>CM060864.1:16103012-16138485 GCA_030737845.1 Acorus calamus | reverse complement strand
AATTGAATGATATCATTTATAGAAAATGTAAAGATTTTCTAATGAGGTATATATCTCGATGTAGTGAGTAGGAGAGGCTATCAATGTATATAGGATTGCATTTGTGACTATAAAAATGATTTGTGTAACAGAATTATTTTTCCATGATGAATATATTTATTGATTTTGACATGTTTGTGTTATATTAAACTTGATTTGTTGTTTTACTTGTGCATGTTATGATCAAGTTTATAATCTCCTGTGTTGCATTAGGCTTTTTAGACACACATTTTTACCTTACAAAAGAACCTTTTCTTCTAATATTTAGTTTATTAACCCACACATGTAGATTTTAAATGCTATCTATCATTATATTTTGTGCGCATCAAGCAATTCATTTATGCACATCAAAATGTTGTATGTTTTTTTGTTAAAGTTTTATTATCATTATTAATTTTATGTTTTGATTTGAAAATGTATGCAGTTCAAACATAATGAGATGATGGAGATAATCGAGCATCACAAATTGTGGTTAAGTACTGACATGTGAAATTTAAGGTTATCAAGTTAGATTTTTTTTTTTTTTAAGCATGAAAATATATATGAGGTTAAACTCTAAATTTTTTATATTAGCATTTTAAAATTTAATGTTATCAGCCTTTATGTCTTTCTTTAAAAACAAATTATCTAATTTAACACTCTTTTTACATTTTAATAGCATGTTATATCTCTATTATATTATACACGTATCTTTCAAACATCTTTCACATTACGTAGGAGTATAATTGTTACTTTAAAAGTTATATTTTTAATAATCTTATCCATCACATTTCCTTACTTTATTTAAATGGACTAAACAATAAAAAATGACATTTTTACATTTTCCAGTGAGGACAATTAAAAGACCAAAACAAATGACATTGTACATGATAATTATCTATCCCGCTATAAGCATCGGGACAAAATAACTCTATGTCACAACCCAAACATGATAAATCTTTATTTGGGTAGTGAAATAGTTGTGATAATAAGGTGGAATAGGGGTGAATAAACCCAAAAGCATGTTCGTTTGCAATGAATACGTGTGTATAACTATGTCAAAAATATGTGAGAATAAGTTGATGAAGGTCCCTTGGCATTGTGTTATTCTGTTATTCCACATAACTTTTTCCACTGATATAAAATCTCACATATAAAATCACATGTCAACACCTCTTATCAATTATATCATTTTTCACTTTCTAGAATTTCATTATCCTCATTTTATTCACATATTTCCATAACATATCCATAATCAACAAAAAATCATTATTATGTTTTTCAATAAGAATAATTAAGAATATAATCACATAGAAATTGACTTATTCTTGCTTATTAATTTTGGAATGGCTGTCGACCTTAAGCTTATGTGGCTCAAAAGTGGGCCTAAATGAATACATAGATGATTTGAATATCCAAATATCCAACATCCAAAATAAAAATCAAATATCATATATCTAAAATATGTTAAAGAAATCCAATATTATTTATTATTAAACATAAATTTATATGTATATACATAGATGAATTTTGTTGGTTTAACATAAAATTAACAAAAAAACCCATACTAATAAAAATATAAATTTATTAATATAATGATAATAATGCAATACATATCAAATATAAATATTTTTAAATCAACTACCATCTTATTAGTAACCGCTCTAAAATATTTCAAACACACAACGAATTTTTTAGAGTTTTGAAATATTTTAAAACGTTGATGCATTCAGTTTGTAGTCTCGTCTACAACCCAGAAGCATCACCTAGCTGCCATACACTACGATATACTGCGCAAGAAAATTATTTTTGTTTCAATTTTGAAGAAAAAAAATACACTAATGTATACTTCATGTATATACTTTAATGTGCGAGTGCATATTTAAAAAAAACAATGAGAACTGTGGATGGGATTACACACATGATTTGACATCATTTTCCAATTTTTCAATTATTAGATATGGATATTTCTTGGAAAATCGATAGACTTTGCACGAGAAAGAAATCATTTTGGGTAACTCTATTTACCCCCCTCAAAAATCTTTTCACCCTCCGCTTTTTGGCACCCCGCTAACTCATTAGGTTTTTACTTAAAAAGCCCCTCATATATAAATCCATTTTTGAATTCATGTGCCTCCCATTCTTCACGAAATACTAGCTCTCTCTCATATCTTTGAATATCTCTCATCCTTCTCCCGGTCTACCTCATCTCATTGTCATCTCTCTATGTCTACCTCACCTCAAATCCTTCTGTTTCCTCTCGGTCCATCTTGCGTCACAGTAAAAGAGTGAATGACCATCAATTACAATATTGATTTGAAATAGTTTGGTTCGAACCTTTTGAAGTGTTTATTGTATGAACAATGCCAAATTATGTATGATACGGTGGATTCAAACTTTGAATGGGTATTGTAGCATCTTTTGAAGTGTTTGTATCACTACAAAAAAATTGAGAATTTGTGGACTAAAGCCGTTGTAAAAAGTCATCCAAACCACTGTAAAATGTATTAGCGGCGGTTTTGATAGGACCGCATCGGCTCGCGTTGCAAATAAGTTGTGACGGTTAATACCTGTCAATACTCTTTTACGACAATATTTGGTTGTCGTCGCAAATAATCAACTTTGCAATATTTTCAGTTACCATTAAAAAAAATTGTTTTGCAATAGCATCCTGCCACCGCAAAAAGTCTAAATTGTCGTCTCAAATGTGCCACAAAATTTAATGTGCTGGGTGGATTATTTGCAATGGTCCAGCCGCAAACACCTTTTTTTTTATCTAATAATATTATTTCATTCAAATATACGTATTAAAAATAATATACTGACAACAATTCACCATTGAAATCATCATTCATTTCAATTCTTCTACTACACATTATAATTCAAATAAAAATAAATGAAGAGTATTAAATAACATGAATACAACCTCAATTTTTATGTATACAAATAAAAGCATCAAATTATCATTCCAAAGCAACCCAAATGAGTATTGGAATTCCTCCCCAAGCAAACTCATTTTAAAAATAAGTACATTGTTGAACCTGTAAAAAAATAAAGATGGAAGATATTTTCAGTGAGAGAAAAAAAAATTTCACAAAGAATAATATCGAAAATGTTTGTAAATAAAAAATAAAATAAATACTAATAAAAAAATGATGCATGAATGAGAGATTTAAACTAGCCCACATTATCAAAACAAACTGTCAGGACCTGAAACAAAGCTAGAAAAAACAGTGACCGGCTCTGTTATTAATATCTCTGTTATTTATGGTTCAAATAAATTTGGACACACAATTTGATAATACTTTTAAAAATGCCATTTGCTCTCCTTCAGGTAGAATTTGGTAAGCGATTACTCAACTAAAGGGCAGAAATCATAAAATAAAAAATTCAATCAAATCCCATAAAGCACCAACTATAGTTCACCAATCCTAAAGAGCATGTTATGATATATATATCATAATAGTGGTTTGAATGGGTATTGTACTTCAATGATGAAATGTATGATATGATATTGTAGTACATTTTGAACTGTTTGTATGATATAGTGTTTGGTGATTTGAATGAATGAACAGTTTTGCAAAAAGGTTCAAAACTAGTAGAATTAACACGGAATGTGAAGACACAAGTTGACACCCTCACTATTGAGGCTATAGATTATGTAATGGAATCTATTGCATTTGTCATCGACTTTTGTGTCGTCGAATGCTGAGAATCCATCAACACTAGGACTTTCGAGTCAGTTACATAAGCTACAGGGGTTTGGGTTCTATTATATTCGACAATAATTTTGTTGACTAAATGTGAATGTTTGCATTTGACACCTATTGTGTCGACATGTAATATAAATTTTGGCATACACAATGTCGATACATGTGAATTGTCGATAGTGTCGGTGTCTAAACATCTAGTAGCTATGAGATCTATTTTTCTTCAAAAGACATGTGACAATAGAAACCCAAAAAACACTTTTTAAATAGTCATTTCAGATGATGTCTTAAAAAATAAATAACTTTTTAATATATTCATATTTGCTAGAGAATTTTACAAAAAACTGTCATATACAAATACAATGTTATTTATAAAAAATGATATTAAAATATGACATATACATGGACTATAATCCTCAAAATATTACACCAGAGAACCTCCCCTGCACGCCGTCTGTCATTGGGGCCGATTAGTCGTCCTCCTCATCTTCTCGCACACGCGAAGTGGTGAAGAAGATGATGTTTGAATGTTTACATTTATATATGAGAGATGCAAATGAAAAGAGTTTAGTGTGTGGGATGATGAGGAGCTTTTAATTTAGGTGGTGCAAATCAACCACACAAAAATAGATTTTGTTTTCAAGTATTCTATATTCATATGTGGAAGGGGTGCAAATAATTTTTTTTTTTTTGGGGGGGGGGGGGGGGGGGGGGGGGGGGCGCACAAATAAAGCAGCTACCCAACCATTTTTGAACTGACCGCTTTACCCAATAACCCAGCCAAAAAAACTTGTTTGTCATTACCCTAAAAAAATGACTTATTTTGGTCATTTCCTCCCATCGATGAAAAACAAAACTATATATACATATCTTTAAAAAAATTATTTTGTCTTAATACCCTTAACAACTTTCTAGTTAGTAATACCCCTTCAAAAGGGCATTAATGGTACACTTATATTTTGTGAGGGATATTTTTAAATATTTATAATTTGCATAAATATCCTTCAATTATGTACAATTTTTACTTTTTGAGCAAAATAGATGATAAATAGTTTCAAAATGAGTATTTTGATAGAATTTTTTTGAGGGGTTATATTACATACAACCTCTTTTACTGTCCAATTCTATTTCACACACGTTTTGATTTTTTTTTGAAAAAGATAAATCTTAATACCATCATTTATATTAAAATTTAAAATTAATGTGTTACAAGTTCGAAGTGGGGTATGAAGATAAGAGAGAAGAAAAAGAAAAAAGAAAGCATGAGAAAAGGGACGTCAAGGGGTGGGACGAGATGACACATTAGATGGGACATCTTCCCATATTCCCCATCGGGTTATCATAGTTAATTAGAGATGACTATGTTGTTGCTATGGATATCTATCCATCTCGCCCTGACAATGTTGTGCCCCCATGCATATATTGAGAGGACCACCATCTCCTACATTTTTTTTTACAGACTTTGGAGTTTCTAAAAATCGTCTCATTTATGTTATCCAAATGACTCATGTTATCGCCGAGATGATCGTAAGATCGAGTTGGTGAGTCATGAGTTTTCCAGCTGATGTAGATAATTCTCCGCCGCCCACATCCCCTCGATGTCTAGGAAAGCAGGCCTCCAGAACGTGGCTGCTCCCACCGCCTCCCAAAGTGCTCTAAATACCCGATACTCACAAAATAGATGCGCTATCCTCCCCGCAAAGAACACATGATACCGGTTCAGATACCCTCCACTTCGTGCGGTGAACTTTTTAGACATTGAGTACAAGTTTTTATATAAGATAAAACATATACTCAATGGAATTATATGGTTCATTAATGTTAGTATATGATATTATCAAAGTATATAAGATTGAAATTAAAATAACGAAAAAAGTCAATTTTAACAAAGCACTTTTTATTTGAGAGATACCGGATACCCGGGAAAAAGAACTCAAAAAACAAACGGTTCCTCCTCTCGAGTCTTCTTTCCCGGGCTTCTGTCTCAAAAACCCTAAAAAAAAGGGTAATTAGCACTTTTAACCCCAGAAAAATAAAAATTTGCAAAAATAGCCCCACCCTCTGAATATTAGCAAAAACTAGCCCCGGAAAAGATAATATACTGGAGACCGATTGTATATAATCCGTCTCCCGTGTTCTTAATTTTCAAAAATTATCGGCCGGGGGAGGCCAAATTTGCCCTGGAGACGGCACATATATGTGCCGTCTCCAGGGAAAATCACATCACGTTATTGTTGCCCATATTGGCATTTGCACAGCCAAAGTTCGATTGCTGTGTAGGATTTCACCTGTAACATCCTGCTTATATAATAAAATAACTGTGAATAACTAAAACATAAGTTCCATTACAAACAGACATTCCATGTTTCTAAACACAAATGAAATGCATAAATATCGTCACAAATGTCTGTCTCATAAATACAATCATCCAAATATTCTCATAAATCCTTTCTTTTTTGTTTTTCTCGGAGCTGGAGGTGCTGATGAAGAGGGTACGTCAGTTGCTGTCGATGGCACACCTGATTGTGGCGGAGTAGTTAATTGTTCGCCCGATCCCGACTGCAGTAGCAGAAGTACCCCAAACCCTGCGTGGTCCTCGAACATATGTCTGGAGTGGCATCTGTGGAGCTTGATCTGAAACCTGGGCCGATTGTTGTGGCTGCTCATCCATTTCTGCCTCGAGTCGTACATCACTGAAGAAGTCCTCAATTGTGAATTCAGTGTGAGCGAAACTATCACCTACCAGATCCTCCAAATCATCAGCATGTGGAGTGGCACTGGAGGTACTCGAAGTAAGTCCCCTGTCTCCCATCATCGCCTCCGCATAGTCACGTGCCACAGCAATGATACGACCCGAGTCATCGCAGTTGGGGTATAACACCAACCCCCTTGCAAGTACCTCACTGATGTTTTGTGTAACTCCCCCCTGTTAATAAAAGGTTCAATATATTGAAGGTTGTTATAAATAAATTTATCACTTTCTAAAAATGTAACACATATTTAAAATTCTTACTGAGTGTGGTGCGACATAGCCTGGATGGTACTGTGGGGGTGGTGGAGGTGTGATGTGTCTGACTGTTCTCTCCCAGTACCACTCCATGTATGTCCTCGAACTCCGGGTGGCAGAGAACTGGTGGATGTGATCCAAGCGTTGGTCCCAACGCTCGATATAGGTCTTGTGAAAAACCATCCAATTGACATCCTGTCTACCTCTCCTGTTTACCCGGTCGATGGCCTCCACATCTTCCGGAATGTCCTGATGCCATCCAAATTGACGTGCGACTCTATCTGGCACGTGCATCTCCACGATATCATAGCATATGAGCGGGACCCTAGCCGTCCACAACTCCATATGATCCATACATGCAGGTGGTAGTGTCTCATATGTTCCAGCATAAGGCTGCCATATAACCTACCAAAAATCAAAATTATAATCAGTATCACAATCAACATATAATATATGATGTGTGAAATATAATATTAATTGTATACTCACCTGTGTAGGAAGCTGATAGTCCAGTTGTGCCCGATAGTATATCAGAACACGTGCATTTTCGTCAAACCTCTGAGTCACCTTCCACCTGAAATTACAAATTCAAGCAAATGTTATTGCCAAATGAATTGACAAACGAACATCTTTAGAAAATAAGCCTTCTTACCTTGCTCCCAATGGTCGATCTCCAAGAGTAAAATCAGGATCATGTAAGTCCGGCCGTCCCACGTGTAATCTCTCCCACGACCATAGCTGTGTTGGAAAAATATCATTTGCTGACATAGATTAAAAAAATCCAGAAATGTATTGAAGGAATGAAAATGGTTTTCATCTAACCTGTAGTAGAGAATAAAAACCATGAGATCCTGCTGATGTCTTCTCTCCAAGCACACTACCCCTGTACAACGCTCTATACAAGTGGGCCAAGGCAGCTGCACCCCAGGAATATCGGCCGGCATCCTCAAGATCTCCGAGCAAATAAAGGTAGCACGCATGTATCTTATTTCCTGTGCCATCAGCGAAGATGGTCGATCCAAGCACAAATAAGATATATGCACGTGCATACTGCTGGATGATATCGTCATCCAAATCAATGTCTGGCACGACGCTAAAGGTTTCTTTAAGCCAGGAGAGATAGATTCTTCCACCCTTTATCTTATCTTCAGGAGGGGCAACACCTAACAATTCCTCACACACGCCCGCCCAATCGTCGCAATCAGTGATACCGGTCACGGGCTTGCCATCAATGGGAAGTCCAGTCAAAACAGCAACATCCTGAAGTGTGATAGTCATCTCGCCATGTCGCAGATGAAATGTGTTGGTTTCTGGTCTCCATCTCTCCGTCAGTGCTTGCAGTAGTCGATGATCTGATCTGGTATATCCCATCTGTGTCAAATAATACAACCCCGATGCCCTCACCCATGGCTCGATGCGTGGATCCATCTCCCAGTGACGCAATGCCACCATGTGGATCGTGAACTTCGAGGTATCGGTCTGCATGAGTAGTTTATTTTTTTAATAAATAAATTAATTCAATGGATGAATAATAACACAAGGGAAAAAAAATCAACTTTCATACCTTGCCCTGAAATCCATGACGACACCTATGGGATCCCTGAAAATACAGCAAATCATCAACCATGGGTCCATGCCACTCACGTATGTCCATCACCTGTAATTTGAACACAAATTAGATGTACACTCAAATAATTGAACATTCATCAGCATATTAGAATCATATTAAACATATTTACCAGCATTTGTGTTTCTCGTTGGACATTTATTTTTTCTATGGCCTTTCTGGTGACATATTGAACATGTATATCTTAGGCTAGGATCCCTAGAGTCCATATGCATACGTCGGCGAGTTGACACGGGTCGCCCCGCTTGTCTCCTAACATTCGGTGGGATGAAGATAGGATCGTTTTCCGTAGGAATCGGCCACCGACTTTTATCATCAACAGAGTGGAATCGGGGTTCATAGGTGTGTCTATATGACTCTGAGGAAAACCAATATGACACATATCTCCCAGGACTGATACGAGCATACCCGCAAGCCGCTATGACATGTACACAAGGATAATGAAACAACTTCGGAACCAAACATTGACATTCTGCATGGTCAGAATACAAGAAAACAGTATACATAACCGCATTCTTGTCTTGGACCTGGAATTCTGACCTATCAAGCCTTCTTACTAGCATCGCCCTCGCATCATGTGCAGTCCTCTCCAAACGCTGGTGCATAGATGGCACATGTTCACCCGACATGCCCTCGGCCGACTCACGCCTCGTATAAAAATAATCTGACACCCGTATGAATGTCTGTTGTAATATGGCAGTGACTGGCAATCCTCTGACACCTTTCAATACACTGTTCATGCTTTCTGCTCTATTGGTGGTCATCGTGCCATGACGACGACCATCGTCATAACAAAGGGCCCATGTTTGGGGAGGGACTTCATCAAGCCATGTGCGAGCTTGCGGGGAGGCACTAAGAATCTTTCGCATTTCATCAGCAAATTGATTTGGACATTTCAAGGTGGCAGCCCTCCACACCTGATCACTCAACTCCTTTGATTTAACATATTTTTTGAAGTTGTCTATCATGTGTCTCATACAGAAACGATGGTGCCATGTCACATTGCTTGCATTTTCAATATCTTTCATGCCTGCTATGATGCCCAGATGCCGATCAGATATGACACATACATTGTTTATACAACCAACAGAAAAAACAAGTTCCAAAGAAGAAGGACCAACTGCTTCTGTTCTCAGATTCAACTATAGCAAAGGCTATCGGAAGTAAACCATTTTCTGCATCGCAAGCGGTGGCTATGAGGAGATTTCCTTTATATTTTCCATATAGATGTGTTCCATCGATGCAAACCAATGGACGGCAATGTTTGAAAGCCTCTAAGGCTGGTCCGAATGCCCAAAAAACACGTTCAAACTGTCGGATCGGTCTGCCCATGTTATTCTCTTGTAAGACAGGGCCTTCAAAGAACACGCATGTACCTGGATTAGACCTCCTCAGTGCATCAACATATAGAGGCAACTCAGCATATGACTCCTCCCAATTTTCAAATATCCTCTCCATCGCCTTCCATTTGGCTCGGTGAGCCTTTGAATATGAAATAGTATAGTGATGATCAACACGTATCATGTCCATTATCTTAGTAGGACTGATTCTCAAATTATGACGAATCGTTGTGATAATCAGCTGTGAGATATAATCAGAGGTAAATTGTCTGTGGTTTGAACTGAGTAGAGGATCCAAGCATGTATGGGGAACTCTCAGAGTTGAAATCTTAAACATTTCTGAACCACTGACCCTCCTCGTGTCACGCCCCTAGAGCGGCCGTCTCCAAGGGATGACAAGTGTATGATACCGAGTATGTCAAGACCAGATTTAAATTACAAAATAACAGATGACTGAAGCACAAGAGATAACAGCGGAAGAGTTTATATATATATAAACAACACAAGGCCAAGAAACATATAACATTGGCTCTCAAAAGAATACACAATCGCCGTCCCGTGTGAACATAAGTCATAATTACAGAGCATATGATACATACCAACAAAAGATACAAATGACTTGATCAAAAAGGATCACAAAATAGCTGACAGGCTCTAGTCTGATCACCGGGAGGCACTCAAAAACTCCTGCAGTACCCCAAAATCACTGATCCTGTCCCCCACCCTGTGCAGCACCTGGAAGAAACCCACAACAATAGAGGGGTAAGCCGGTGAAGGCCTAGTGAATGAAACTAACTACAAGACACCTCAGAGTACAGTTCTCATAAAAAAAAAAAATAAATTTTTGAATGATTTGGTTAGCACAAGCCGACCAACCTGAGTCCCATACCACAAGAGGCCTACTCACACTTACCTTATTATGTCCCTAACATAAAGACAGATCCGTCTGCGTCCCATACCACAGGGGATCCATCCCATGTTAGCAACTCTATATGTATATATACTTTAGTGACTGAAATGTCACTACACACAAACGTCTCACATTATTCTCCTGTCGCGCAGTGACTTCTCCTAGGCGACCCATTTATGCAATTGCATCGGCTCGGCCAATACAGGGAGTATCACTCCACCCGTTAAGTCCACCAAAGCCCGACTGCAACATAAACCACACCAATGGAACCCGCCTTAGGCATCATCACTTTGCGAACAGGGTCGTCAAACCCACAACATTGGCTAAGGCTCTCCGTCATCCAACCACTCTGACGTGTAGCCGATTTGATCTACCGGATACCGTGGGCGTCCAGGATGAACCTTGAAAACGCTCCCTCGTGAAGGACACCCAGAGTTTACCCTCGCCTCAGTCGTAGGTGCGCACTCAACTCACACGAAGCATCATAATCAGGGCTATCCCAAATAGGTTCGACACACATCGATCGAGGCCTTATGAGATGACCCATAACAGGCAATAGGATCGATCCATCCGATCAGATCCCCTATTCCTAATGATGTCTCTAACTAGATTATGAAATGAAGATCTATAACACATGAAGAAAACATAATTTAACAAGCAAGAGTTAACTATAATAGATTATGGTCATGCATACCTTAATAATCTTATACTTTTCATAAACATAACTTAGTATAGAACTATACTATCAGAATGCCAAGTTAGATCCACTCACCGAGACGAGTACTACATCTTGCGATGAATCACATGCTTGAATATAAGGTCACCACATTTTCACATTGAGGTGACTCCCCCCTCTGATACACAATATAATCAAATCAGCCATGAACTAAAGTGTCCATGCATGAAAAACTAATCTAGAACACATTCAAAAGTCCTATCCAACAATTGCAAAGCACATCCTAGACTTCCAACTATATAAACTAATTGTTCTACACCATCAAAAGCCATTCATCCATAGGCCATCCCACAATTAAATTCCCTATAAATCAATAAAAACATCACACCAACTCAAAAATGACCTGGGCAGCACCTATAAAAAAAATCTGGACATCAATAACATATATCTGGGCAGCAATTAAACATCACACCTCACAAAAGAACCTGGGCAGCACCTATAAAAATCTGGACAGCAATAACATATATCTGGGCAGTAATTATGTGAACCCAAAATCACTCAATTTAAACCAATTACATATCAAACTTCAAAATTCATAGTATATACATCAGCCCAATCCCATAGAACATGAGTTAGCAACTAAAACATCACAAAAATAATTCATCTCCATGCCCAAAAATTCATAAACTTCATATATATGATAATGAACATACAATTTTAATGATATGAAATCAAAGAATGAACCTTGTGTCCTACAATTTCTCCAACTCACTCATAAATATTCAACACTCACTAATAACACCACATTTTAGTCCCCAAAAGCACATCTAACAAATAACCACAACTATGGAAAAGAAAAATATAAAAAAAAAGACTCACCAAGCATCAATAATAGTCCTAACTCCAACCTATCCTTCTTCTTCTTCTCCAAATCAAGAACTAAAACCCTAGAGCAAAAAAAATGAATGAAATCTTTCCCTAAATAAGGATCCAAATCAACAAATCAAAACAAGTCACAAAAAGGAAAACAAAGGTTTAAATGATCTCACCTAAAACTCTCTTCAATCTCTTCTCTTCCTCTCCTCCTCTTCTTCTCTACTATATATTTTTTTTTTCCAGATCAGATGCTGGAGAACAGCAGAAAAGAAAACCCCCTTTTTAAGTAAGTGGAAGGGTGTAGAGAGAAATGAGAAATGACAAAACTACCCCTGACTTAAAATTCTGCACAGCCTTTGCTAAAACAGTCATAACTTCTACAATTTAACTCCGAATTGTGCAATTCAACTTTCATTGGAAAGTCAAGAAGATTATCTACACCTCTTATGTTTAAGCCAATCTTCAAAAACCCCTCTAACTATTCCGAATCATACAATTAACACAAAACAGGGCTGCTGTCAGGTTTTTCTCATCCCCGGGGTATAATTGGAAAAACACTCATAACTTTTGCTACATGAATCCAAATGACTTAATTTCAATTTTGTATGAAAGCTAACTCAAAATTAAATATCCCATGAAGAAATCAAAATCAAACCACATCATCTTAGATACTAACAAAATTTAATCCTATCATGTCAAATATGGAACTTAGGATATAAGTCAAGCATACATGGGCCTAACACACACCAAATGCATGGAAATATGAAACAACACATGATTGGACTATTCATCACTTCTTCTATGATAATACTTGTGTAATACGACCATTACCACATAAATTATTAATAAAATGACATGAGGCCTAACACCTCGCATATAATCTCCAATTACATTCGTCATTTATGCACTTAACGACGTATTTTTCTGCATTTGATTTCACCACTTGACACTGTACACACTTCTTTATGTTCCAAGTTCGGACAGCATTAATGAGTGCCTTCTTATTCGCGAAAAGCTGACCAACCTCAAGTTCATTACTCGAAGAAGAAGATCCGATTTCATAAATCTGTGGATGGACATTTTCTGCCACCGCTTGCTCCATAAGCTCATGTGGTGGATACATTTGAGGAACATAATTTTCATGGATAGCAACTGTCTCCACATTATGGTCATCCTCTGTATCAGGTCCTTCAACCTAGTATTCTCCTTCTTCGGTATCTTCTCCTTCTTCGGTATTAGTAAAATCAGGATCTTCTTCTTCTCTATAGCCTTCTTGATCATCATCTTCTTCATTGTGTACTTGAATTCCCTCCTCCATATCATTCCAATCCATGTCATGAAATGGGGACCTATAAATACAAACGCATCCTCTTACACATATGAATACCCCCACCCAAAGCATAAGACAAAAACACAATACTTACACATGTGGTATATTGACACTCCGATGGGCATTGGTCGGTGTTGCATCAATCACATCTTCTTGGGTACACGGAATGAACGACGACCCTGAAGGTTGATATGGATCGCGAACAATTGAGGGGTATGAATCTTCTGGATCATAATTCATCGCACCGCGACCTCTTTCGATGATCTCTTCCTTCTCTAACCATATTTGAATGACATGCACGTGCTTTGGGTACAACATTATCATCACTTTCACACCCATATCATCTTCGAGAGGGGCACCTAAACTCTTTCCATCGTGAGTGGGATGCACAGCACTCATGGATAATTTGTAACGACTTGGATCGGTCTCCGTCAAATAGTACATCATTTGGAGTAAATCGACATAAGAGATCCTCTTATTTATGATGGTGGTTTTTCTGGTACCACCTTCATAAAATGAAGTATCTTCACGTTGAACAATCCTCCCGTTAAAAGAGTACATCAACGGGACATCGGATTTCTTTACCATCTAAACCATAAACTATTCAACTTAGTAAATATATTTCTAAATTGGAAAAAAAAATTTAATCAAACCCCTACATATTAAACACTATAACATTCATGCAACACATACAAAATATATTTTCTAAATGGCCTCCCAATTTTTTTAAATGTTTTCTAAGAGGCTATCGTTTTCCTAAGGCTTTTGAATTTTTTAAAAAGTTTTTATATGACAATCAAAATTTTCAAATGGTTGATAAGATTAAAAAAAAATCGGATTTTAGGGTTTTCATTAAAAAAAAATTAAAAAAAATTCAGACATTACACATGTCAATACCAAAAATTAAATCAGAAAATTAAAAAAATCAAAAAATTAAATCAGAAAATTAAATCAAAAAAATAAAAATTTCAGAAATCAAACATTATACATGTCAATCATAAATAAATTCACCAAACCACATTTAGGGTTTTGATTACAAATACAAAATTTATCAATAAAATAAAAACAATGGATAAATAAAAAAAAAAGAATTTCAGAACATTTAGGGTTTTGATGTTTACCTTTAGATTTGTTGTTTAAGTTGTTGAAAATCAGATTTTTCGGGCTTGGAAGCGAGTGGGTGGATGAAAAAAGGATTTTTTAGGGTGAAAAAGTGATTTTTTGTGGGTGAAATGAGATTTCTTGCGGGGAAAGGACGTATATAGGCCGTACCCTGGAGACGGTACATATATGTACCGTCTCCAGGAGACGGCACATATACGTGCCGTCTCCCAAATTTGGCCTCTCCGTCCGATAATTTTTGAAAATTAAGAACACAGGAGACGGATTATATACAATCCGTCTCCAGTATATTATCTCTCCGGGGTTAGTTTTTGCTAATATTCAGAGGGTGGGGCTATTTTTGCAAATATTTATTTTTCTGGGGTTAAAAGTGCTAATTACCCCAAAAAAAAAAAAAAAACTTGCCGTTCAAAATTTCCTCTGTCTCTCTCTCTTCATGTGATGCAAATCGCCCATCACAGAATCCCCCAACAAACCCTCCAAATGCACGGCTACCGCACCCTCCTCTCCTCAAAACCCTTCAAAACCCCTAACTTCCTCTCCTCGAACCCCCACAGAAATGGCGCCTCTTCCACCTCTTCAGCTACTCGAACCAGCGGTCCAACCCCGGCGCGGTCTGGGCCGAGTACGACCCCGTATCAGGCGATCTGATCACCACCAGAAGCAACTACTGTCACGGCGAACCCGCGATGGAATCGGACGGCGAGGAGGAGAGGTCCAAGAAACCGGGGGAGTCTGTGTTCTGGAAGAGGAGGAAAGAGAAGGCCTTGAGAATCCCCTGGGTCTGCTCGAGCTGTGGCAGCACCCAGAGCCAGTGGTGGGGGAACTGCCCGTGCTGCCAGAGCCAGGGCACGCTGAAGCAGCAGTCCACGGCTTCCGAGGCGGACGGGCCCCAAGACTCGACTCCGATGCGGCGTGCCATTACCGAGCCAGTTTTGGCTGAACCGGAAGGGTCCGCAGCGGCATCGCCTAGCCCTGTTTGGACTTCCAACGAGCCTAAGCAGGTGGTTCCGAAGTGGCATGCGGTTAACGAGGCGGTTTTGGCGGAACCAGATGAGTCAATAGCAGCGTCGCCTAGCCCTGTTTGGACTTCGAACGAGCCTAAGCAGGTGGTTCTTGAAGAAACAAAAAGTAGAGCCGCTGAGAGACAAGGATTGGGTGGTAAAGATGAGAATTTGAAGGCCTCAAGATACAAGAAAGCTGAGAATCCGGGTTTGGGTTTGGGAGATTGGCGGGCGGTTTTGAAGAGGAAGGGGAAGACTGCGAAGGCTTCATGGGTCTGCACGAACTGTGGGGGGACACCTGGTCAGTGGTGGGGGAACTGCCCTTATTGCCAGAGCACGGGCACGCTGAAGCAGTTTGTAGCGTCTGAGGATTCTGTGGATGGTCAGACGAACGGTATGAAAGTGGCGGAGTCTGTGGTGCGGTCTTGGCTGCCGGAGAAGTTGGTGGTGTCAGAGCCGCAGAGTTTGACGGAGGTGAGCTATGGGATGAATCAGCACGACTGGAGGATTCCACTGTAAGTTTGTCTGTGTTGAGTGATGTTAAAGTTTGGAATTTTTTTTTAAAATCATTTTTGGAAGTGTAGAATAGTAGGGGATGTATGAAGTGTAAAATGAGGTTTGGAGCCTAGTGGTAAATGATGTGGAATCCAATAGGACGTTTTTTTTTTAAAACAATTTCATTCAGCGAATGTTTTTTATTATATATGCACCTTTCACTCGGCCATTATTGATTAGATAATCATGTCCTCTGCACATCAGATAGTTGACTCATTAGAGCTCATTGGTTGTATTCAAAAGAGCATAAAGAGTTATGTTTTTTACGTTTTGGAGAGTTTCTATGTTGACTGTGTTTTTCACTCTAGGAAAGGTATTTCGTGGAGTGAAGTTTTTCAGTTGATAGAAAGTATTTATGATAAATGTGTTTCATAGACTGATAAGATATCTATTGGATTTTTGGTGTATGTTTTCATTGGATGTATTAAGAAGAGCATAAAGGTGTGTAACCATGTGGCGGATCCTTCTGTGCTATATCATGAACCAAATGGACCGGCACTGTTTTACTTGTGCTGCAATAGTGCAATGATTATCATTCAGGTGCTGTGCAGGCAGGTTTGGTCAGTGTAATATTTGCCTGTTGATGGATGGTACATATTTAGTGGACCCATTTGTTGGGAAGAAAAATGTAGAATTCCACATTTGATCAAAATTCCCTGTATAATTGTACAAGGCACAAAGCTGATGATGCATGAGAGAAAGAGAATGCAATTCATTGATAAATGATTAGAAATTAAGGTTGCAGATATGTACCATTTGTTGTCAATCCACATGTTTACAACAATAAGTTCTTTCCGCAGCTTTTTGATCATTACATTTTGGTTGGAATGGTAGATGGAAAAGAAGATTCATCTTTTCCTATCTGGCAATGAATGTAAGAGTGAAAAAAAAAATCATGTTCTTCATAGTGCTTAGTATGTATAAAAATGATTTTTCGTGCTGAGAAGTTTATGCTATTAGTGACTTGATTTGCCTATGGTTGTCTTTGATCTTTAGCTCCGGACTCTTTGGAACGGAGATTTCTAGGGTGCTTGGTGGTGGTCTTGTGCCAGGTATGGGTGTTTGTTGGTCTGTTTATATATATATAGTGAAAGTGAAATGATAATATGCGATCCGTGCGAACCACACACATACATCCCTTATCGAGGTATATGCATCGATAAAGAAAGCTTATAGCCGAGTGAATTATATGTTTCAATGAGCTGATTTGCTTTCTTTATCGACGCATATAACTCGATAAGGGATGTATATACGCAGTTTGCATGAATTGCACTATTCACTTCTCTCTCTCTCTCTCTCTCTCTCTCTCTCTCTCTATATATATATATATATATATATATATAGGAGAACCAAAATTCAAAATTCATCAAAGTTGTTTGCTGAATATGCATAGGACAGATGCGTATGTTATTTAAAAATTTAAACTATACGCGGACAACATTTATTTAGTTTTTTTTCACAGAGGGTTGCATTTTCTTTGGAATGTTTTCACTGCAGCAACATAATGTGTTATGAATATAATTACCCAGCATTAAGAAAAGTGCATTTTCTTTTCCAATAGTATGATTGCCGATGAAAACCATTTAAATTGGATGTACGCATAGTGCTCCAATCATCTAAAGATGAGATCATCCAGAAAATTCACAAATATTTTATTTTTTTCTTGAATTATTTTCATTATATTACTTATAACAGATTTTTGTTGTTTTCTTTGCATGATAACCTACTACTTTGCCTTCTCTCATGTATGCTTAATGGAGCTTATGTTTTCTGAACCCGAATTAAGTTGCTGTAGTGGATCATTTTTTTTCTTCATAATTACGGTTTCCTTATATATTATGTGTTGGATTTTACAGGTTCTCTAGTATTAGTTGGTGGTGATCCTGGTGTTGGCAAAAGTACTCTGCTACTGCAGGTATGGGCCCATTCTGTGGACCGAGTCTTCTTTGATAATGATTTTTCATTAAAATGCTTGTGAATTTGTTAATTGAACGCTGCATTGGGTTTTTTAAGTGTGCTTTGTGTTTCCAATTTTGTTAAATTGAACTGGATTTATTTATCTCTTTTCTCTTTTTACGATGTGTGAAGGTTGCTGCAATGCTTGCTGAAGTTGACATTTCTGTCCAGCGCGGTCCTGTTGTTTATGTATCAGGCGAAGAGGTCGTGTCTGATTATTGGTGAATTTTCTTTCATTGATGTAACTGCACTTTGTGTCATTACATACATAAATATAAATGTAAAGTCGTTCCTTAATAGGTTGATTGGCTATAATGTGACATGCTGAATCTAAAAGACTTGTTCAACAAAAAGGTTGGGGATGTTTTTGAATCATTTGCCAAGCTGACGTCCACCGTCCTTGAAACTGCATCTAGATGTTGATTGAAACCAATTGACAGTGATGATGCAGCTTGGGAGAATAGTTATTAGCTAATAATTTGAGTTCCTATGCCATCATTTATATGTTGTAGCTTTATAGTTCTCTTTCTCATTTTCCACCTCTAGTTTTTCCATTTTGTAAACAGCATGTTCTTTTTTATTTAGAGGAGAAATAATGTGTTCTATTTGCATGACAGAGTATTGAGCAAATAGGAAACAGAGCTCACCGCATGAGAATTGGGACATCTAACCTATATCTTTATTCAAGTACAGATGTTGAGGTACATTCCCGAAGAACTCTATTAATTAATTGATTTGAGATGACTTGTGTCTCTATCCCCATTTTTTTTGGTGCTTATGGCACAAGTGATCTCTGTCATATCTCTGCATCCCACAGAAATTGATATATCTAGTGAGGTATATACTATTTTCACTACTTTGTATGAGTATTTTTTTAACTTAAAAAGAATTTCATAGCATAGTTTTTTTTTTTTTGTATGCAGGACATTATTCAATAAAAAGCCTTAAAACAAGCCATTATTTACAATTCACAAGTTATTTATACTATTTATTTATTTATTTATTATTGATGAGTATCAACTCTAATTCTAGAGATACTATACAATAATCTTGTAAGTTTTTCACCATATTATCTTTTAATGCTGTATGTTAGGTGAACCAAGCTAGGCATTCTCTTGCAACTCTATTGTTTGTTTTGTGTTTTGTTATGTGAAGACTTCTCTGCTGCTTTGTAATTTACCCTGATTAAGGAAATCATGGTCATAGTTCCCACTTTCATGTAATAAATATTATATTTGGTTGCTGGGAAATGAAATGGAGGTTGAGGCTATCTTCCATGGTGTGAAACGATTTCTTTGATTTTACTGAGAAGTCATTTCACTAAAATGATGAAGTAGAAGTGGGGTCTATAGTCATTTGCAATCTGACAATGAATAATGTCACATTTGAAAGGTGGATCTCATTTCCATTTCCCTTCCATCACACGCCCCACCTTGTTTCTCACCAACTAAACACAACATCCTTCAATGGGAGTCTTCTGCAGATCTTTGGGGTCATGGTGTTTGATACATTCATTGTGTTAGAAAGTTGAAACCCTTATAATATACTACAATGACCATTTAAGGAAATTAAGAAAACGATTGTTTGCAATCATTGTTGTAAATCTGTGTTTATTTATACCCATTGGTCTTGACTTTTGGTAAGCAATCTTAATTTTATTACAGGACATATTGGAAAAAATTCATCCTCTTTCTCCTAGAGCTCTTATTGTGGATTCTATTCAGACTGTTTATTTAAGGGGACTGGCAGGAAGCGCTGGAAATGTCCAACAGGTTGGATTCTCTATTAGTTCAAGAGATTAAGTTTGATTTATATTATAAATTGTAAATATATTTGCTTTTCTTTCTTTGAAATGTTAATTTATGGTTGCATTTTCTCAGAATCCTGAGATAATTTTTGAATGAGATGTGCAATCATGGATGTGGACAGATGAGGACAGTCGCTTTATGTTCTATACTGTGCAACAGGGACACTTGGAGTTAGTTGACACCGTGTTTGTTTTGTAACACCATTTTTTTTTTGTTGCTATCGGAGGTATCCCAAACCCTTTGAGGGAAATGATTAATCCTCCGGGTGTCCGCACTGACCCACTCGAAAGTTCCCTACCGACACTTGGGTAAGTTTAGGGTGGGAATCGAACACGCGCCAATGGGGAGCAAACCCATGGTGCTAGCCAACTCACAAAGACCCTGGTGGGTTTTGTTTTGTAACACATTGAGGAACCTTTATTGTATTATTAGCTATTTGTTCTGTCATGATATATGGTTTATTATAGGACATTTTTTGGTTGAATACCCATGGGTTACTTTGTAAACTCTTGGTTAGTTTACTAATTATATTTAATTTTTTTGAAAGTTAGCATACTGCAGAAATGATGGTAATTGATTATGTAATCATAATACAGGAACTGTGCTTTGCTTCACTATGCATTGTTAAATATGTTGTTATGCTACAGGTGAAGGAGTGCACTTCAGCTTTGTTACGTTTTGCCAAGCAAACAAATATCCCTGTTTTTTTGGTAAGTGTGTCTTGCTATTTCTCATGAATTTTCTATAATACCTGGCAATCTTGAAAAAGATCATTATCTTCTCCTATTGGTGTCTGACAACTTGCTAAATTTAAATTCATGAATGCTAATGAGTTTCCTTAATTGTCACCTTTGGGATATGATAATCCCCATGCATCTCAATCTGTTCTTGATGGCAAGTCATTTTGTATCTCCTGTCTTAAGCTACAAAAAACAAAGGTGGTGTCCACAAAATTATGTTGAACTGGTAAACTACTTAATAATTGATGCAAGAGCAAAATGCAAAATGAAAAGAGGTGAGATATCAGAAATATGGAATGTTTTGTGTGCGTGGATTTAGAAAGGTGGTGTCCCCTAAATTTATTGCTAACTGGTAGAGCACAGAGCATCATAAAGGAAAAATGAAGCAAGAAAACCTGAAACAGACTAGCCTTATCGGGTACTACATCAGGACATGTCAGAATATCTCACTCTAAATGAACCATCTTTTGAATGTGCACCTGTTCTTCTTCCCTGAGAACAGCACCAATCTTTTAAGAGAAAAAAGAACAACTGCCCAAATATTAGAATATTACAAAGTTGAGCAGTTAAAAGTTTCTCTTGTTTGGTTGATATGCTTCAATATTTTTATAGAGCTTCAAAGGAATTTCAAGAAATATTTTGGTGATTTGTAGTTTAAAAGGAATTCATAAATATTGGCTCTAATGATGAGAAGGTGGCTACCCTTTTTTTTTGCTTTTGTTGGGAAGCTCCTGATGAGATTGCGAAAGAAAACATATTGAGCTTTGTGATATATGACAATCATGATTGTAATTAGAAATTCTTGAGGGCATGTGAAAATATGTTTCCTCATTATTAATAAGGCCTATAATAAGTCGTACAGGGTACTATCCGAAACTCATGTCCTATAAATTTAAAGTTCTGTTGCCTGAATATCATTACATTATCAAATAAGGGTAATATAACTGACAGCCAAGTTCTTTTTTCTTTTCTATGATCAAATTTTCCTCTCATAAAAAATAATATGAAGAAAATATTGTTTCTAAGTGGTTTCCACTGTGCATTTTGACATCTTGGTGATATGAATTCTACGCTTGTAACTTCAAACATAGAATTTATCAAAACTATCATGTGTCCATGGCACTGGCTTATCATATAGTATTTCATTTGGAAGTGTACAACTGTATCTCTAAGGATGTCATAATTTTAAATTTTTTATATTTTATATTTTAGATGTAATTTTCCTTGCCTCTTTGTGAAGCTCAAATTGTTGTCCTCGTACATCTCAGGTAGGACATGTGACAAAAAGTGGTGATATAGCAGGGCCTCGTGTATTGGAGCATATAGTGGATGCTGTTTTGTATATGGAAGTTGGTATTTTGCTATTTGTTTTTATTAGTTAAATGCTTCTATTTTTCAGTTAATTTATCCAAAATAACTTAGTTTGTTTTGGATGATGCTTACAAATTTCTGAGTATGTTTTTGGTTGGATCCTAAACATGTTTTTCTTTGAATTTTGTGAAGATGTAATAGAATTCATGCACACTTGTGGAAAACTATTTGTTTCTGATCATGAATTGTTGATTTCATATTCTCAGAATACCAAAAAAAAAAAGATAGCATTATTCCATGTAGAAGGAAGAAATCATTGCAATTATATGGAGTTTCTGATTCTGTGCTATAAAATCACATGAAGAATGTGATTCAAACCAAAAAGATCACCTGAAGAACATAAAATGATTATTTACATCGTTCAAAGTATGTAAGGTTAAAAGAGCAGACCCAACAAATGGCTTTTGAAATTATTCCGGTTAATGAAACTGGGATTTGAAATTGATATATCATGAAATTGAAATCTTCATTAAGTTTCATCATACCCACTCCTTTGGTGATTAGTGATGTATGATTTACATGATTACTTAAATGTTGCTGCTCAGTGTGAGATTATTCTGAGACTTGTTGTTTAATCTCTATTTACTTTCAGGGTGAGAGATACTCATCACATCGGTTATTACGATCAGTTAAGAACCGTTTTGGGTCAACGGATGAGGTATATGATTCTCTCTCTTCATTCAATGTGCATGTTCATAGATCATTCTTCTTCTTTCTTTTTTCTTTATTATCTTTTTTATAAATTGAGGGTGGCATTCTACCACCAATGATATGTTAACCTGGGTAAACTAAATCATTTTGATATCTCTCTATATTCATACATACTCATTTGACACTCAATTTATGTGGAATTGGTGCATAGGACATTGTTTAAATCATATGGAAAATGAGAAACGGGAGGAATTGATTTTAAAAGCACTCTCCCTATTTCTTTCTATTCGCGCAAAAGACTTGAGTCTGATCCCTGCCGATTGTATTCCACGGAAACCCCCGCCCACATCACCATTCAAAATTTCTTGACCCACTATTGGCCAAACTACCTGGGCACTGGGTCTAATGTGAGTAGGATCACTTAGCCATGCTTCATAATTAGAAAAAACGGGCGCCATGGAAGTACAAGCCACTTAGCCAAAGAAAGATGATGGAGAGTTGACCGAAATGAGCACTAAATACTTTTTGCGACTCGGAAATGAATAAATTGAGAAAACCAATCATCCACCAGCTGTCTCAGTATTGTCACGTTGAACCTATTGCTTATCGCCTTGATAGAGAAGTCCATAATTAGTCACTCCAGTTGGCTGAGCATCCTAGGATAAAGAAAAAATAGTCAATCATGGTTTGTTGTGCAAAACTGTTTAGGATGTTAAAATATGAAAATTGCAGAACATGTATTCCAATTTTTTTGGTTGATGGAATGTCATGGTTTTCCAAATGTCATGATCTTTCAGCCAAATTGTTGCATTAATAATTGACATATCTTGTCCAACCGATCAGTACAGTGCAATAACCAGAGTTAGATACCAAGCAACTCTTTCTCCCAAGTTTTCAGGGTTACAGAGGCTCAATGTCAATGCTTCAATTTCTACAAAGGAAATCCAATATCTCTATTGATCGTCTTCAAATTGAGCTTCAATTATCTAAAACACCAGGGTACTACCCACCTCCAAAGATGTCTGGGTTCAAATCCAATTCCTGACAATGCGCGTCTCTGGTGGGACTCAGATTAAAATCTCTTTGATTAGCTAATATTGGAATCTGCCCTCATTTGATAATAAAAGTGAATAGACACATTAGATGAATTAACCTGCGAACTGCTATGCCTTGTTGCTTTTTGTCAGGTAATGATATTTACTCCGTATTTCATTCCAGTTGTCATTTACGTTTTAATTTGAGGTCGGACAGATCTGAGCTTTTCATGTCATAATAATTTGTGAACCATCCGGTATCCATCATTGAATCCATTGACATATATTTCTAGGAATTATCTTGAACAGAATTTCTGGGGTCATAATGGATGTGATATAAAGCACAATATGACATGAGGTGTTGCCTTCATGCATATCTAGATTTTTCCTATTTTATGTCTAGGCGAATCTCTTTTTATTGACAGACTACAAATTTTTTCCTGTCACATTTAATTATGCAATGGTATATTGTTATAAAGCTTCTGGTTGTAAACATCTTTTTGCAGCTCGGGGTGTTTGAAATGTCACAGATTGGCTTGCAAGCTGTCTCAAATCCCAGTGAGATATTTTTGAGTGAGCACCATTCTGATTCAGAGATTCTAACTGGGTTGGCTGTTGCTGTGGTTTTGGATGGGTCTCGAACCTTTCTTGTTGAGATTCAGGTATTTTTTTTCCACATATTTCCACACTTCTGCTGAATATTCTCCAAATTCTTTGTAGCCTTCTGAAGAAACATACTTGTGCATACTATCATATCATGTAGGAAAGTGTATCCTCTTTGTAGATGTTCTACTTATCATGGATTGTTTATATGAGAGCTGGGCTGTACCATTCATAATCATTTACAGTAGTTTTTGCTGTGGTACTGTGCAATCCCTTTGTTAGTAGTTTTTGCTGAGTATCTCATAGATGAGACTGTTTGAAATTTTCATTTCATTGTTACAGGGGACTCTTTTTTTGGTAGGTATTTTTTATTTATTTCCTTTTGGTTAAATTTTACCCTATTAAGAGCAGTACAAGACTCGAGTCCAGGATAAAAGCTTTAACCTGCCAAGATATGAACCCAACCTGCCAAGAGGTGGTTTGGTTGCATGGGATTTTTTTAGAATATGAATTGCATTACAAAAGCTATTGTTTATTGTTTGTTAGTCTTCCTTTTGTTCTATTATAAAAAGATTTCTATATTTGTGTTTTGGATTTTTTTTTTTCATAAACATTGCACTTGAACAGTTACTTTTGCAGAATACAACAATTCTGATATCAAACTAGGGTAAAATGCATTTAGACCCTTTGAAGTTTTGCAGAATACAACAATTTTGATATCAAACTAGGGTAAAATGCATTTAAACCTCTTGAAGTTTTCAAAACCTTCAGAAACACCCCCTAAAATATAAAACCATGAACTTACACCTCGTGCCGTTATACTTTTTCGTTAAAATGTAAGTAATTTAAAATTACTGTTTTATCCTTAACTATCTAAATATCCATATAATTAATTTTAGATATACTTCATGAATATTAACTTATACAATAATTAACTCTTCAAATGCATCTGGATGCATTTTTGTAAGAATTAAATCACATAATAATTAATTAAAAGGTGAAAACAACCCACAAAAAAAAGTGAAAACATGATAAAGATTTAATTAAAATGGCAAAATTGTACTTTTATCTCACCTTAATAAAAAATCTAATTATAAGGGGGTGTGATTGCATGTTTTTGAATTGTAGGGGGTGTTTATGCACGCTTAGAAAACTTTAGGGGGTCCAAACGCATTTTACCCATCAAAACTATATTATCATGTTGTATCCCGCTTTCTTTGTTTCCTCTTATCTTCCATCTTATCAAATTGTATTTAGGTCGTCCATTTTCCTTGATATAGTGGCTCTCTTGATTTGCATTTGTTTATGGATATCTGTAAATTGCAAGGAAGTTGAGCTAACGAACCTTTAAGGATATTCTTTGACCCCGACTTCCTCACAATGTTGAATAAGGTTGAGCATCAATGATTGATTTGATGTTCTTTGATGCTGATTGTCCTCATTGATGAATGAACTAGATGAAGTCAAGTATCTAAATTCAGAGTTGGGGATTAGTAAAATCTTTGGCTGGCTGCAGAGATTGATGTTTATTAACTGAAACAGGGATGGCTGGCTGCAAATTTCTGTGCATACAAACATTCCATTTTTTTAATTTATGTTGACATTGTGCTTGAAAAACGAGTATTTGGATGATTCATACCATTATCTTAATCCGTCTTTGTTTCATGTATTTTTTTCTAGTTACTTTGGATTTCTGTTCTCCTTTCTTCCCAGTTGTCGCCTTGTCGGGGCTTGTTCCATAACATCTGATTTACCAGAATTAAACAATCAAATACAGGCATTATGTATAAGTGGATCAACAGGTATAAGGAATGCCAATGGGGTCAAAGAAAGCAAAGCTGACTTGATTATTGCTGTAAGTGTATTTTTTGGAGGTTTTTACTGGCACATTTTCATTTCCTTTTCTGCCACATTCCGTACATGTATAAGCATATAATATTAAGTCTTGCATGATTTTTTTTGGTCAGTTCTAGTTTGACACGTGTATGAATGACAGCTTTTACAAGATATTGCATGCATGGACACATTTTTCTCAGAGGCATGTACCCTTTTGTTTCCCCTTGAAGGATAGGCCATTCACTAGTTGAAAAGTCAAGTAGTACATAGCCTGAAAAGAAACAACAACAGGCAGAACCAAAAAGAAAGAAGGGAATGAAGAAGTAGACAACATGTTTACACTTCGACCCCAACCCCCCCCCCCCCAAAAAAAAAAAAAAAAAAACACAAAAGGAAAATACAGTGAATTTACTGCTTGATCACGCTCTTTAAGTTCAGCATATAGGTATTGTCAAGCAGTATTGAAAGTGAAACTTCTGAGAAAACCACTGTCAATCTGGTATTTGTATACTTAGACTTAGAGTCAAGAGAAAAAAGGTCAACTTCCATCATTATACCCCAATGGTTTTCATGGTATGATGCCCATATATATCTTGTTGATGTACTCAAGGTTTGCCTATTGTTAAGTGGACACCAGCTGGAAGATTATTGTTTGTCTCATACTTTTTGGATGCTTTAGCATTATTGGGAGTCAATCTATCTCAGCTTTTATAGTACTGGCATAATGTGTAGAACATGATATGTATAGAATTAATTATTTTAAATTGTATGACTAGATGCATGTTGAGAATTTTGATCTGGGATATATGTTGTGTATGTTAAAATTGAACATGTTGCAGAAACATTCAGCTAGATGGAGGGACCTTGTGTCATTGTAAGAATAAAAGAACTTTCTCATTTAATTAGTAGCGTCATCGTTCCTCTTTGAAGGTGTCAATTATTTCTCATCTGGTTACTATTCCATATTTCATTCACAAGGCTAACTGATTAAATATATATTTGATTCAGTAGAATGCGATGCTATGTCTTTTGTCTGAGTTACCAAGTATCTCTAAAGGACTGACAGATTTTGGGTTTTATTGTGGAAGGTTCTCATGAAGCAGGCAGGAATAAAGCTCCAAGACAATGTAATATGCTGTTCCTCTCCTCTTCGGTTTCCTTCTTAAGCATCTTTATCTTTATTTATTTATTTTTTTTAGAAAGATTTAGGAGGTATCTTATTTATAAAAGATTAACCCGGGAACAAAGGAGACGAGATATCTCTGTAAAAATTTAAATAACTAGGAAGATGAAATATAAGAGATAGGAAATGAGCTCAAACGAAAGGAAAAAACCCCCTTTGGGAGAAGAGCCCAAAGTGTCACCTCCCGAACCATAGGTTGCCCATAATAGTTGATGGTGTATCCACTCCCAAAATCATAGTAACCCTATATCGAGGGTGGGTTTGGATATTGTGCAAATGGGGGTGGGTTCTCATTTGCACTGGATCAAATACAATATTTTGTTTGGTTATGATAAATAAGTGTAACAAATAAAATCCTAGCATTCTCATTGGCCCATTAAATGGGAAATCAAAATCTCAACCAACCTCATGTGTTATCATTTGTAACAACTTTTATTTTCTCACCTCTCGTCTATCTTCTATCTATTATATTAACCATAAAGGATTTTCAAGTGTATGTAATGTAATTTTACATCTTTACCCTTTAACAAATTTATTAAAATTCATATTATCCAAAACAAATATTTTTCTCCTAATCTTATCTTAAGATTGAAAATAGATAATTACATTTTATAAATTTATATAATTTAGAATAATATAATTGTGTGGATTATAAATATTAATGTGGCATAAAATATTATAATTGTTATTATATTAAAATATACAAAAAAATCTTATCTATCTATCCTAGATATTATCCAACAAAATTGCTATTTATAAAATATAAAAATAATTGCGGGATTATTTGTTAGTTGAAAGCAGATTTATTTTTGTTTATATTCTTTTATATTAGAGCCATTTTTTGTTAACCACATTGGCTTATATATAGATTAAAAAAAACTAATATATGCAATATTTAAATTTTTTTATTATGCAAACAGTTTCACATATGTGAGACAAACAACTACAAACAAGAACGTGTGTGTAAATGATAGCATAATATGAAAACAGACAAACATGTGCAAACAGTGTGCAAAACTTTTCCTGCACGTGCAATGCAAAATTTGCACGTGCAAGAAAACATGTACTAATAATCACTGCATTCAAACGTGCCCTGAAGCATTGAGGATATTGATGCCCAAGTATTTTCCATGTAGAACCTCCTACGATGGAAAATACATTCATTACAAGTGATCCAAATACTCCAACAGGCATCTTTTATATTTCTAGTCACTAGAATGTTTTGTTTGTCTTGAATAACATATTCCTGCAAGTGATACTTTCCTATACTTAATCAGTTTATGGTCGACCTATGATCATGAAATCTTTAATTTGTTTGCAGGATGTGCCATGCCATATTTTCAATATGCATTCAGATTTATTTACTGCTCTTCTTTCTCTATTTTTTGGCAGTCAGTCTTTTTGAATGTTGTCAGTGGCTTTCAGTTGACAGAAACAGCTGGAGATCTTGCGGTGGCAGCTGCAATATGTAGCAGGTTTTTGATACGCTTCAACTTTTATCAACAATATATTGCATGCCAACTATTATTGTGAATAATTCTGTACGCCAGTTTTAGACATTAGTTAAATAGCACAATTATAATTTCTGTCTTAGATCATGAGCTTTTATTACTCCAAGTTAATGATAAAAGAAAATGAAAATTTGACTGGCTAATGGTTCATGTCGTAGACACTTGCAAAATTTCATGGGCTGTCTAAAACCCTAACCTAACTTCTGCTTGCTTGAGCTCTAGTCAAGATCTCAAGGTATGCTTATCAAAACAATTTTAGGACCTTCACAAGATCACTGTCATCCATATACATTTTTTGGGCATTTTCAGTTGTCTTGAGCTAATAAATATATCTGTTCTGTTTCTATATGATTTGGTCTTATGCCTTCCCATGTTAATGCTGTTAGGCGTGTGGTTTATTCAGAACCACATGTATTATTGTAAGCATAAGAATAGAATTTGACTAATGTACATCCAGTGCCCTTTCTTTTAACAAGTGCTAAATAAATTGAAGGTGTCACTAAAAGGTTTAAGATTAAATATAAGGGTACTCACTTTTGATTGACAGCATTATAATCCTTATTGGTCATTCTGGTTTCTATGATACAATTTTTTTTGATTCACCTCTATATTGTTCAATTTCATGTCACCTTCAGTTTCTTGGAGGTTCCAATACCTAAAGGGATTGCTTTTATTGGAGAGATTGGCCTTGGTGGTGAGCTACGAATGGTGAGCCCGCTGATTTCCTGTTGCCTCTTTCCGAAGACCTTTTTCTATTAACATCAGCAAAATTGGCACGCATACACTGATACACCCAAGTACATCAATGCATAGTTATTCCATATGCTATTCAAATCTGATGGAAGGCTCATCATGTGGTCCGGTTTTTTTTTTTTAAGGTCCCGCAAATGGATAAGAGGGTGAATGCTGTTGCTAAACTGGGATACAATAAGTGTATAATACCTAAAGTTGCGGAGAAATCACTTGGGGCACTCCATTTTGATGGCATGACAGTATTGGGCTGCAGAAACTTAAAAGAGATGATCAGGTCAGTTTTCCAATCAGCCTGATTTTTTTGGCTCAACTGTAATATTTTGGAGTGTGACACTAGTGTGTATATGTGCTTTGATTTGCGTATGATGTGTTGTGCATCTGAAAATGTTATATATAGAAAAAAATGTCTTGGTGTCTACGCTTTCCATTCAATTCTGAGCATTTCTTCTAGTATATTTTGATTCTGAGCAGCTAATCCAGTCTTGGTCTTAACTGGGGTTTAGTATGGTAGTTTAAATGCAGAGATTGCCTGTTGGTTGGGCAGGTAGATGGAATAAGAACATTTGAGAAAAATAGGAACAAATAGTTTCCTTTTCTGTTTGGCCATGGATAAAATGTGGATGAATGGGTGAGATTTCCATGGATAAAAAGCTTGATCGAGTTCTCGAGCAACTTTCTCGGGTTTACATTGGTATAGTAATTGAGACATTCGATTAGGTATTAGTCATAATTATAGTCTTTAAGCCCCTGTTTGTGTAAAAGAATAGATGTGGAATAGGTGGAATAAGGGTGAATAAGCCCAAAAAACTAGTTTGTTTGTAAGGAATAATTGGGTGTAGTCATGTCAAAATAGATGTGGAATATTAAAAACATAGTTTTAAATAATTTTAAATAAGTTTTAATTGCCATATTAAATCAAATTATTATAGATGATTGAATACATATTAGGTAGGTTTTTTCAGAAACCAACTTGAACTCGAAGTGAAGAATTATTTAACCTGAATCCTCTACTTGAAATTAGGTCTGTCAGGTGTAGACCTAGATCTGACCTGATAAAAGACGTAGAATACCTGATTCGAAGGATCTTAGATCCAATATGGATCTGACCCGAAGGATCGACAATCAGAACGGGTGCAAGTCGGGTCCACCCCGACCAGGCCCATAGGTCCATAGGACATGATTGACCCAATCCAAAAGACCGTTTTTTTTTTTTTTGTTTACAAAATAATCAAAACTATGTTCTAAATTTTCCCTAATAAAAAAAATAAATCAAAACAATGAAAAACTATTTATAATACACTAACTTTATTTATTCAAAGTCGTTATGCAAAAATTGAAATGAAGCAACCCTAACAAGGAAAGGGTGGTCTCCATTACCCCATGTGTAATAAACCAAATCTCTCCAAGTCTAGCCTCTCTCTTGATCTGATATAGGCTTATTAGTGAGTCGGTTTAGATCCGGATTTGATAAAAGGCCTAAAATACCTGATCTGAATGACCTGGATCTGATATGCACTCGATTTGAAGGTCCTGGGTTGGGTTTACCCTGACCCGACCCAAACCCGATCCGGCTTACATGAAATTGAACATAGATTTTTAATCCAACCTGCTTGAAAATCTGAAAGAGTAGCGCTTTGTTTAATGATCATTCCTTGCATTGATTTGTATCCTCAGAGAAAATAGTCATACATCATAGTTCATATTGTAAACATTTTAAAAATAAAACAAAAGGCATTTCAATATTAAAATCATAGTACTGAAATAGAAGAAATGAGCGAAAAAAAGTTAAAGCAAAAATACCTACATGCTACATCCCCCCGATTAGAAGAGATATTGAACCTGCAGAGGCCGTTTGAACCGATGTATGAGGCTCAGAACAGGTGTTGTATCATGAATGGAACCCACAAGTCATTGATTCGCGTGTCACCTATTTGGCCTTGCACAATTTGATTAGAAGCCTTTCCTGATTTAGGAGCCACAAGAATACCTTGATCTTGGAAGGAATCTTTGTTTCCATATCTGAGCATCTAACAGTTGTAGCCATGCCTCACTTTGTAGACTCCCGCAGCCTCTGTCCTCCACATCAGCTTGTCCTCTTTAAGATTGGCTGTGTTTGAGTGAAGCACATGACAACAATGAAAAAGTATATAACAGGTGTTCCCAATTCTAGAAACAATTTGGTTTTTACACTGCCCCATAATGGAAATTTCCAAGATTTATGCTTGTGTTTATGGGGTTGAAATTTTATTTTTTGTTAGAATTTACTGTGTTCCATTATTGAAAAAATTATAGAAATAAATTGATATATTATTAAATAAAAAGTTGTATTTCAATTGACATTAGAAAAATTATTGTATTCAACCTATTAAAAAAAATATAATTTTTACACTCAATTTTGTAGGGTTTCATTTATTTATGGGAAAAATTTCAAATAAACCTTTGTAAACTGTTTGAAATCGATATAACCCCCTGCAAATACAGAGATAATGAATATTCTTGTTTGTTAACTCTAGTTGAATACACATTATATCAAAAACAACTTATACATTGTTAAAAATGCAAAAAAACTCTATGTAAATGATGATTTTACCTCTTTGAATAAATTATAAAACTCATCTGGATGGATAAAATCATTTATATAAGATTTTTTTACATTTTTAACATATTGTATGAGTTTTTTTTAGTATACTGTGCTTTCAATTTTTCAGTTAGGGTTAATTAAACAGAATATTTCTTATTTGGATTTATACATGTGTTTTTAATGAGTGATATGGACTTTAAGAAAATTCATTGGGTATGATTTTTTAGGGAGTGAACTTATAAATATATGTAATATTAATAGAATCGCAATATCTCTTATCACATAATATTAATAATAAATTAAATTTTATTGATTTCTCTTTTTTATGTTATTATTTACAAAAAAAAATTCCTCATTTATATACAATATATAACTAATTATATTAATTTAGTTTATAAATAGGAAAAATATCCAAATTAATCATTTTTAAGAATTCTACCCAAAAACGTCAAATATAACATCCTTCAAAAATAAAATGATATTTTTATTGGAGAATGTGTTTACATTTTTTTTTTTTGTATACTATGAAAAATCATCATTAGAAAATTTTCATTGAATATATACTTCACTTTGTATAAAAGTATGTACTCGATATCTAAGCAGGTTTACCACGTGAAGTGGAGGGCATCTAAACCGGTATCATGTGCTCTTTGCAAGGAGGATAGTGCATTTATTTTGTGAGTGTCGGGTATCTAGAGCACTTTGGGAGGCAGTGGAAGCAACCATGTTTTGGAGGCATGCTCTTCTAGACATTAAGGGGGTGTGGGTGGCAAGGAATAATCTACATTGGTCGGAAAATGGGAAACTCATCAACTTGATCTTACGATCGTCCCGGCGGTCAAGTGGGTTATTTTTGGAGGACACATATGAGACAATTTTCACGAACTTTGTGTATGTGAAAAACATGTAGGAGATGGTGGCACTCCTCATATCCGAGTGGGGGTGTGATGCCGCGGCGAGAGGGATAAATATCTATAGCAACAACATAGTCATCTCTCATTAACTGTGATGCCCCGGTGGGGAATGTGGGAAGATCTCCCGTCTAATGTGTCCTCTCGTCCCACCCCTTGGCGTCCCTCCTCTCATGCTTTCTTTTTTCTTTTTCTTCTCTCTTAGCTTCTTACCACACTTCAGACTTGTAACCCACTAATTTTAAAATTAAGTGATGATATCAAGATTTATTTTTTTGTAAAAAAATAAAATAAATCAACACGCGTGTGGATTAGAATTGGACTGTAAAAGAGGTTGTATATAATATTACATCTCAAAAAACCCTATCAAAACTCCTTTTGAAACTATTTATCATCTATTTTCCTAAAAAAATAAAAAATTGTACATAATTGAAGGATATTAATGTAGATTATAAATATTTAAAATTAAAAACATATCCCTTACAAATATAATTGTACTATTAATGCCTTCAAGGGGTATTACTAATTATGAATTTGCCAAGGGTATTAAAACAAATTAAATTTTTTAAAGAAAAAAAAACAAAAACAAAAAACTTTGTTTTTCATTGAGGGGAAAAAATGACCAGAATGGTTAGCATTTTTTAGGGTAGGACAAGCAAGTTTTTTGGGCTGGGTTAAGTTATTGGGTAAAACTATTTGCCCCCCCTCAAATCATTTGCACCCCCTCCACATAAATACTTGAAAACAAAGATCAATTCACATGTGGATGATTTGCCTCACGTAATTTAAAAGCTTTATATCATCCCCCACACAAAACCCTCTTTTCATTTGCATCCCTCTCATATACAAATACAAACATTAAAATACCACCACCTTCACCACTTCGTGCGTGCGGGAAGATGAGGAGGACAATGAGTCGGCTCCAGTGACGAACAGCGTGTAAGGGAGGCTCTCTGGCGTATTATTTCGAGAGTTATATTCCATGTAAATGTCATATTTCGATATCATTCATTTGATAAATAACATTATTTTTGTAAAAGACATTTTTTTTGTAAAGTCCCCTAGCAAATCTGAATATATGAAAAATGTTATTTGATTTTTAGGACCATCTGAAATGAATACATGAAAAGTGTTTTTTCAAGGTTTGTATTGTCACGTGTATTTTGAAGAAAAATAGCTCTCATAGCTATTTATTGGACGATTAGACACTCACACTACTGACAATTTATCGACATTGTGTATATCAACTAGGGCTGCAACTTGGGTCGGGTTGAACTCGATTTTTACATGCGTTGGGTTGGCCAAATCAGGTTCGGGTTAGGGTTGACCAATTTGAGTTGACTCACAAATCGGGTTGGGTTCGGATTGGCCTCACTCACAACCCGATCCAACCCGACCCGTAAACTAATAGTTAAAAAAAAATCATGGCCGTTCATTCTATAGCTTACAATCTGGGCAGTCCAAATTTTAGGTAAACCTAACTAATTTACGGGTTGAGTCGGTTTGGTTTATTTAATTTGCACATCATGTTAGAAAATCGGGTCAGGTCGAGTTTGTTTATTTAATTACTGACTAGGTCGGGTTAAGGTTGAGTAGTACCCCAACCCGAACCCAACCTGCCCGAATTGCAGCCCTAATATCAACATTTATATTACATGTCGACATAGCGGTGTTGAATGCAGAATTTTCAAATGTGAACATTCACATTTAGTTGACAAAATTCTTGTCAAATATAACAAAACCCAAAATTCTATAGCTTAAGTAACTAACTCGAAAGTCCTGGTATCGATGGATCCTTAGCATTCACAGTACAAGTGTCAATGACAATTGCAATAGATCCCTTTACATAATATGTAGTCTCAACAGTGAGTGTCGAATGTGACATTCGACACATGTAGTGTCCATTCTACTAGCTTTGAACCTTTTTGCAAAACTAATTCATTCATTCAAATCATTATAATACTCATTCAAATCACCAAACACTAGGGTGAATTGTCTAAATACCCCTGCAACCCAACCCAAATATTTCCTATGCCCCCACTTTTTGAAAAAAATAAATTACTCCTCTAACAAACACAATTTTTTTTCTACCCTCCTCCCTTTAATTCCCCTAGCACCACAAAATTGCAATTTTTTCCTATAAATTCATGTATGTATTTTGTAACTTATAAAACACAAAATGTAATTTATGTAAATATTATATGTAAGTGCATTATTATATATGTCATGTAAAAATGGTAACTTGTAAAATACTAGAGAAACATACGTATAACATCTGAAAATATTTTATCACAATAAGTACATCAAAGCACTTGAATTCATCGAATGTTTGCATTCCGACGTTCTTTTTCCTTGTAAGT
>CM060864.1:15790714-16093012 GCA_030737845.1 Acorus calamus | reverse complement strand
TGATCCAGCTTGGGAGAATAGTTATTAGCTAATAATTTGAGTTCCTATGCCATCATTTATATGTTGTAGCTTTATAGTTCTCTTTCTCATTTTCCACCTCTAGTTTTTCCATTCTGTAAACAGCATGTTCTTTTTTATTTAGAGGAGGAAATAATGTGTTCTATTTGCATGACAGAGTATTGAGCAAATAGGAAACAGAGCTCACCGCATGAGAATTGGGACATCTAACCTATATCTTTATTCAAGTACAGATGTTGAGGTACATTCCCGAAGAACTCTATTAATTAATTGATTTGAGATGACTTCTGTGTCTCTATCCCCATTTTTTTTGGTGCTTATGGCACAAGTGATCTCTGTCATATCTCTGCATCCCACAGAAATTGATATATCTAGTGAGGTATATACTATTTTCACTACTTTGTATGAGTATTTTTTTAACTTAAAAAGAATTTCATAGCATAGTTTTTTTTTTTGTATGCTGGACATTATTCAATAAAAAGCCTTAAAACAAGCCATTATTTACAATTCACAAGTTATTTATACTATTTATTTATTTATTATTGATGAGTATCAACTCTAATTCTAGAGATACTATACAATAATCTTGTAAGTTTTTCACCATATTATCTTTTAATGCTGTATGTTAGGTGAACCAAGCTAGGCATTCTCTTGCAACTCTATTGTTTGTTTTGTGTTTTGTTATGTAGAAGACTTCTCTGCTGCTGCTTTGTAATTTACCCTGATTAAGGAAATCATGGTCATAGTTCCCACTTTCATTTAATAAATATCATATTTGGTTGCTGGGAAATGAAATGGAGGTTTGAGGCTATCTTCCATCTTTGGTGTGAAACGATTTCTTTGATTTTACTGAGAAGTCATTTCACTAAAATGATGAAGTAGAAGTGGGGTCTATAGTCATTTGCAATCTGACAATGAATAATGTCACATTTGAAAGGTGGATCTCATTTCCATTTCCCTTCCATCACACGCCCCACCTTGTTTCTCACCAACTAAACACAACATCCTTCAATGGGAGTCTTCTGCAGATCTTTGGGGTCATGGTGTTTGATACATTCATTGTGTTAGAAAGTTGAAACCCTTATAATATACTACAATGACCACTTAAGGAAATTAAGAAAACGATTGTTTGCAATCATTGTTGTAAATCTGTGTTTATTTATACCCATTGGTCTTGACTTTTGGTAAGCAATCTTAATTTTATTACAGGACATATTGGAAAAAATTCATCCTCTTTCTCCTAGAGCTCTTATTGTGGATTCTATTCAGACTGTTTATTTAAGGGGACTGGCAGGAAGCGCTGGAAATGTCCAACAGGTTGGATTCTCTATTAGTTCAAGAGATTAAGTTTGATTTATATTATAAATTGTAAATATATTTGCTTTTCTTTCTTTGAAATGTTAATTTATGGTTGCATTTTCTCAGAATCCTGAGATAATTTTTGAATGAGATGTGCAATCATGGATGTGGACAGATGAGGACAGTCGCTTTATGTTCTATACTGTGCAACAGGGACACTTGGAGTTAGTTGACACCGTGTTTGTTTTGTAACACCATTTTTTTTTGTTGCTATCGAGGTATCCCAAACCCTTTGAGGGAATGATTAATCCTCCGGGTGTCCGCACTGACCCACTCGAAAGTTCCCTACCGACACTTGGGTAAGTTTAGGGTGGGAATCGAACACGCGCCAATGGGGAGCAAACCCATGGTGCTAGCCAACTCACAAAGACCCTGGTGGGTTTTGTTTTGTAACACATTGAGGAACCTTTATTGTATTATTAGCTATTTGTTCTGTCATGATATATGGTTTATTATAGGACATTTTTTGGTTGAATACCCATGGGTTACTTTGTAAACTCTTGGTTAGTTTACTAATTATATTTAATTTTTTTTGAAAGTTAGCATACTGCAGAAATGATGGTAATTGATTATGTAATCATAATACAGGAACTGTGCTTTGCTTCACTATGCATTGTTAAATATGTTGTTATGCTACAGGTGAAGGAGTGCACTTCAGCTTTGTTACGTTTTGCCAAGCAAACAAATATCCCTGTTTTTTTGGTAAGTGTGTCTTGCTATTTCTCATGAATTTTCTATAATACCTGGCAATCTTGAAAAATATCATTATCTTCTCCTATTGGTGTCTGACAACTTGCTAAATTTAAATTCATGAATGCTAATGAGTTTCCTTAATTGTCACCTTTGGGATATGATAATCCCCATGCATCTCAATCTGTTCTTGATGGCAAGTCATTTTGTATCTCCTGTCTTAAGCTACAAAAAACAAAGGTGGTGTCCACAAAATTATATTGAACTGGTAAACTACTTAATAATTGATGCAAGAGCAAAATGCAAAATGAAAAGAGGTGAGATATCAGAAATATGGAATGTTTTGTGTGCGTGGATTTAGAAAGGTGGTGTCCCCTAAATTTATTGCTAACTGGTAGAGCACAGAGCATCATAAAGGAAAAATCAAGCAAGAAAACCTGAAACAGACTAGCCTTATCGGGTACTACATCAGGACATGTCAGAATATCTCACTCTAAATGAACCATCTTTTGAATGTGCACCTGTTCTTCTTCCCTGAGAACAGCACCAATCTTTTAAGAGAAAAAAGAACAACTGCCCAAATATTAGAATATTACAAAGTTGAGCAGTTAAAAGTTTCTCTTGTTTGGTTGATATGCTTCAATATTTTTATAGAGCTTCAAAGGAATTTCAAGAAATATTTTGGTGATTTGTAGTTTAAAAGGAATTCATAAATATTGGCTCTAATGATGAGAAGGTGGCTACCCTTTTTTTTTTGCTTTTGTTGGGAAGCTCCTGATGAGATTGCGAAAGAAAACATATTGAGCTTTGTGATATATGACAATCATGATTGTAATTAGAAATTCTTGAGGGCATGTGAAAATATGTTTCCTCATTATTAATAAGGCCTATAATAAGTCGTACAGGGTACTATCCGAAACTCATGTCCTATAAGTTTAAAGTTCTGTTGCCTGAATATCATTACATTATCAAATAAGGGTAATATAACTGACAGCCAAGTTCTTTTTTCTTTTCTATGATCAAATTTTTCTCTCATAAAAAATAATATGAAGAAAATATTGTTTCTAAGTGGTTTCCACTGTGCATTTTGACAACTTGGTGATATGAATTCTACGCTTGTAACTTCAAACATAGAATTTATCAAAACTATCATGTGTCCATGGCACTGACTTATCATATATTATTTCATTTGGAAGTGTACAACTGTATCTCTAAGGATGTCATAATTTTAAATTTTTTATATTTTATATTTTAGATATAATTTTCCTTGCCTCTTTGTGAAGCTCAAATTGTTGTCCTCGTACATCTCAGGTAGGACATGTGACAAAAAGTGGTGATATAGCAGGGCCTCGTGTATTGGAGCATATAGTGGATGCTGTTTTGTATATGGAAGTTGGTATTTTGCTATTTGTTTTTATTAGTTAAATGCTTCTATTTTTCAGTTAATTTATCCAAAATAACTTAGTTTGTTTTGGATGATGCTTACAAATTTCTGAGTATGTTTTTGGTTGTATCCTAAACATGTTTTTCTTTGAATTTTGTGAAGATGTAATAGAATTCATGCACACTTGTGGAAAACTATTTGTTTCTGATCATGAATTGTTGATTTCATATTCTCAGAATACCAAAAAAAAAAGATAGCATTATTCCATGTAGAAGGAAGATATCATTGCAATTATATGGAGTTTCTGATTCTGTGCTATAAAATCACATGAAGAATGTGATTCAAACCAAAAAGATCACCTGAAGAACATAAAATGATTATTTACATCGTTCAAAGTATGTAAGGTTAAAAGAGCAGACCCAACAAATGGCTTTTGAAATTATTCCGGTTAATGAAACTGGGATTTGAAATTGATATATCATGAAATTGAAATCTTCATTAAGTTTCATCATACCCACTCCTTGGTGATTAGTGATGTATGATTTACATGATTACTTAAATGTTGCTGCTCAGTGTGAGATTATTCTGAGACTTGTTGTTTAATCTCTATTTACTTTCAGGGTGAGAGATACTCATCACATCGGTTATTACGATCAGTTAAGAACCGTTTTGGGTCAACGGATGAGGTATATGATTCTCTCTCTTCATTCAATGTGCATGTTCATAGATCATTCTTCTTCTTTCTTTTTTCTTTATTATCTTTTTTATAAATTGAGGGTGGATTCTACCACCAATGATTGTTAACCTGGGTAAACTAAATCATTTTGATATCTCTCTATATTCATACATACTCATTTGACACTCAATTTATGTGGAATTGGTGCATAGGACATTGTTTAAATCATATGGAAAATGAGAAACGGGAGGAATTGATTTTAAAAGCACTCTCCCTATTTCTTTCTATTCGCGCAAAAGACTTGAGTCTGATCCCTGCCGATTGTATTCCACGGAAACCCCCGCCCACATCACCATTCAAAATTTCTTGACCCACTATTGGCCAAACTACCTGGGCACTGGGTCTAATGTGAGTAGGATCACTTAGCCATGCTTCATAATTAGAAAAAACGGGCGCCATGGAAGTACAAGCCACTTAGCCAAAGAAAGATGATGGAGAGTTGACTGAAATGAGCACTAACTACTTTTCGCGACTCGGAAATGAATAAATTGAGAAAACCAATCATCCACCAGCTGTCTCAGTATTGTCACGTTGAACCTATTGCTTATCGCCTTGATAGAGAAGTCCATAATTAGTCACTCCAGTTGGCTGAGCATCCTAGGATAAAGAAAAAATAGTCAATCATGGTTTGTTGTGCAAAACTGTTTAGGATGTTAAAATATGAAAATTGCAGAACATGTATTCCAATTTTTTTGGTTGATGGAATGTCATGGTTTTCCAAATGTCATGATCTTTCAGCCAAATTGTTGCATTAATAATTGACATATCTTGTCCAACCGATCAGTACAGTGCAATAACCAGAGTTAGATTCCAAGCAACTCTTTCTCCCAAGTTTTCAGGGTTACAGAGGCTCAATGTCAATGCTTCAATTTCTACAAAGGAAATCCAATATCTCTATTGATCGTCTTCAAATTGAGCTTCAATTATCTAAAACACCAGGGTACTACCCACCTCCAAAGATGTCTGGGTTCAAATCCAATTCCTGACAATGCGCGTCTCTGGTGGGACTCAGATTAAAATCTCTGTTGATTAGCTAATATTGGAATCTGCCCTCATTTGATAATAAAAGTGAATAGAAACGTTAGATGAATTAACCTGCGAACTGCTATGCCTTGTTGCTTTTTGTCAGGTAATGATATTTACTCCGTATTTCATTCCAGTTGTCATTTACGTTTTAATTTGAGGTCGGACAGATCTGAGCTTTTCATGTCATAATAATTTGTGAACCATCCGGTATCCATCATTGAATCCATTGACATATATTTCTAGGAATTATCTTAAACAGAATTTCTGGGGTCATAATGGATGTGATATAAAGCACAATATGACATGAGGTGTTGCCTTCATGCATATCTAGATTTTTCCTATTTTATGTCTAGGCGTAATCTTTTTTATTGACAGACTACAAATTTTTTCCTGTCACATTTAATTATGCAATGGTATATTGTTATAAAGCTTCTGGTTGTAAACATCTTTTTGCAGCTCGGGGTGTTTGAAATGTCACAGATTGGCTTGCAAGCTGTCTCAAATCCCAGTGAGATATTTTTGAGTGAGCACCATTCTGATTCAGAGATTCTAACTGGGTTGGCTGTTGCTGTGGTTTTGGATGGGTCTCGAACCTTTCTTGTTGAGATTCAGGTATTTTTTTCCACATTTTCCACACTTCTGCTGAATATTCTCCAAATTCTTTGTAGCCTTCTGAAGAAACATACTTGTGCATACTATCATATCATGTAGGAAAGTGTATCCTCTTTGTAGATGTTCTACTTATCATGGATTGTTTATATGAGAGCTGGGCTGTACCATTCATAATCATTTACAGTAGTTTTTGCTGTGGTACTGTGCAATCCCTTTGTTAGTAGTTTTTGCTGAGTATCTCATAGATGAGACTGTTTGAAATTTTCATTTCATTGTTACAGGGGACTCTTTTTTTGGTAGGTATTTTTTTTCTTATTTCCTTTTGGTTAAATTTTACCCTATTAAGAGCAGTACAAGACTCGGGTCTAGGATAAAAGCTTTAACCTGCCATGATATGAACCCAACATGCCAAGAGGTGGTTTGGTTGCATGGGATTTTTTAGAATATGAATTGCATTACAAAAGCTATTGTTTATTGTTTGTTAGTCTTCCTTTTGTTCTATTATAAAAAGATTTCTATATTTGTGTTTTAGAATTTTTTTCATAAACATCGCACATGAACAGTTACTTTTGCAGAATACAACAATTCTGATATCAAACTAGGGTAAAATGCATTAAGACCCTTTGAAGTTTTGCAGAACATAACAATTCTGATATCAAACTAGGGTAAAATGCATTTAGCCCCTTGAAGTTTTCAAAACCTACAGAAACACCCCCTAAAATATAAAACCATGAACTTACACCTCTTGCCGTTATACTTTTTCGTTAAAATGTAAGAAAAGTAATTTAAAATTACTGTTTTATCCTTAACTATCTAAATATCCATATAATTAATTTTAGATATGCTTCATGAATATTAACTTATACAATAATTAACTCTTCAAATGCATCTGGATGCATTTTTGTAAGAATGAAATCACATAATAATTAATTAAAAGGTGAAAACAATCCACCAAAAAAAAGTGAAAACATGATAAAGATTTAATTAAAATGGCAAAATTGTACTTTTACCTCACCTTAATAAAAAATCTAATTACAAGGGGGTGTGATTGCATGTTTTTGAACTGTAGGGGGTGTTTATGCATGTTTAGAAAACATTAGGGGGTCCAAATGCATTTTACCCATCAAAACTATATTACCATGTTGTATCCCGCTTTCTTTGTTTCCTCTTATCTTCCATCTTATCAAATTGTATTTAGGTCGTCCATTTTCCTTGATATAGTGGCTCTCTTGATTTGTATTTGTTTATGGATATCTGTAAATTGCAAGGAAGTTGAGCTAACGAACCTTTAAGGATATTCTTTGACCCCGACTTCCTCACAATGTTGAATAAGGTTGAGCATCAATGATTGATTTGATGTTCTTTGATGCTGATTGTCCTCATTGATGAATGAACTAGATGAAGTCAAGTATCTAAATTCAGAGTTGGGGATTAGTAAAATCTTTGGACAAGTTTATTTGGGTAGGCTACAGAGATTGCTGTTTATTAACTGAAACAGGGATGGCTGGCTGCAAATTTCTGTGCATACAAACATTCAATTTTTTTAATTTATGTTGACATTGTGCTTGAAAAACGAGGATTTGGATGATTCATTACCATTATCTTAATCCGTCTTTGTTTCATGTATTTTTTTTCTAGTTACTTTGGATTTCTGTTCTCCTTTCTTCCCAGTTGTCGCCTTATCGGGGCTTGTTCCATAACATCTGATTTACCAGAATTAAACAATCAAATACAGGCATTATGTGTAAGTGGATCAACAGGTATAAGGAATGCCAATGGGGTCAAAGAAAGCAAAGCTGACTTGATTATTGCTGTAAGTGTACTTTTTGGAGGTTTTTACTGGCACATTTTCATTTCCTTTTCTGCCACATTCCGTACGTGTATAAGCATATAATATTAAGTCTTGCATGATTTTTTTTGGTTAGTTCTAGTTTGACACGTGTATGAATGACAGCTTTTACAAGATATTCATGGACACATTTTTCTCAGAGGCATGTACCCTTTTGTTTCCCCTTGAAAAATAGGCCGCCATTCACTAGTTGAAAAGTCAAGTAGTACATAGCCTGAAAAGAAACAACAACAGGCAGAACCAAAAAGAAAGAAGGGAATGAAGAAGTAGACAACATGTTTACACTTCGACCCCAACCCCCCCCCCCCCCCAAAAAAAAAAAAAAAAAAAAAACACACAAAGGAAAATACAGTGAATTTACTGCTTGATCACGCTCTTTAAGTTCAGTATATAGGTATTGTCAAGCAGTATTGAAAGTGAAACTTCTGAGAAAACCACTGTCAATCTGGTATTTGTATACTTAGAGTCAAGAGAAAAAAGTCAACTTCCATCATTATATCCCAATGGTTTTCATGGTATGATGCCCATATATATTTTGTTGATGTACTCAAGGTTTGCCTATTGTTAAGTGGACACCAGCTGGAAGATTATTGTTTGTCTCATACTTTTTTGGATGCTTTAGCATTATTGGGAGTCAATCTATCTCAGCTTTTATAGTACTGGCATAATGTGTAGAACATGATATGTATAGAATTAATTATTTTAAATTGTATGACTAGATGCATGTTGAGAATTTTGATCTGGGATATATGTTGTGTATGTTAAAATTGAACATGTTGCAGAAACATTCAGCTAGATGGAGGGACCTTGTGTCATTGTAAGAGTAAAAGAACTTTCTCATTTAATTAGTAGCGTCATTGTTCCTCCTTGAAGGTGTCAATTATTTCTCATCTGGTTACTATTCCATATTTCATTCACAAGGCTAACTGATTAAATATATATTTGATTCAGTAGAATGCGATGCTATGTCTTTTGTATGAGTTACCAAGTATCTCTAAAGGACTGACAGATTTTGGGTTTTATTGTGGAAGGTTCTCATGAAGCAGGCAGGAATAAAGCTCCAAAACAATGTAATATGCTGTTCCTCTCCTCATCGGTTTCCTTCTTAAGCATCTTTATCTTTATTTTATTTTATTTTTTAGAAAGATTTAAGAGGTATCTTATTTATAAAAGATTAACCTGGGAACAAAGGAGACGAGATATCTCTGTAAAAAATTTAAATAACTAGGAAGATGAAATATAAGAGATAGGAAATGAGCTCAAACGAAAGGAAAAAAAACCCCTTTGGGAGAAGAGCCCAAAGTGTCACCTCCCGAACCATAGGTTGCCCATAATAGTTGATGGTGTATCCACTCCCAAAATCATAGTAACCCTATATCGAGGGTGGGTTTGGATATTGTGCAAATGGGGGTGGGTTCTCATTTGCACTGGATCAAATACAATATTTTGTTTGGTTATGATAAATAAGTGTAACAAATAAAATCCTAGCATTCTCATTGGCCCCATTAAATGGGACAATCAAAATCCCAACCAACCTCATGTGTTATCATTTGTAACAACTTTTATTTTCTCACCTCTCGTCTATCTTCTATCTATTATATTAACCATAAAGGATTTTCAAGTGTATGTAATGTAATTTTACATCTTTACCCTTTAACAAATTTATTAAAATTCATATTATCCAAAACAAATATTTCTTCTCCTAATCTTATCTTAAGATTGAAAATAGATAATTACATTTTATAAATTTATATAATTTAGAATAATATAATTGTGTGGATTATAAATATTAATGTGGCATAAAATATTATAATTGTTATTATATTAAAATATACAAAAAAATCTTATCTATCTATCCTAGATATTATCCAACAAAATTGCTATTTATAAAATATAAAAATAATTGCGGGATTATTTGTTAGTTGAAAGCAGATTTATTTTTTGTTTATATTCTTTTATATTGTAGCCATTTTTTGTTAACCACATTGGCTTATATATAGATTAAAAAAAACTAATATGTGCAATATTTAAAATTTTTTTTATTATGCAAACAGTTTCACATATGTGAGACAAACAACTACAAACAAGAACGTGTGTGTAAATGATAGTATAATATGAAAACAGACAAACATGTGCAAACAGTGTGTAAAAGTTTTTCTGCACGTGCAATGCAAAATTTGCATGTGCAAGAAAACACGTACTAATAATCACTGCATCCAAACGTGCCCTGAAGCATTGAAGATATTGATGCCCAAGTATTTTACATGTAGAACCTCCTACGTTGGAAAATACATTCATTACAAGTGATCCAAATACTCCAACAGGCATCTTTTATATTTCTAGTTACTAGAATGTTTTGTTTGTCTTGAATAACATATTCCTGCAAGTGATGCTTTCCTATACTTAATCAGTTTATGGTCGATCATGAAATCTTTAATTTGTTTGCAGGATGTGCCATGCCATATTTTCAATATGCATCCAGATTTATTTACTGCTTTTCTTTCTCTATTTTTTGGCAGTCAGTCTTTTTGAATGTTGTCAGTGGCTTTCAGTTGACAGAAACAGCTGGAGATCTTGCGGTGGCAGCTGCAATATGTAGCAGGTTTTTGATACGCTTCAACTTTTATCATCAATATATTGCCTGCCAACTATTATTGTGAATAATTCTGTAGGCCAGTTTTAGACATTAGTTAAATAGCACAATTATAATTTGTCTTAGATCATGAGCTTTTATTACTCTAAGTTAATGATAAAAGAAAATGAAAATTTGACTGGCTAATGGTTCATGTCGTAGACACTTGCAAAATTTCATGGGCTGTCTAAAACGCTAACCTAACTTCTGCTTGCTTGAGCTCTAGTCAAGATCTCAAGGTATGCTTATCAAAACAATTTTAGGACCTTCACAAGATCACTGTCATCCATATACATTTTTTGGGCATTTTCAGTTGTCTTGAGCTAATAAATATATCTGTTCTGTTTCTATATGATTTGGTCTTATGCCTTCCCATGTTAATGCTGTTAGGCGTTTGGTTTATTCAGAACCACATGTATTATTGTAAGCATAAGAATAGAATTTGACTAATGTACATCCAGTGCCCTTTCTTTTAACCAATGCTAAATAAATTGAAGGTGTCACTAAAAGGTTTAAGATTAAATATAAGGGTACTCACTTTTGATTGACAGCATTATAATCCTTATTGGTCATTCTGGTTTCTATGATACAATTTTTTGTGATTCACCTCTATATTGTTCAATTTCATGTCATCTTCAGTTTCTTGGAGGTTCCAATACCTAAAGGGATTGCTTTTATTGGAGAGATTGGCCTTGGTGGTGAGCTACGAATGGTGAGCCCGCTGATTTCCTGTTGCCTCTTTCCGAAGACCTTTTTCTATTAACATCAGCAAAATTGGCACGCATACACTGATACACCCAAGTACATCAATGCATAGTTATTCCATATGCTATTCAAATCTGATGGAAGGCTCATCATGTGGTCCGGTTTTTTTTTTTTAAGGTCCCGCAAATGGATAAGAGGGTGAATGCTGTTGCTAAACTGGGATACAATAAGTGTATAATACCTAAAGTTGCGGAGAAATCACTTGGGGCACTCCATTTTGATGGCATGACAGTATTGGGCTGCAGAAACTTAAAAGAGATGATCAGGTCAGTTTTCCAATCAGCCTGATTTTTTTTGGCTCAACTGTAATATTTTGGAGTGTGACACTAGTGTGTATATGTGCTTTGATTTGCGTATGATGTGTTGTGCATCTGAAAATGTTATATATAGAAAAAAATGTCTTGGTGTCTACGCTTTCCATTCAATTCTGAGCATTTCTTCTAGTATATTTTGATTCTGAGCAGCTAATCCAGTCTTGGTCTTAACTGGGGTTTAGTATGGTAGTTTAAATGCAGAGATTGCCTGTTGGTTTGGGCAGGTAGATGGAATAAGAACATTTGAGAAAAATAGGAACAAATAGTTTCCTTTTCTGTTTGGCCATGGATAAAATGTGGATGAATGGGTGAGATTTCCATGGATAAAAAGCTTGATCGAGTTCTCGAGCAACTTTTCTCGGGTTTACATTGGTATAGTAATTGAGGACATTCGATTAGGTATTAGTCATAATTATAGTCTTTAAGCCCCTGTTTGTGTAAAAGAATAGATGTGGAATAGGGTGGAATAAGGGTGAATAAGCCCCAAAAAACTAGTTTGTTTGTAAGGAATAATTCGGTGTAGTTATGTCAAAATAGATGTGGAATATTAAAAACATAGTTTTAAATAATTTTAAATAAGTTTTAATTGCCATATTAAATCAAATTATTATAGATGATTGAATACATATTAGGTAGGTTTTTTCAGTAACCAACTTGAACTCGAAGTGAAGAATTATTTAACCTGAATCCCTCTACTTGAAATTAGGTTTGTCAGGTTTAGACCTAGATCTGACCTGATAAAAGACGTAGAATACCTGATTCGAAGGATCTTAGATCCAATATGGATCTGACCCGAAGGATCGACAATCAGAACGGGTGCAAGTCGGGTCCACCCCGACCAGGCCCATAGGTCCATAGGACATGATTGACCCAATCCAAAAGACCGTTTTTTTTTTTTTTCGTTTACAAAATAATCAAAACTATGTTCTAAATTTTCCCTAATAAAAAAATAAATCAAAACAATGAAAAACTATTTATAATACACTAACTTTATTTATTCAAAGTCGTTATGCAAAAATTGAAATGAAGCAACCCTAACAAGGAAAGGGTGGTCTCCATTACCCCATGTGTAATAAACCAAATCTCTCCAAGTCTAGCCTCTCTCTTGATCTGATATAGGCTTATTAGTGAGTCGGTTTAGATCCGGATTTGATAAAAGGCCTAAAATACCTGATCTGAATGACCTGGATCTGATATGCACTCGATTTGAAGGTCTGGGTTGGGTTTACCCTGACCCGACCCAAACCCGATCCGGCTTACATGAAATTGAACATAGATTTTTAATCCAACCTGCTTGAAAATCTGAAAGAGTAGCGCTTTGTTTAATGATCATTCCTTGCATTGATTTGTATCCTCAGAGAAAATAGTCATACATCATAGTTCATATTGTAAACATTTTAAAAATAAAACAAAAGGCATTTCAATATTAAAATCATAGTACTGAAATAGAAGAAATGAGCGAAAAAAAGTTAAAGCAAAAATACCTACATGCTACATCCCCCCGATTAGAAGAGATATTGAACCTGCAGAGGCCGTTTGAACCGATGTATGAGGCTCAGAACAGGTGTTGTATCATGAATGGAACCCACAAGTCATTGATTCGCGTGTCACCTATTTGGCCTTGCACAATTTGATTAGAAGCCTTTCCTGATTTAGGAGCCACAAGAATACCTTGATCTTGGAAGGAATCTTTGTTTCCATATCTGAGCATCTAACAGTTGTAGCCATGCCTCACTTTGTAGACTCCCGCAGCCTCTGTCCTCCACATCAGCTTGTCCTCTTTAAGATTGGTTGTGTTTGAGTGAAGCACATGACAAATCATTCTGTTACATAACAATGAAAAAGTATATAACAAGTGTTCCCAATTCTAGAAATAATTTGGTTTTTACACTGTCCCATAATGGAAAATTCCAAGATTTATGCTTTTGTTTATGGGGTTGAAATTTTATTTTTTGTTAGAATTTACTGTGTTCCATTATTGAAAAAATTATAGAAAATAAATTGATATATTATTAAATAAAAAAGTTGTATTTCAATTGACATTAGAAAAATTATTGTATTCAACCTATTAAAAAAATATAATTTTTACACTCAATTTTGTAGGGTTTCATTTATTTATGGGAAAAATTTCAAATAAACCTTTGTAAACTGTTTGAAATCGATATAACACCCTGCAAATACAGAGATAATGAATATTCTTGTTGGTTAACTCTAGTTGAATACACATTATATCAAAAACACCTTATAAATTGTTAAAAATGCAAAAAAATTCTATGTAAATGATGATTTTACCTCTTTGAATAAATTATAAAACTCATCTGGATGGGTAAAATCATTTATATAGGATTTTTTACATTTTAAACATATTGTATGAGTTTTTTTTAGTATACTATGCTTTCAGTTTTTCAGTTAAGGTTAACTAAACAGAATATTTCTTATTTGGATTTATACATCTGTTTTTAATGAGTGATATGGACTTTAAGAAAATTCATTGGGCATGATTTTTTAGGGAGTGAACTTATAAATATATGTAATATTAATAGAATCGCAATATCTCTTATCACATAATATTAATAATAAATTAAATTTTATTGATTTCTCTTTTTTATGTTATTATTTACAAAAAAAAAATCCTCATTTATATACAATATATAACTAATTATATTAATTTAGTTTATAAATAGGAAAAATATCCAAATTAATCATTTTTAAGAATTCTACCCAAAAACGTCAAATATAACATCCTTCAAAAATAAAATGATATTTTTATTGGAGAATGTGATTACATTTTTTTTTGTCTACTATGAAAAATCATCATTAGAAAATTTTCATTGAATATATACTTCACTTTGTATAAAAGTATGTACTCGATATCTAAGCAGGTTTAGTGGAGGGCATCTAAACCGGTATCATGTGCTCTTTGCAAGGAGGATAGTGCATTTATTTTGTGAGTGTCGGGTATCTAGAGCACTTTGGGAGGCAGTGGAAGCAACCATGTTTTGGAGGCATGCTCTTCTAGACATTAAGGGGGTGTGGGTGGCAAGGAATAATCTACATTGGTCGGATAATGGGAAACTCATCAACTTGATCTTACGATCGTCCCGGCGGTCAAGTGGGTTATATGAGACAATTTTCATGAACTCTGTGTATGTGAAAAACATGTAGGAGATGGTGGCACTCCTCATATCCGAGTGGGGGTGTGATGCCGCGGCGAGAGGGATAAATATCTATAGCAACAACATAGTCATCTCTCATTAACTGTGATGCCCCGGTGGGGAATGTGGGAAGATCTCCCGTCTAATGTGTCCTCTCGTCCCACCCCTTGGCGTCCCTCCTCTCATGCTTTCTTTTTTCTTTTTCTTCTCTCTTAGCTTCTTACCACACTTCAGACTTGTAACCCACTAATTTTAAAATTAAGTGATGATATCAAGATTTATTTTTTTGTAAAAAAATAAAATAAATCAACACGCGTGTGGATTAGAATTGGACTGTAAAAGAGGTTGTATATAATATTACATCTCAAAAAACCCTATCAAAACTCCTTTTGAAACTATTTATCATTTATTTTCCTAAAAAAATAAAAAATTGTACATAATTGAAGGATATTAGATTATAAATATTTAAAATTAAAAAAAATCCCTTACAAATATAATTGTACTATTAATGCCTTCAAGGGGTATTACTAATTATGAATTTGCCAAGGGTATTAAAACAAATTAAATTTTTTAAAGAAAAAAAAACAAAAACAAAAAAACTTTGTTTTTCATTGAGGGGAAAAAATGACCAGAATGGTTAGCATTTTTTAGGGTAGGACAAGCAAGTTTTTTGGGCTGGGTTAAGTTATTGGGTAAAACTATTTGCCCCCCCTCAAATCATTTGCACCCCCTCCACATAAATACTTGAAAACAAAGATCAATTCACATGTGGATGATTTGCACCACGTAATTTAAAAGCTTTATATCATCCCCCACACAAAACCCTCTTTTCATTTGCATCCCTCTCATATACAAATACAAACATTAAAATACCACCACCTTCACCACTTCGTGCGTGCGGGAAGATGAGGAGGACAATGAGTCGGCTCCAGTGACGAACAGCGTGTAAGGGAGGCTCTCTGGCGTATTATTTCGAGAGTTATATTCCATGTAAATGTCATATTTCGATATCATTCATTTGATAAATAACATTATTTTTGTAAAAGACATTTTTTTTGTAAAGTCCCCTAGCAAATCTGAATATATGAAAAATGTTATTTGATTTTTAGGACCATCTGAAATTAATACATGAAAAGTGTTTTTTCAAGGTTTGTATTGTCACGTGTATTTTGAAGAAAAATAGCTCTCATAGCTATTTATTGGACGATTAGACACACACTACTGACAATTTATCGACATTGTGTATATCAACTAGGGCTGCAACTTGGGTCGGGTTGAACTCGATTTTTACATGCGTTGGGTTGGCCAAATCGGGTTCGGGTTAGGGTTGATCAATTTGGGTTGACTTACAAATCGGGTTGGGTTCGGATTGGCCTCACTCACAACCCGATCCAACCCGACCCGTAAACTAATAGTTAAAAAAAAAATCATGGCCGTTCATTCTATAGCTTCTAATATGGGCAGTCCAAATTTTAGGTAAACTTAACTAATTTTACGGATTGGGTCGGTTTGGTTTATTTAATTTGCACATCATGTTAGAAAATCGGGTCAGGTCAGGTTTGTTTATTTAATCACTGACTAGATCGGGTTAGGATGTTAGGGTTGAGTAGTACCCCAACCCGAATCCAACCTGCTCGAGTTGCAGCCCTAATATCAACATTTATATTACATGTCGACATAGCGGTGTTGAATGCAGAATTTTCAAATGTGAACATTCACATTTAGTTGACAAAATTCTTGTCAAATATAACAAAACCCAAAATTCTATAGCTTAAGTAACTAACTCGAAAGTCCTGGTATCGACGGATCCTTCGCATTCACAATACAAGTGTCAATAACAATTGCAATAGATCCCTTTACATAATATGTAGTCTCAACAGTGAGAGTGTCGACTCATATCTTCACATTCGACACATGTAGTGTCGATTCTACTAGCTTTGAACCTTTTTGCAAAACTAATTCATTCATTCAAATCATTATAATACTCATTCAAATCACCAAACACTAGGGTCAAATAAGAGGCATGATGAGTCATTGTATCAAAGAGAGGAAATAATGGCACGACAGAAAACCCTAAATCGCGCTCTCCTTTCTTCGTCTCCATCTCCATCGGCAGCTACGGTGACTGGTCGCGAGAATCGTTCCAAACCAGGGATTCAGGATCCGGCATCGAAGCCCCTTGGAAAGGAGACCTCAGGTGAGACGGAAACTTCTCTTCCCCAAAAGACTTTAGAGGTTCCTCGTCCATCCTATGCAGATGCAGTTCAGAAGGAGGCAGGTTCTGCCCTGTCTTTCAATGTTCCCCAGGAGCTCCTTAGCCGATTGCATCGTCCGCAGGACAGAATTTACATGCCGAATGAAGATCGATTGATGGCAAATCGGAATAGATGGCAGCATTCTCTGTATGGTAAATTTCTGGGACCTCGTATACATATTCATTATCTGAGATGTCGCTTAGCTTCTCTTTGGCCTGTTCAAAACTCCTATTTTGTTGGTGACTTAGCTAATGGTTTCTATGTATTTAAGTTCACCAATGAAGAAGATCTACTTGCAGTATTAATGGGAGGTCCTTGGATTATCAATGACCACCTGCTTAGCCTCCAGAGATGGCGAGATAATTTTGACCCATCGGAGGCTACTTTCGCAGTCACTCCTATATGGATTAGGTTTCCTAATCTACCGCTGGATTTTTGGGATGGAATCACTCTTTCAGAATTAGCAGCATATGCAGGATCACCTATCAGGGTGGAAACAACAATCGAGGACGTGGGTAGATGCCGATATGCTCGGGCCCTGGTGGAGGTTGATCTGAGGCAACCTTTATGTCCGGGAGTATGGATAGGGGCTAACCGAAGGTGGCAACGGTTTGTGTATGAAAGAATACCTATGATTTGCCAGAGATGTGGCCGGATAACGCATACTGCAGCTCAATGTCCAGAGGCAAACATAACCTCTGTTGTGCCACCTAGTTCAACCTCTCATCAGGAAACTTCCTCTGTACCATCTCACTCTACTTCAGTACAAAGGAAAAACACCGTAGAAGTGATTGAGGAGTCGGTGGAGAGGGGACATGACAAAGAGGATCAATGGCACATCGTGCCACCTAGAAGGAGACCGCGAGGAATCCGACCTGTAGGAGCTCAACTAAATCAGTATACTCCACAAGAGCAGAACATTAAGGCTGCTCCTAAGAATGTTCAAAGAAGTCAAGCCTTATCTAGTAACCAGAGCATAGATATGAAAAAAGAGTCCAAGACTTTGCAAAATGATAACTTTCCAGAAAAAGGAAATAATATAAAACCTTCAGAAGTAAGTAAACATTATACATCAGGAGCTCCAGTTCGACATCCAGTACCTCCTATTGTACATCCAATGGTTAAGACCTCAAAGTCTACAGCTATGGTGTCTACTAAATCAGCACCTCAACAGTCAAGGGATGTAGCACAAGAACAATCGAATGCACTAGTTTTGGTTCAGAAGGCGGTGACGTGAGCTTCCAAGAAGAGAGGTTTAGAAATCCAAACAGAGGAAATGACTGATTGGGATAGTGGTAAGCGGGAGGATATCCAAGTGAAGGGGTCACGGGCCCAGTCCAGAGCAATGGAGTTATTTAATCAATCATGGAATACTTCAAATACGGCCTCTCAAAAGGAGTGTCTGATGTTGCCAGCTCTCCCTTCACCTATGGAGTGTTCTACTTCTACTGATCCTGCTCCCCCAGCAAGAAATGGGGGATCCTCATCTTTTTAAATACCATATTAATGCGCATCTTATTTTGGAACTGTAGGGGTATTATGCGTAAAGCAGTGAGAGTGCATTGTAAATACCTAATTGACTCTCATTCGCTTGACGTGTTGATTTTGTTGGAAACGCATGCTCCTCAGGAAAGGATGCAGCAGTTTTGCTCCTCATTGGGTCCAACTTTTACTTTTGCAGGTATCCCTGGTACGGGTCATGCTGGAGGTATAATTGCTTGTTGGAAACAATCTTGCCCAATCTCTTGCTCGGTGGGACAGGATCAAGCAATTTACTTATTAGTCTCTTCTCATAATCTAACCTGGATAATTGCTGGCATTTATGGGAGTCCGAATTCTACACTTAGAGCTCATCTCTGGTTGGAGACGTCAGAAGTGTTAAAATTGGGTTACCCAATGATTATTGCTGGTGACTTTAACACCTTGCTTGGCCCTCAAGATAAAAGAGGTGGTGCACCATTTAAAGTATCATCGGATGTAGTTCAGTTTCGAGAGTGGAAAGAAGCTCATTGCTTGAAACAGATGGCTCACCGTGGCTCAAAATTTACTTGGTGTAATAATCGACGCGGTTCTCAACGAACATGGGAGCTACTGGATCGAGCTATGGCTACTGTTAATTGGTGTGAGTGTTTTCCAGATGCTGTTATTCATATTCTTCCACGGCATATCTCAGATCATGCGCCAATGCTATTGGTTACAGAAGTGCCATATATGCGTGGTAGCAGAATTTTCAGATTTGAGAGGCTGTGGTTTGATTATCCAGACTTCTACAATACAGTTGTGTCGAATTGGGTGAATAGGGGAACTTCTTCTCCAATGGGAAATGTGCATCATAAGCTTTGCCGATTACAAGGAGCTCTTCGTAGATGGCAACGTAGTTCTATTGGCAATTTATTTAATAGAGTTTCTGAGGCTCATCAACGGCTGGATGAAGTGATTAAATTTGAACAAAATGATGTGAATATGGTAGATTACATGCCTCAGATCAGATCCGCTTCCAACAGACTTGTGGCTCTACAGCGACAACTCCACATCTTTTGGGCTCAAAGGGCCCGGACTAAGTGGATTAAGGAAGGGGATGCAAACACAAGGTTTTTCCAAGCCAAAGTTAGAAGCCGTCGATCCCGAAATCATATAATTACTATACGAATTCCTGATGGGAGCATCCTGAATTTACCAGAAGAGGTGCATGCATACATTATCGGTCATTTTAACGATCATTGGCAGTCTAAGTTACAGGAGGAAGCACAGATACCAGAGTATGTCATTTTCAATCAGTTATCAGCCGAAATGGCAATGGACCTTATCAGACCCTTTTCCGAGGAGGAGGTTGAAAGGGTGATTAAGGCTCTTCCAGCTAACAAATCTCCTGGTCCAGATGGCTATCCTGCGGAGTTCTATAAAAAATTCTGGCCAATGGTTAAAAGAGACTTTATGGAAGCATTGAATCAGTTTTACCAAGAAGCTACTTTGCCTATCTCTTGGGGTTCAACCCATGTCATTCTAATCCCAAAGAATGATAGTCCTGAATCTATAAAGGACTATAGACCAATTAGTGTTTGTGACACGAAATACAAAATTGTGGCCCAATTGTTGGTTCGGAGGCTGAAGATGGTGTTGGCTCATTTAGTAGGTAGGGAACAAGGAGTTTTTGTTCCTTCTCGCTCAATTCAAGAGCATCTTTTGTTGGTACAGGATGTGTTACACTCCTTAAAGATCCGACGAGGAAGGAATGCTTTAATGGCAGCGAAGATTGATCTAGCTTGTGCCTATGATTCTGTGGAATGGCCTTGCTTATTTGCTGTTCTACAGAAATGTGGTTTCCCACCTTTATGGATTCGATGGATGGAACAATGTGTCATGAAGGTGAGGTATGCGATATTAATTAATGGATCTCAGACAGAATGGATTTATCCGGGAAGTGGCCTAAGACAAGGAGATCCTCTATCCCCGTACTTATTTGTTCTTATGGCTGAAATTATGTCAGCTATGTTTCGAAAGGAGCAAAGGGAGGGTCGCCTAGTGGGTTATCAACCTGATATTAGACTGAATATACAGGTGGACCCCCCTGCTCTGACGCACATTCTATATGCTGATGACTTATTAGTTATTAGCACTGCTACACTAGCTCAATGTATTGTTATAAGAGAGGTTTTGCAAGTGGTGCAAAAAATCACAGGTTTACAGATAAGCTTGAATAAGAGTTCAGTCAGATTCTCACCCTCAATTCCTATGAGATTCCAGCATTGGTTTCGTTCTATTCTTCGTATAAAGAATGCGACTCCTCGGTGGAGATATTTGGGAGTGTCGGTGTATGGAAGCAGGTACAGATCTAATCAAATAAATGATATTAAAGCTAAAATGGAATCTAGGCTACAACAGTGGAAAGCCTCTTTGCTTACGATGGCAGGTCGAGTCGTACTCATCAAATCAATTTTAAATTCTATTCCTTCTCACTCTTTATTTGCTGCAGCACTAAATGTTGGAGCAACCAGTTACATTGAGAAAGTGGCCCGCAGTTTTTTGTGGAAAGGTGCTTCAGGCCGACCTTCAGTACATCTTATTTGTTGGGAAACAGTTACATCTCCTAAGGAAATGGGAGGTCTTGGTATTAGCCGAGTTGGGAGGATGCGGTTGGTTGCTCTTGCGGTTTTGGCTTTTAAATTTCTTCTCAATCCATCTACTCTTAGACACTTCATATCCCTCAAGTATCGCTGGACAGGCAACCCATGGGAAATTAGTATACCTACTAAGTCATCCCTGGTTTGGAAATCTTTATGCACAGGGCTTTGTTTAGTTCGACGATTTGTTATTAAAATCCCAGGTAACTTATCGGATATTGATTTGTTTAGAGATCCGTGGCTCATGCCGATACCTTTTTCAAGAATTCCTATGCCACTTAATATGGAAATGGTTAATCTGGGTTATCGCCTTGCGGATGTCATGTGTGAGGGATGTTGGCAGGCGGATATACTTTATCAATTGTTCCCATCTTATTGGGCAGATTTAATATTACAATCTCCCCCTTCGAAGTGTTCGCAAGATGGTGTAACCAGATGGCATTGGGAAGGGACGGTCTCAGATATCCCTCGCTCTCGGGAAATATATCATTTTATGTTCCCTACTACTCCTCCTCCGCAAGCAATAAGTTGGAAGGCTCTATGGAAACTCCCTATCGTGCCAAAAGTTAAGGTTTTCCTGTGGAAACTTATGTGGAATCGTCTTCCTACACGGGAGTTTCTGGATTCTATTGGCATGTACATGGACACAAGATGCCCTTTATGTTCACATGCAGTAGAGTCTTCGAGACATTTGTTTGCGGAATGTGATTATGCTGCCTCTTGTTGGAGGTATATTCCAGTCAGATGGAGACCCTCAACAGAAATTTGGACTGCTTCAAATTGGTTGGAAGTTTTCGGAGCAGATAAATGGGTGTCAATTCCCAATAAAGTCTTTTCGCAGGTGTTATTCGTTAACATGTTATGGTTGATATGGAAGGCCAGAAACTCATTTATCTTTCGGCATGAGGAGATATCTCCTATCAAAACAGTAGCTTTTGTTGTGGCTATTACTCAAGAATGCATTACTTGCTTCAGACCAGCAGTCTCTTCTTCAGCAGTGTTGATGGAGGTTTATCAAAACTTAAGTACTTTAAGATTGGAGTATAATCCTTTGCAGCCTATAGTTAATAATAATTCTTCCAACACTGTATACTTGATTACTGACGGAAGTGTAGACCTGACATCTAGAGCAGTAGGTGCGGCTTTTATTATGGTTCAAGTTCATCCTATGAACATTATTGGAGTAGGATTTTGTAGTTGGCCATGGGCCTCTCCTCTCCGAGTGGAATCAGCTGCCATTAGACTAGCAGTACAAACAGCTCGACACTTGGGTCTTACTCATTTATGCGTGTGTTCGGATGCGGAGATTGTTCTTAATCTTTTAGAGACAGGGAGCCCAGGCCCTGCCTCAATTCATGCCTACATTGATCAAATTAGGCAATGCCATGTACCAGGGGATCCCATAAGCCTTTGCAAAGTCTCTCGAGATGCAGTCAGGTCAGCGGAAGTGGTGGCTAAACAAGCTCGTAGGCTGCAGATAAATGGATTTTCAATGCAGTTACAAGATAATCGGATTCGGAGTTGGATTACTCCAATTTTGTCTTCAGTGTATTCTTGTATAGAACAGGCTCAGTTGCTTGTTTCTCATGTTTTGATGTATACTGGGTAGTATTTTAGATAGTAATACAAATAGACCCAATGGGTTGTTTACCAAAAAAAAAAAAAAAAAACACTAGGGTCAATTGCCTAAATACCCCTGCAACCCAACCCAAATATTTCCTATGCCCCCACTTTTTGAAAAAAATAAATTACTCCTCTAGCAAACACAATTTTTTTTCTACGCTCCTCCCTTTAATTCCCCTAGCACCACAATATCGCAATTTTTTTTCTATAAATTCATGTATGTTTTTTGTAACTTATAGAACACAAAATGTAATTTATGTAAATATTATATGTAAGTGCATGATTATATATGTCATGTAAAAATGGTAACTTATAAAATACTAGAGAAACATACGTATAACATCTGAAAATATTTTATCACAATAAGTACATCAAAGCACTTGAATTCATCGAATGTTTGCATTCCGACGTTTTTTTTCCCTGTAAGTGCATGTATGTTTTCTGTAACTTATGAATACAAAATGTAATTTCTTTAAATATTATATGTAAGTGCATTATTATACATGTCATGTAAAAATAGTAACCTGCAAAATACTAGAGAAACATACGTATAACACCTGAAAATATTTTATTACAATAAGTACATCAAAGCACTTGAATTAATCAAATGTGTGCATTCCGACATTCTTTTCCTACCCTAATGAACTGAGATGTTGTATTTCCTCGGATCATCTTCATGTCATTTTGGCTGAAATCGAATCTATTGTTGCACCTTCGAGTTAGCAAGCGTACATCATTAGGAAGAAAGCGCAATTTAAAATATATTAGAGATGCAACAATTAGTCAAACACCCAAATAAATCAAACATCAATAAATATTTACTTCCTAACAACATAAGAACCACATATATATTTATGTTATGCATTAATGTATGTTTCTCTAGTGTTTTGCAAGTTATGATTTTTACATAACATAATAATGCATTTACAGATAATATTTATAGAAATTACATTTTGTATTCTCCAAGTTACAGAAAACATATATGCACTTACAGGGGGAAATTGCGATTTTGTGCAGTTGGGGGAATTAATGGGATGAGAGTAGAAAAAAAAAATAGGTGTTTGCTGCAGGGGTAAAGAAAAGATTGGATGTTTGCTACAAGGGGTAAATTTTTTTTTTTCAAAAGCTGGGGGCACAGGAAATATTGGCGTTGGGCTGTAGGGGTATTTGGGCAATTGACCCAACACTATATCATACAAACAGTTTAATTTATTGCAATATCTTTTGAATACATATATTTCATCTTTGAAGTGACCCCGTCATCGTTCACCTTCACACCGTCGCCATTCACCTCGTCGCTCATCTCGTCGCTAAGGAGAACCGTCGTCTATCACACCATCGACGATGGAGGTAGCGACGGTGGTGACGGTGGCAATGGAGAAGAGAAGAAGAACTAAAGAGATATGTTGAAAAGGTGATGCATGAGTTGTTTCCATTTCATTTTCTTTTGGGTTCTACTAATCTTAGTTTTGAGTTCATTTTCTTGGATTTTTAATGTGTGTTGACTGATTTGGGGTTTTTTTTAATAAATAGAGGATATGTGAAATTAATGATTGAATTTAGATCAATCATTCAATTTTATAATCAACTTAAATGAAAGTTGAAGATATCAATAAAGTTCACATTTGAGGATGATTTAGAAAATCTATGATAGAGGGCAACTAATACATTTTCTTTGTTCAGAGTTTATGCTCCTTGGTTTGCTTTATATAATTTGCCAATGCTACTTGAAACAATTTTTGTTGATATTCTTCTTTTTCTGAGAGTGTATGTCACTTGAGAATGATTTAGAAAATCTTTGAAAGAGAGCAACTAATATATTTTGTTGTTCTGGGTTTATACTCCTTGGTTTGCTTTATATTACATTATGTTAAAGTGTTGTTATGTGAATGATTTTTATTAATCAACAATTACATTATGTAATTATTATTCAAATTTTTGTAATTTTGCATTTTATATCTATACATGGTTATTACATTCTGTAAATTTGTGTAAATCTCTATCATTTTCATATATGAAAATGGCTACTTTAATTATGTAATTGGGTATTGATTGTAGTTGTTACATTGGACATTATATTATGTAATTGTGTTGTAATTTGGGCATTAGTTTAATTCCATAAACTGATATATCTCTGTTTTATAGTTTGGACATTACATGATGTTCTTAGTGTAATTGTGTTGTAGTTGCGGCATTACAGAATGTGAATAACAGTTTTTGTTGTAATTGGGCATTACAATGGTAGTTGTTATATTGTAGTCATTACATTGAATATGTAATGTTAGTAGTTTTTGTAATTGATAGGTTTTGTCTTTGGTAGCTAGTCCTTGTAATTAGATTGGTTCATTTGTGTAAATGGTAGTTTTAGTTATGTAAATTGTAGTCTAGCTATGTTTTGTAATGATAATTTTTGTAATTTATTAGTACAATTCTGTAAGTTGTAATTTTATTTATGTGATTGAATATTACAGTTTTATACTAATATGATGTATACACATATCTTATACAGAGGAGGTCAACCATATGTGTTACACAAAATGATGAATGGAGTGAGAGATTATTTAAAATCAAGATTTATGTACCAACACATACATGTGGGAGTGGTTTACAAAGAGTAGGGCATCCCAAGGCAGACAAAAAATGGGTTTGTTAGAAAGGATCTTCAAGTTAATCCCCTATTCGTCGCAAATGACACGTTTATTCAATTAAATAGACGGTTTGGGATGAAAGTCTCATATAATCTATCATGACATGAAAAAGAGATTGCAAATAAAGATTTGCATGGTTCTGTTATTTTGATCAATTGAAATGATATGCAAATGTGGTTGAAGCCGCTTCTAAGTTCTTACTTCCCCTTATTAATTTACAGAAACATTATATACTAGTTATATAAATATATGTTCAAGTTACAGTAACTAACATAAGTACTTAAAGAAATAGTTACATAAATATAGAAATAATTGATACATAGAGATATGATATACATGATTACAAATATTTAATAGTTATCTACAGAGAACATTAAATATGCATAAAGATATTTAAACATAGAATGATTATACATACATTTTTAGAGCATATTTACAATAGATTCAAGAACTGAAAGTCATTTAAACAAAAATAGATACATCAAGTGTTTAAATTATGATGTTGAATGTCAATCCTAATAAATGTATGATATGCCTAACATCCCCACCGGAAAATTCAAGTTCCTTCTAGGTGAAAGTATTGTCCAAACAAAGCTTTTGAGTTTGTGTGGTAGGAGATGCTTTGGACCCCTTGCACGAAAATGCTTTCATACAAATCTACTAATTGCAATCTCAATCAATAGAGATATAAGCACATATGAGAGATTGAAAATTGGTTACTTTGTCAATCAACAGGTGCCACCATCCATTTTTGTGTGGGAACATAATTGAAATATTGTTAATTCTTATTGTTTTGATGTAATGTGGTATGTAGCAGTAATGGCATGTTTTCTTAATGGTTATTCTTGGAATCTTCCCAAATATTGATGCTTGGCAGAATTTTTTGTGGTATTATTGATAGCTGATTAAGTAGAGGTTGCAAAGTTTTGATTGGTAATTCTGAGGGTAGGTCATCCTTGTGATTTTGATAAATTCATTAGTTAAGGTATAGGATGTGAAATACATATTTAGGGAACATTTAACATGTTTCTGGATTTAATTAATCCTTTTTTTAGTCCCATATAATACAAATTCATTTGGAAGGTACATTGATGTTAGGGGTGTGAATTAAGCCTAAAATGCTTTTTTGTTATTAGTAATACAAAATGTTATTTTCATGATTTAATTTCATCCTTGCATCTGTTAAAAATACGATTGATTGCCTAATTCGAATGCCTTTCAGTAGGTTCGATTTCTCCCAGTAGAACATGAAGAGATAAAGGGGAAGTCAACCAGTGACTTTATTAGGATTGGCATAGAGCGTCGTAATTCAAACATTTGATGTATCTCTTTTTGTCCACAAGACTTTCAGCTCTTCAATCTATAGTAAAGACACTTTGAGAATGTATATTTAACCATCTTTGTTTAAACCATCTTTGTGTTTAACATTCTTCCACTCAATTGAATGCTCTATGTAGATGAATATTAAATATTTGTTACCATGCCAATCATATTTTTATGCATCAATTGTATTTCTATGTTTCGTTATTGTTTATGTAAATATCTATGATACCTAATGTAACTTGGACATATATTTAAGTAACTAATATATACATTTTCTGTAATTTAATTTTAGAGTTTCTGTAACTTGATGTTAGAGTTCTTGTAACTCATATATATATTTTATGTAATTAACATATAAGGGGATATTAGAACTTAGAATTGATATACATAACACATGAAATAACATATCGTTCTGTTTTAATATATATATATTTTTATGTAACTAATATATAAAGTTTAATGTTAGCCCTCTTAACTATCTTAAAACCATTGATTTTGATATCTAATAACCTAATACATCTATAAAAAAATAACACTAAACGAAAACGTACATGTCATTTGATTAATTGGTTTAAAATTATGAATAGGGCCATTGGGGCAGTTGGGTGGCTGCCCCCACTTTTCCCCATGCGGCTCCGCCCTTGTCAGTAACTAATATATAAATTTAATGTAATTTGATGGTAGAGTTTCTGTAACTTGATTTTATAGTTTCTGTAACTCATATATAAATTTTCTGTAACTAATATATAAGGGGATGTTTTTTTTTGGAGAAAAAATATATAAGAGGATGTTAGAACTTAGAATTGACATACATAACACACGAAAAAACGCACAATCCTGTTTCAATATATACTTATGTAGCTACTTTATAAAGTATCTGTAACTAATATATAATGTTTTTGTAACCTGGTATTAGAATTTTTGTAACTCATATCTAAAAAGAGTAACTAATACATGAGTGGATGTTAGAATTTAGAATTAGCATACAGAACACATGATAAAATATTGTCATATTTCAAACCTGCCAGGAGGAAACACTTTTAAGTGCAAACAGTAAAATTAAATAGCACACCATTATAGTTGAACGAATTACATAGGTACCCTACAATAATTATTTATCACCCACACTTCAAAGTCCAGATAACTGACTAGGCAATGAATTCTCACACGTTTGTCGATTGTGACCCAATGAAACGATCAAAATTTGATGGGTCGGCGACGGCGTGAAGAGCGACGAGGTGAATGGCGGATTGGTGAGCAAGAATGTGAGTAGCGGACGATGAATGTCAACTGTGAGAAGGATCTTGCTGTCGGCAATGGATTTGCGGTAAGATTTTCAGTGTTCTCTTGAAGAAGAAGAAGAAAACTGGTTGTTTGGGGAAGTGCTTCGATTGGTTTGGGAAAGAAGAGAATAAAAATGAATCTAATTTGGAGAAGAAGAAGAGAATAAAATGGGATGTGACTTTTCTTTGTCTTATATGAAGGGTACTTATGGGATTTAGAAAAGGCAGGGGTAAGAAAACAATTGAATAAAGCTGTAAGGGTAAAAAAAAATTCTTAAAAGTCGGTATGGAAAAAATGGGGGGTTTGATCCAGGGGTATATGAACAATTCCCCCCCTCTTTTATGTTACTTATACCCTTCATGATGAGAGAGTTTTAGTTACATCATTATTCATGCTACTCCAATCCAAAAGTTTTCTTTTTCTTAATGCATTCTAGTGCAATTTAAATTTAAATGAAATATATAGACAAGATGACAACTACATCCATCATAAAAAATTGCAAAAAAATTACTAAAAAAAAAGGATTCAGCAAAGTTATTACTAATTCTTTAAGTTACATTCATTTGAATTGTTTTGGCTGCAGAAATATACCAATATGATGGATTTATGGCATTTTGTCATATGGTAGTCCATATAAGTGTCCTCGGAACTTATCAATTGAATTTTTACTTTTGATAGTCAAAAGCACTTTATTTGTTACTAAGCTATCCTAACCCGCTTGGTGAGGGATTTGTGGCATCGATCTTCTGAATGTTTGCCATCCTAGCATGTCCAACCTTGGCTCACATGAGCTTCTTCTCGCTGTGGATTTTATATCATAAACTCTACCAAAACAACAAAATCAAAGAGATCACTCGGAAGCATAGAAGCTGTTAACTGTATACAAATGTCCCAAAATCAATTTACTCCAACATCTCATGAAATACTCCAATATCTCATAAAAATTAAAAAGAATAATAAACAAAAAAAATTAATTGTTGGACTTTCACAAGTTTGTTTTCCACAAGAAAAAAATATGCAAAGAAGAGAGAAAGGACATTCAAATATAACCACCCATCAAAAATAAAAGAAAAAGGAAAAAGTGAAAAAAACATGACTGTCATGCATGTGTTGAAATGAAATGCTCATCAAAATAACATTTTTCCCATAATAAAAAAAGTGATAACAAATGCCATTCAAAATTCAAAGGTTTATATGGCTAATGGTATTGAGATTAATTACTCAAATAAAATCAAAACACGTGTAGATTATAAAACTGACATTATTCGAAATAAAAATGTAGCATTAACCAAGCTAGTTCATTGGGTGAGATGTGGGAGGCGATAAAAGGACTGTGGTTGAAGGTGATAGAAACAAAAATGGGAAGTTTTTCCAATAGTTCATCCTAGCTAGGGTGTGGGTAATTTAATTTACTTAGAATCAAGTTTTTAAATAAAGAGTATATCATATTACAAGAATATTTGGGAGACTGGCAACAAATTTCATCAACGATTGGAGGATGTTCTGTGTTAGAGCTAGTATAGTTACTATAGTAGATTTTGTGGATGGACATAATTGTAATCGAGGAAGAGATTTATTTTTTTTCATTTGATTTATTTATATTTTGATTTTGTACTTTGATGATTGTATACCTATTGATGGGGAATGGGGATAGGAATTTCGCCATCTCAAACGGATCAAACGTAAGTAAGATAAGAGATTGATTAAACTTGACTTGATTTGTATTTTCCTTCTTCTTTGAGAGGTTATATAGGACAAGAGAGGAGACATGCCTCATAAAGGACAACAATTTTAATATTCCATTCCTATGCCTTCGAAACAATTACCATATTCCAAAACATTGGAATAATCCAAAGCAAATTATAAGACAGTTCCAATTTTAATACTTAGGAATGGAACAATACAAGTTACAAGACATTGATTACTTTAGAAAAAATAAATACACAACTAACAAGACTTGGAAATGCCAATATCAACTATCAAAATGTTCAAGTCCACAACCACTTAGTCAATCCATAAATGTCATTTTGTGAGTTAGGTGGATCCATGGCTAATGAAACTAGATGCTCTTGTAGCAGACTCTCATCCTCGAGCTTCACATAAAGATCTATGTCGCACTAAATATAATCCGGGACGTCAGATAATGCACATCCATTATGACCAAAATTCTTTGATCCATGAATCAAGTAAAATTTTTACTATAAGTGGTGACCAATGTGATAAGAGAGAGAATGACAAAAATGGATCCTCATATTTAGACTCATGCTTGGCTGCTTTGACAAAATGTGGGGGTTCATGAAAAATGGTGGGTTGAAGGGAATCAATGAAATGTGTAGTTCATTAGAGGGGGTGGGTGAAGGAAAAGAGGACAGCAAAGGAGGTCCGGGAGTTAGTTGCAAGGGACATCTCTTCAACATTTGAGGGATATTCGTCGTAGTCTATGAAGCTTTCCAAGGTATCCTTGTCGGTGAACGCCATTGAGATGAGATTATGACCACTGGATTGTCTTGCAATCAGTGTTGCAAGATATCTCCTGGATGCTCTCATACCAATTGATGGAGAATGGGGATATAGATCTCACCACCTCAAACAAATCAATCGATCAGACGAAGAAGGATAAGAGGATGCTCGCCACCTTCCACTGATCGGTTACGATGTAGGATAAAAGATTGGTTATTGCCACCTTCAACTCTCAAAAAAAGAATAATAAGAGATAAGTTTGTACTAGTGAGTCCACTCTTAGGCTCACTTTGAAGATATAATTTTAATTTAACTTAGACTTTTTTATTTTCATCCATCTTACAACCTTATATACCAATATGATGTTTTTACCCGCATTTTGCCATATAATAAAATTTCTACAAGTCGATGGGCAAATGATAGTCCATATAAGTGTTGTGGGAATTCATTTCCATTGAATTTTTTTTTTTTTTTTTGATATCGGAGGGACTCCCCGTGGCTGACCTTACGGTCGAGCTGGGAAAGCTACCTCTGCCTGTTTGCCCCGGTCCCACGGAAAATTCTTTCGAATAATCGCCAACAAACAGGTGGGTAAGTCAGCGCCAAAACTCGAACTCAGGACCTATCGGTAACACCGCTAAACCCTGAACCGTTGTGCTATGGACACTGGGGACACCATTGAATTTTCTTTTGATAGCCAAAAGCACATTATTTGTTTTTCTTTTTCTTTTTTATAGTAAGGCTCTATTTCATAGCAGAGTTACATCAAAGTTACAAAAACTATATAATCTGTATGGTTTCTTGGGACCTTAAAAAGCCAGACACCTGTGTACACTATCTATTTTCTGTGTTACAGAACGATGATTTATCTGACTATCATGAAGGTGATGAGAAATTGTTGTCTTGACTATAGCTCACGCCCCACCTTTGCAAGAGCTTTCGAGCCTTCAATGCAGTCCCATAAACTGCACTCCATGAAAAACATTATTTGTTATTAAGTTGTGGTAGCCCTTTGTGAGGGTTTGTAGTATCAATGGACGCTTGCCATCTTAACAAGCCCAGTCTTATATCCGATTAGCTCTATCAAAGAATTTAACGACTAATGAATAAAACTCAAGAAGATCGTTTCAGAGAGGAGCGGCTGTTAAGTGTAAACTTTATACATATCCCAAAATCAATTTACTCCATCTCATAGAATACTCTAATGTCTACTAAAAATTAAAAAGAAGAATAATAATAAAAAAACAGAGTAATTGTTGCGCTTTCACAAGTTTGTTTTTCCACAAAAAAAATGCAAAGATGAGAGAAAGGACATTCAAATATAACCACCCATAAAAAACAAAAAGAAAAAAGAAAAAGTGAAGAAAAACATGGCTATCATGCATGTGTTTAAGTGTTCATCAAAATAACATTTTTTCCATAAGAAAAAAAGTGATAACAAAAAAAAGGAACAAATGCCATTCAAAATTCAAAGGTTTATGTGGTTAAATCATATTGAGATTAATTACATACACGTTTTAAATAAATTTAATCTTGAAACAAAATCAAAACATGTATACCCCGTTTGTGTAACGGAATAAAGGAGTATAAGGGTGGTATAAGGGTGGTATAAGAATGGATAAGAAAAATAGTTGTTTGTTTGAAGAGTATAACTTGGTATTACTAAGCCAGTTTAAACGAGTATAAGAGAGTATAACAATTCTTAGTAACCCCTAGGATAAGCTATACTCACCTTATCTATTCCCATGGGTCCACATGTCAAATCAATTTTTACACCTCATCACATCAAATCACTTATCAACACCTTATACATCAATGGGCCCACATGTCAAATCAATTTTTTTACACTTTATTTATATTTTATTCTTTATCAAACAAACAACTCAACCTTTATTCTTACGTTTTCCAATAAAAAAAAAAAACAACCAAACAAAAAATCTTTTATTTTTGTAGATTTGTTATCTATATTGACATAGTTATCTATCCAGAATAACTCAATTCCGCTATCCAAAGGGGGGGGGGGGGGTTTAGACTATAAAACTAGCAGTATTCAAAATAAAAATGTAACATTAATCAAGTTATTTTTCCAATAGTTCATACTAGCGAGGGTGTGGGAAATCAAGTTTTTTAAAAAAGATTATATCACATTACAAGAATATTTAGGAGATAAAGACACAATTGTAATCGAGGATTAAGATTTTTTTTTCAAATGAGAAAACAAAGCTGATATATGCGTTCATTCCATACTTCGTTTGCAGCAGAGCAGATCTTAAATGAATGTTAATAAAAAGTGTATACCTCGTAACTGTCACATTTTATTCCATTATAGATAAGATCCCCCAGTGATGGGGCCAAAATTGGTGATCCTCAGGAATACAGCCATACAACATGGTCAATAAGCTATACACACATGCAGCCTCTTAACATCATTAGTTTTCCTGATGCAATCATAATAAAATAACTAAATAATACAATGAAATTGGACCTCAGGAAGAACTACTCTTCCCACATACAGACCAACACCTCATGAAGAAATCTATATGAGTTGAGATTCTCTGGCATCCAAGGACCCATTTTCATTGCAGTTCTCTCCATCCAATGACTGGGTAGGTGGTTCTTTTTTAGAGTCCTCAATGGTTTGAGAGTTCAGGAAGCTGGGTTGATTGGTTGAGGACAACAGCCTTGCCCACATCCTGTCTGTTATCACAACCTTGTTTTGCGTCTCAGTTATTCTCTGCACAAGAAAAATAAAATTTGAAATGGTTAGACTTTCAGGTTCTGCACCAAACCACCTCTTGACAGGTTGCCAGATTACTCCCTTTTTATTGAGGAGACTTGGGTTTTATAGGAGAAGATTTAACAAAAAAAATAAACTTTTACCTACCAACAAAAAAAAAACAAAAGAATTGAAAAAAGTACAAGGTATGCATTCCCAAGGTATACCTCAATAAAAAGTTACTATAACACACTTCCATCGTGCAATTTACAAAAATACCAAATCATGGCAACCCAACATATTTTTGTTTGAGCACCTTCAGGTGTAAAAGAATAGATCATCCACAGTGCATTAAAGGGTTGTGTTAGCGGTTTATTAATCCATAGGTTTGACCCACGAGGCTCACAAACTAAATAACCAAAGTGCTCTTGAACTGGAATATTTTACTAGATCATCTTTATTTGCCTAATTGTCCAAAAGACTGCTTAATGATAAAAATAAATCATTTGATCAGTGTTTTCTTGAAGTTATTATTTTTACATGGTCTGGAATTTATAAACCGTTCAATCAAATCATTTACTTTGTCTGCAATTGTAATGTTCTTTTTGACTTGATTGATTGGATATGAGATATATTATATATGAAAGACAGATATGAGGTACAAGTAATGTTTGTACAGTCAAATGCTAAAAAGATGTCCTGACGAATGATAGGAAGGAAAGCTTTGAAGTTCAATGAATGCTAGGGTTGACAATAGAGGTAACTTAATGTTTGGTTGCTAGAAAATGCCTAAAGGAAAAGGATTTAATAAGCATAGCGGTTTAAGCTAACATGGACGGGTAATAAAAGGATAACCAATCCTTGCAAAAGTGATTGGATGTCATCTCTTTTATCTCATTTAAAAATCAGTTCAAGTCACTAAATTGGTCAGATTTTGAGTCACCGGACCAGTTCTCATGCTGAAATGGGGTGTGATGTGGCACAACTGAATGGGAAAATGGAATCCACTTCTCTATATGTTGTGTGATTTTTATTGAAAATGTTCATTATATCTTTTGCTTCCCCCAAGATGGAAATGACAATATTATCCCGCGTTTCATTTCAGACCAACAAAAAAACATCAGTAAGAAAAACATTTTAAAAGTTATTAAAAAGAAAAGACATGGACCATGAGACTTCTGGACTTACATGGAAAGGAATGTAGGCGTGTCTCCCATTGACAGAGCCAATGGTGAAGCCAGTGTATCCTGCCATGGCACCATGAATGGCACTATGAGCTAGAAGAGTGCAGTACACATTATCGGATGCATTACTTGGAATTGCCCGGATCATGTATGTCGGATCTATATACAAACACAAAAGGCTAGGTTAGAAGTTGGAACAATTACATAACTTACTTTCAAGGGAAAACAAAAAACACTACAACAAATAAATTCTGGAACCCACCTATATATTTGAGAGTAATTGGCATATTCGGTCTTTTCACAAAATGATCCTGCAATGAGAAGAAAATTTTCTCAAATAACTTCCCAGATATTAACATAAAAAAACCATATTTTGCTGGAAATCTTGGGTTAGCCAAGAAATATAATTTTCAATAAAGCATGAAACATTTTACAAGGATTCGAATCCTCCATGCAACACATGATTAACAGGAAACATATGAAATGATCAAGTAAAACAGGTTTTCACTATATATATAGTGGAGTGATTCCATGCGGATCATGCGGCCATGAAGGAATCACTCCTAACCATCCGATTCAGAATTCCATTGATCGGATGGTTAAAAAAAATTCATTTAAAATTCATCCGATCAACGGGAATTCTTGATTGGATGGGAAGGAGTGATTGCTGCATGGTGGACCTTTCTACATAGCCACATGGAATCACTCCTCTCTACATAAAGCCTGTTCTTTTATACTTCCACATATCTACATTAATGTGAATGTTATTGCGACTCTACCTTTATTTTCTGAGATAACCATAGCCCAACATCAAGAAGAAGCTTGTTTCCTGAAGCATCCTCCTGGTTCATAGCCCGCAAGCTCTCAGCGATGAGGTCCTGTCCTGCACCCTCAGCTACAACCAGAACCATATGTCCTTGTTCTTTGAGACGTTTTTCCATGTATTCAAACAGCCCACCTGGTCCTTCCAGATAAAAGGGAGACTCTGGGATCAAACAACAATCCTGACAAAATCCAGCAAAATGATTCATTGGTACCATGTAAAACTTAGTAAACAGACGGCATCCATCCTTCCCAAGGAGATAATCTTCAACACAAAGGTTAAAGAAGAAAAAAAATTATGACCCAAAACAGACAGGAGGTGACACGTACCACATCTCGGCTGGCAAGAGTAGCATGCATCGCAATAAAACCTGCACAAAATAATGTTCTTAAATACAAGGAAGACGAGGCATAATCAAGATTGCAAGATTGCAAATATCAATCAATAAAATTGGAAATGATCACATCCACAATATTATTAAATCCTTGAATAAAGGTTTAAGAATTAGCCTTGGGCAGCATTTGACAACTGGTTTGGACAGCTTTTGGAGATTCAGCTTTTGCGAATAATATTTGATCCAAACTCGTTTCCAAATGCCCCCAGCGGTCACAGCTTTTGACGAAAGTGAAAACAGTTTTTAGTTATGGAAAAACAACTTTTCATGAAGCTAGCATAAGTGTGATGCCTAGAAACTGTCTTCAAAAGGCAAAGCTGCCTTAAGTAATACATGCACAATTTTTCAAACTAGTTTGCAAATGCACCCTTAAGCCAAAAAAAATAAAAATAAATTGAAACTCACCACTATAGCGTCCCATCAACTTCACAACACCTATGCCATTCTCAACGCTTTCAGCTTCAACATGAGCAGCATTAATGGCTCGTTGAGCCTCTTCAACAGCAGTGTCAAAACCAAAGGACTTATCAATGACCTGATTAGACAAACACAAAAGGAAGAAAACATCGAGTAGTGGTGAGAACCACTTCAGAGAACATGAGAATGAAAGGCATAAGCTAAGCTAGGAAGCTGGAATGAGTAGGATTTGGTAATTGGTCAATAGAATTACCGCAATGTCATTATCAATGGTCTTAGGAATTCCAGCTACTGCAACCTTGAGACCGCGCCTTTCAATTTCCTGCATGATTTGAAGATGAGAGAATTCATAAAATGAAAACTAACATAGTTCAGTTATTAATGCAGCTAATGCTTTTGTGCTCTTCAACAGTGATGCAATAAAAAATTGTAGAATAAATGAAACAGACACTCCAGAGCCACAAACATATCCTCACGAAACATGAATTTTCAAACAGGTAGGCAAAATGGCCTCCAAATTTTATTACCTCATAAATCACAGAGGCCCCCTTCTGGGTTCCATCACCCCCAATTATATAGACCTGAAGGATGAGAATAAATCCAAGACTCAAATTTTAGCATTCAGATATTTGTGGAAAAAACAGTGATGAAATATATATATATATATATATATATCAATTTTCACGTATAACCAACAATTCTCTCTGCTGTACATACCTGGTTTATACCTCGATCTTCGATGCTATCAACAATTTTTGCAGTGTCATGGCCACCTCGAGAACTACCAAGTATTGTGCCACCACGTTTGTGGATATCATTGACTGACTTTGGTGTTAAATCAATTGTATTACGAGCATAGAAACCCTTGTATCCTCCCTGTAGAAGAAATGACAAGGGTTAGCTAATAATATCACGGAACTACATGCTGAAAAACAAAATAAAGCAATAAAACCTGCAAAGACACTATATGAGTGGCTAGATGGCATTGACATTCCAGGCACCCAAAATTTGATAAAACAGAAACTTAAAAAAATTGCAATGCCGGAACACCTAATTCGCATATCCTTTAGTTCTTTTGCAAAGTACAGCATAATTTTCAAGGCAATCTTAATCAGGTGCATAACACATTAGTATGTACAAGAAATTAATATTCAAGTTGCATATATCTTAATATGTTACAATATAAAGTTTTTCCAACAACATCCATGCAAAAGTTGTGTCATCTGTCATCTCAACCAAATGCTTCTGACTGAAGCACATGAACTATGAATTGACAAGCACTGTAGTTTAAACACATGTATGCTTATGAATTCAGCCTCTAAGAAGGGTTACAACTCTTATTTACAAAGTAATTCTTGCAATATCAACACCATGTGCACATAAATGGTTACCTAGAGAACAGAGAATGAGTAAGACAGAGCCTTAATATGCAAGCTCCAAGATGATTAAATGTCGGAAACTCAAAACATAAAATAACACAATTCTCACCTCAATTCCAAGGACCTTAGTGACTCCGTACATGTGGTACAAGCCACACACGATTTCCCTGATCACCGTGTTAAGCCCAGGGCACAGGCCTCCGCAAGTCACAATACATGCATGGACTTCATCAGACTCGAAATACACCTATTAACCAACATCACCTTTTATCACAGACGAACACAATATTTTACCATTTCTATCTACATATCACATGAGATAAACATGCAAACCTTCTGACGTGGCCCTGAACGACGAAAATGTGTCCCTCTTGGACTACTCTTGTGAACGACAATCTACATGATATTTAAATATCAAATAAGTAAAACATTTGAACAAGCAAAAATGAAATTTCATATTAGATGAAACATTAAGGCAACTAAGGTTGACCCACCTTCTGTGCAACGGTATCATCAACATTAACAAAATATTGCCTGCATAATAATTCAAATAACCACTTTTATCAATTCAACAGCACCCACATCAACTAAACAACAGAGTCCAATCCACACAACAAAAAGAACAAATTATCAGAAAAAAAACACTTACTTGACAACTGAATACGCCGGATTATTCTGCAACGGATTCGGATAACTCTGCCAAAAAAAAAATCAAAATTTCAGAACAATTCATACACAAAACCCACTTTTTTAATTAAAAAAAAAGCAAACCAAGAATTCCAAGAATTCCGGATCGACCCATCTCTCAGGATCACAACTTTCACTTCAAAACCAAACCAAACAAAATTAAAAACATGAAAAAAAAAACCAAGAATTCCCAATCGACCCAACTCTCAAAATCACAACTTTCGCTTCAGATCAAACCAATCAAAATTTAAAAATAAATAAAAGAGCAAATCAAGAATCCCCAATTGACCCATCTCTCAAGATCACAACTTTACACTTCAAATCCAAACCAACCAAACTAAAACCCCCCGATTCATTCCAAACCCACTCACAGGCAGATCAGGAAGGTAGTCAGTCAAGTGCGGGACGTCCTCGAGAACGTAACCCGCCTCACCCTCAGCGATCTTCAACCGAGGCTTCCCCACGAAACCCATCCTCGCCAAAGTCGAAGCCCTAACCGGAGCAGCAGCAGCAGCAGCAGCAGAAGAAGAAGAAGATAGAGAGCTCTTGAGGATCAGATTCAGATCGATCTGGCGATCCGGAGAAGAAACAGAGAAGGAACCCATTCAAGCAAAGGACTGTTGAAGAATGCCATGATTTACCGCGTTTGTGCGCAATATATAGACGAAACTTCGCCCGATCTGTTTGAATTTTTTTTAGGGTTTCAAAGAAAGTCTCGCTTTCACTCCCGTGATTTGTCTTTCTTTTTTTAGGGTTTCGTTTTGACGTCTCCGATTACGAAAGAGAGAGAAGAAGAAATGTTGAAGAAAAACAAACACGGAAAGAAGGAAGAGGTCCTGGAACTAGCCCTGCATTTTAAATTAATTTCAGGAATGCCATTAACGGAATATTCTTATTCGGATTCACATGGAATCTCGGGTTGGGGCGGGCTGGCTGAGACTTTGGGGTTGGGTTTGTGTGTAATTACGGAAATGCCAATGGTGGATTGGGCGGTGGAAGGGTATTTTCGGTCATAGGAGAGTGGTGGTCGTTTGGTAGTTGGAAGGATCTGTTGGGGGTAGTTTAGACATTTCTAGTACGGGGAGTTGTCATTGAAACACAGCCAACCACGGGAGGCATGTAAAGAGGTTCCCATAAAATAGAAGGCAAAGCCACTCATTTTTTTTCTCTTTTTTTTTTCTTCCAACTTTTTGAAATATTAGGTTTTTTATTGGTTAATTTTTTTTAATATATATATATATATTTCTTTTATATATGTATAAATTTTCTTTCATGCGCAATAAAACAAATATTTTTATGGTGGATGAGTCATGAGTGGGTTCTTTGAATTCTGTTTATGGAAGGCGTGGATGTTGACGGGGACAATTGTCATCAGCATTTTAAAACTAAATAATTAAACTTAAATATTTTATAGTTCACATTATTTTTTAAAAAATTTATGAAAATTTTTCTGTCTATTTAAATAATAAACTTTTATTATCTTTTTTTTGTCGGAGTTAACTAATAAGCCTTTGGATTGATGAGAGATTAAAGTCTGCCTTTTAGTTTTATGTGATAATTTTTTGTGTTAAAATTTAATAAATAACTAGTTATAAAAAAAACGGGTTGTATTGGTTTTGAAAATTATTAAAAATGCAACTCGCATTATTAGAAATATATGAGTAAAATATACTTTATCTACACATGTGACATTTGTCACACATGGCTCCCTGCAATTTTATAGTATCTATGGCAAGTACCATATTTTCAATAGAAAATGTATGGCGTGTCCCAAAACAATGCCGACAATTTTAATATATGGTTTACTGTTACGCAAATCAAAGATTAATTTCTTGGCAACCAACCCTTTGTAATGATTCTTTAATTTCAAAATACGACCTTGTTAAATATAATATATACACATCAATGTTGTCTTGATGAATTTTATGTTTTTACTATATTTTACATATTATTCAAAATAATCATCTATAAATACACTTCTTTATCCACCTCAAACAAATTTAGGCCTACGCATGGGCAATTCTTATTTTCAATCACACACATGCAGTCTCACTTTGTTAACATGAACACAATTTTTTGATTTTTTTGTGTGGTTTTACTAGTTACGTATTTTTATAATTTATTGAAGTATGTATTGCATTATATTTAAAAAAATCAAAAAATGTAAAAGACTCTAAACGTGACTATCCTTAACATTACCCAATAACTTGTGCAAAAACCAATGTGAGATCATGTGAGATCGATATATTGCTATTAGTTTGACAACCTAATTGATGATGACAAGGACTTGCACACACAAGAGTTAATGTGTTTGTGCATGAATCTTGACCACTCATTATTTTATTTTGGATACAATGTCATATAAATTATATTTAAGTATATGAAACATTGGGAAATGGAAAATATCAGTATATACTAAGTATATATATATTCTTTGTCCTAAGAACTTAATATGGTAAATGATTATGCTAATTCCCAACAACGTAAGCCTAAGTTTAGACCTAACTTAAAGCAGCCTAATATTGTTTTTTATTGGGCTTCAATCCACTTTTGAGTGCAAGAATTAAACATTCAAGGGAAACTTTTCAACCACAAAATTAAAGTGAACAAAAATACACCAATAACTGTGCGTGCATGATTGATCATATCATCATCATAAAGCATGCCCATATAGCCATATAAAATAAATTAATTAAATACAACAATGCTTTCAATTTCAATGGACCCAATGTTTTTACAGCACTTTGGATTCATTGAATCATTCAGACAAGAAAGCTAGAGTCATACATTCAATCGACTCCAAAATGTGTAACATTAGTCAATTTTTTCAATTCCAACATAACCTTTTTTTTGGGCAAATTTTATCATATTATTGTTTTGTTTTTTGTTTTTTTTTATTTTGTATATGAGCTCGGACTGGGCAACACATTTCCTTCCTGCCTCTTGTAGGATTTGAACCTACATCTCCCCTATAGGACGGGGTGGTCATAAACCAACTCGTCTAGCGCGGGCTAAACATGTTATTTTCCAAGTTGATACATTCCTAAATGTTCCTATTAAAGTCAACAATTTAAATAACTATAGATATTAAATAACTAAGGTGAAGGTTTCCCAAATTCTTACACACGCCAAATGTTGATTTTTATAGCTTCCCTGCAATGTTATCTATGAAGGAGAGTTACTATTTTGAGAACATTTTAAAAAATTAAATTAAAAATTACTATTTTGGCAATTATAGTTTAAAAGGTGGATTTTTTTTCTCTTAGAAATACAGTTGTATAAATTATGTAATTTTTTTGTGTGTTCCTTCATAACAACAATAAAAAAAGGGTTTTTTTATTTTTAACTCTCCACATACTATCGTATTTAGTGATCGCTCCCTCACTTCTTCGTATTTGAGTTTTACTTCCTAGATTTAAAGGATAATTCCATTTTACTCCCTATCAGGGACTTAAAAAAATTAAATAATTTACAGATAGGTCTCTCTGAGAGAGTAAAAAAGAATTATCTTTTAAATCTGAGGAGTAAAATGCAAATACGAAAAAGTGAGAGAGCGATCGCTAAATACGATGGTTTGTAGGGAGTTAAAAATAAAAAAACCCTAAAAAGAAACGTGACCCTATAAAAGATTGGGATTTCTATTGTGATGTAGGACCATGTGTAATCTTTGTTCTCTTGAAGGCATTGACTTAACCTATTTTTTCTTATTTTGCTTTTTATTGTAGTGTTTTATATTAATAGACGTCTCTTCAATCTTGATTCGATGGATCATTCCATTAATATATAATGAGAATCTATAATGAGAATCTCTCATCTTCCTTAAGAATATGAACAATTTATAATTTAAATATAATGAGGAACTATTATTTATAATACATACAACTGTTATATTAGGTTTTCGGTAGGTTATAATCATAAAAAAATATCTTTGATAAATTGAACTTTCAGGAGTGGACCCCATATGTAATTATTTCCTAATAAATAAAATATGAATCACATTATAGTTATAGAATAATTGTTGGGGGCACAGTAATCTTACATGTAGTCCTGTGATTTGTCTTACATCCACATCAAAAAAATTATAATATTAAATTTTTTTTAAGTAATCAAATATAATTTGTCTATATAACTTATAAGTTAGATTTAATACTCAATCGTGGAAAGAGAATTGTAGCCCCATCTCTATAATCTAAAAAATAAATAAAAATATTCTCGCTTTATTATCATTGGATGTTGATAAATTTTGTTCTCTTATGATTGTGTATTTGTTTGTTTTTATACATCGATTCATGACGCAATTATTTTTATCGCTGTTAAAATAAATGAAATTATGAAATTTTCTTATTGTATTGTAAAAGTTAAATGATTTATTTATCAATAGGCATAAACAAACCCTAAAATATCTTATTAAAAAATATAAAAACAATAATGTAAAGTTAGAAAAATAATAATATCATAATAATGACTCACCGGGAGGTCGGGGATATAATCGAGTAGGTGCGGCACGTCCTCCAGAACATACCCATCATCGCCACGTACAATCTTCGGTCCACTGACCCTGCCGCCGCCGTTGCAGAGATCGAGGGAGGACCTCGAGGCGCGTGAAACCTTGACGGCGGCAGAGAGGGAGGTCTTCAGGTCGAAGGAGGGGTTGCAGTTGGGGCTGAGATTGGATGGCTCGGTTGAAAGGTTTGGGAGGGAATTTGAGATTCTTAGGTTTGTGAACCTGTTTTTGATGGGATAATTGGAAGCCATCAGAGAACAACAAAATTGATTGGACTCTCTCTCTCTCTCTCTTTATGTGATGATTTGTATGTGAAGTATGTGTTTTTATAGGGAGATATTTTTGGGGATTGATGTTGGTGGTTTTTGACGTGATTTATTTGGTTGGTGGTTTTTGGAGGCGAAAGTGAGGGAGGGGAGGAGGACCAGACAACTTTTTTTAAAAGAATATTATCTCCTCCTATGGTTTTGGACTGTATTGCCCACAATAATGGGAGTCCCATTTTGTCTTATTATTAATTTACTACATGGCCATGTTACCCTGGTACATCTCTACAGTCATTTCTGTCGGGGATTCAAGGTTTTTGTAAGATGAGATTTGAAGAAAACTGTTAGAAATATGAAATAATATAATTTTTGTTAACCAAACACACCCTGAATATATGTTAGAAATATGAAATAATATAATTTTTGTTATGAATATATGCATTTGAAGATACATGCATATATTTGTGGATGATCACATAATAAATAGATTTATCTTGGTATAATGTATCATATTAAAATCGTAATTCATGCATTTGTGTATGCATTTATCTTGATGTGTATTTTGAGTTTTCTATCATTGTGGTTGTGATCCTATAAATATAGGGGTTTGTGTAACATGAAGAAGATCAATGAGAAAAGCATGGAAATGAAATGAGAAGTTTTTGAAGAATAATTTCTCTATCCCTTTTGTGCCCCAAATTATCTTATGTTTGTTTTGTGTTTTCATCTTTTTCCCCCTTATTTTATAACAATTTTAAATATTTTATTTAGTTTTCTATTTGTTTAGATCCCTCAACTTTTTAAATATGATAATCTTACAAATTTGTAGTTACATTTTTTTTTCAAGGTTCTTTCAATTAATTTTTTTTGCTTTTTAGAATGCTCTAAATTAAGAGTTTAATATACACATGTTATTGTGGGAGCACTACTACAATTTCTGACATTGATTACGGTTTAAAATCGTGATTAAAGACATTTGATCACGGTTTTGAACCGTGATCCACGAGGGCGTGATTGTTTGTATCATATTTTTAATAACGGTTCGAAAGCATGATAAAAAATGATAAATGATTACGATTTTAGAAGAAACCGTGATGGTTATAGAGAAATCAATCACCCTTATTTTATAAAATGTGATATTTAACATCCAATGATCATAGTTTTGAGAAGAACCGTGATCTTTATATTATTTTCGATCATGCTTTATAAATAATCTGTGATCTTTACATTATTTAAGATCACGCTTTATAAATAATCTTTGATCTTTATATTATTTAAGATCACGCTTTATAAACAATATGTGATCTTAAATTATAAAAAAATCACAATTTATTGAACCAATATACAATTTCATATATTGATTGTACCTGCTGTTACAATTCAATTCACACAATAAAAGAGAAATACTCATTAAAAATACTTCCATTCCTCTGATATGAATCAAACTTCGTACAAGTATTGTTTCACACACATAATTGTATTATAAATAACTATAAGTTAAAGAAAACCACAATAAGTGTAACTTGTACTTCTTCCATCACAAAAAAAAATTTCAGTCCATGACCTTCGCCTCGCAATTCTACATATAAAAAGAGATTATCCGATCAAGCCGCAAAGTAGATAAATTATAGAACTACCTGAAATGACAAACATAATTATAAAAATCAAACGCATCATATATCACAATATAATGTAAAGTAAAAAGTAGCAAATACATGGATAACATAAAAGAAAAAGTCTGAAAATTAGATATTTGACTTGTGAGATTCAATAACAATTAAGTAAAGACCAAAATATTGCTTAAGTCTAAAATGGATAATAATATCTCCAAAATTAGAACTATGTAAGCATACATCAACTACATTTGTTCTTGAATTACATTGATCCAATCAAGCCGCAGTTCATTTATTTCATCTTCAGTATAGATGGATATTCTATTAAACTATACCAAATATATTATTAGTCGATAAATTTTATTACAACAATCAAAACAATGTGTACAAGACACTCGATATTCCCCTTTGTTTTGGGCACTAAAATTTTACATATGAAAAAAAATCAAATTTATGATTAAAAATAAAATTTAAAATCTGAGAAGTCATACCGAGACTTGAATCCATTGTGAATTTTTCTTTGAAGAAACCATGATGAGTGTATTATATGACTTCATCCCCCTTCAAATCAAGGATAACATAAAATTTATAAATTTGTTAAAACATATCAAATGTTTAAATTGAACAATTAATATAATACTTACAAGTTTATAACTATTTTGATCCGTTTTATAATGTCATTGTTTAATGGATCCAGATAATAAATAATCTATTGTTTTCGATTAATGATCAACAAGATTCAATGATTCCTAAATTATAAAAAAATATGACATGAGATTAGAAATAACACATGAATATAACATTCATAAATAATATAATAATTTATAGAATAAAAAAAATTACCCAGGGTTGAGAGGAACAAAAAATACTTCATGAGAGTCAGAAGCTTTGAGAAACCATGTTGTAGCTCTCGTGCACCTTCTTCATATTTGTTGCCTTGTTGGAGGCGAATATGGATGGATTGACAAATCCATACCTTAATGGTTGATGTGAATCTACCATCAACTTATGCAAATAGCTGAAATTAGGGAACAACTGTCAGAACAAATTAAATATATATATATATATATATATATATATATATATATATATATATATATATATATATATATCTCCACAATTTACTTAAATTAATTTTCATCACCTCATATACACCACTAAATTTGTAGCAAACAACTCCTTCATATCACAGATTGCCGAAATATCATCTTGATGCACATGCAATAATATCTTATGTCCAAATACATTTTCCTTAACATGGAATTTGATACACTGACCATCAACCAAAGAATCATTGATGCATTGCTTGAAAGTTTGGAATGCAGCTTCATCAGTATTGATATTGGTCAGTTCTTTATCTTTATTTTCCTAAATTTTAAAAATTACATGTTAATTGTATATAAAACTTGAATTTAAAAAATGAAACAATTAATCTATTAAAAATAAATAAAAATTATTCAGTCTTAGCACCACCAACAAGACCACTAAGTACTTATCAATATTCAATCCTTGAAGTTTAGGCTGCATATAAAGATTATTCTTACATTTTATTTTTTAAATTTGTATATTAAATTTAAAGATTAAAATTTAAATTCACATTTTGTGTTTTACATTTGAAGATTCAAAAAATACCAACAATGTTTTTTTCAGAATTTTATGCTTAATGTATGTTTTATAATTTATATTTAATGATGTAAGATTAAATGTACATTTTGTATATATCAGATTTTATTTTTTATCATTGCAATTAAATATTAAGTTTTTATGTTTTCATTTAATAATCTTTAAATCTAATCTCCACTTAATTACCTAGAATATTTTTATTTTCAGAATTTAGTCTTTATGAAATCTTTTGTATACAATGAAATTTTCTAAATATTTTTTATTTTCAGAACTTAATTACCTTGGCAACTCCTGTAGATGTACCTTTTGTATATAATAAAATTTTACTATATGATAATGTGATCTCACATTTGTAACATGGATACATAATGAGTCATATAGAATAACAGTCATGTTGGGAATCCAAAAATCAGATTGTGACTCATTTAATCATACACTTAGGGATGATGTTGGTGTTAACCAAACTTCATACATCATATTTACTTTTATCTACCGTTTCCACCTCTGTCTTAAAATATAACCATCTTTCCACGCATAAGAAGAGTCATAAAATTGTACAAACTAGTGAGTGTAAACAACTACCAACGATGAACTAGAGAAAAATAATCTACCCTCGAGCATTGTTAAGGTCTAATTCTCAAATGTTTTACTTTTGAAGATGCTGTTTTCCAACAAGATGATTTTGGAGAAGTTTTGTAGCCAATTTATTTTATTTTATTTTTTTACAAGTCAAGAATCCATACCATCTCTAATTACAAATCAATTGATTCAAAAAGACATACTTCTTCATTCAAATACTAAAATTCACAAAATCAAATAAAATCCCTCAAATAAAAACCCTAGATCTCAATCCGAAGGCAATATTGATCTATTGCTTCATAAAAAAAACCTTAAATCATCACAATGACCAAAGAAACCATATCAAAATCTACAATGGATGATCAAATAAATCTGGAAAAAAAAATTCAATTGGAGTGTGTGCTTTGGAGCGACGAGGCCCGTGGAGAGGGAGAAAGAGTGGAGACTTACCCGGCTTGATCGTCTGCGAGGAGGAAGGGGCGGCAATGGCCGTAGATACATCAGCGGAGGTGGGGTCGTAGAGGAGGAGCGACAGTGGCAATGGAGGCGGCGGCTTAATCATCGTCGGCGATGGAGGGGAAGTGGTGGCTGAGTCGTCCACGGCGGCGGAGGGGAATCAACGGTGGTGGTTGGATCAACAAAGGAGGTGGGTCGAATGGGATTTCTTTGGGACCACATTAGTTTTTTATTTATTTATGTAAGAAACGATCATGTTTTCACTTAAAACGTGATCTTTTATTATTAAACGATCACAGTTTTAAGTAAACCGTGATCTTTATGATATCAAATATCACGGCTTACTAAAAAATGTGATCGTATATTTTTGTAACGATCACGATTTTAAAACAACTGTGATCATAATTATTATGATCATACTTTTTTTTAAAGCGCGATCAAAACAATCGTGATCAATGTCAAAAATTGTAGTAGTGGAGTCGAATGATACGTTAATCGATGTCATCTTTTATCGCCTTCACAATCGATCTACTTCAGAGAGTTACCTTGCGAACTTGAGGTTGGAGTGCTCCTTTCAAAGACACTCCGATGAAGTCAAAAGATATCATGTTAAATGGAGTTAGAGAACGAATCATACCTCACTCTTGTCAGACATCTCCTTTTATCACACTCCGGCCCCATTGAATTTGTTCATAGTTGTATTTTGTTCATTATAACAATCGTTCTGATCTCGAATATGTTAATACATTTTTTCTTGTGTTATCTGATATGTCCATATTAGGGTTTGATCCTCACATTACGTAATTATGTAGAGGGAATTATAGTAGTGTCAGATATCCTTTTATAAATTTTATGAATGACTCTTCAAAAGTTTGGAATGTCCTGAATTGACGGAAATGCCACTATTGCAAGGGTTGTTCAGAAAAAAACATGGGTGGATAAATAGCATTTAGAAACGCGTTTGAACATGCTTTTTTTTTTCAAAAAAGTAAAAAGCTAGCAAATTCATGTAATTTCTAAATGTCTCCCCAAAAACAAACTTGATTATAAAATTGGCTATAGTTTTTAGTACAAAACGTATGCTTTTTAAAAAAACATAGAAAATGAGTTTTCTAGAAATTGAGTTTATTTAAGCTATTTTATGCATAATAATATTTTTCCAACGTGTTTCGAAATGCAGCCTATGATGGTAGTCCTTATATGATTAAACGGGAAGTGGGGGCATGTTTTTCTTTATAAATTGGACAGTACACAATCGTGAACTTAATTATTTTAAAATGGGTAAAATGCATTTGGACAAGTTTTTAAAACATGCAGAAACACCTCGTCAAGTTCAATAACATGCAACTACACCCCTTATCATTAGATTTCTATTAAGATGGGACAAAATACTTTAAAATTATTATTTTATCCTTAATTTTCTAAATATATAAAAAAGAATGAATTAACTTTAAATATGCTTTATGAATATTTAATACAATAATCAACTTTTTAAATACATATGGATGCATTTTTTTATAAGAATTAATCCACACAACAGTTAATTAAAATGTGAAAGCACGATAATGATTTAATAAAAGGGTAAAACCATACTTTTATCTCACCTTAATGGAATCCAACAACAGGGGGTGTAAGTGCATGTTTTAGAACTTCAGAGACTTTTCTATAGGTTTGAAAAGTTTTAGTTTTCAAATTTGTAATAAAAAGTTAAAGAATAGTTTGATTGGTTGACTCTTGTCTTGCATTTCATCTCAGTCATATATATATCCTTTTATAGATATTGAGGGACAAAACCCAATCCAATCTTCAGATATAAGAAACACAACCACAAATCAAATCCGTCTAATTTGGTTTAAGTTGGGTTGAGTTTGAGTTTGATTCAAGTTAGATTATAGATTTAACTTCAAATATTGTTATTTAAATAATTAAAACCATGTGACATTCAATGTTTTGCACGAAAAATAAAAAATAAGAAAATAAGGAATAACCGGGACGCTGAAACGATATTTTGTTGTTTTTATTTCTTTCCTATTCTCCTCTACTTCCCCCTCCCCTTTTAGATTGTACCTCAACTTCAATTTAATGAAATCAGGGGAGCGTATCTACTTTTTCTTCAAAAAAAGGAAAAAGGAAAAAGATAACTAGATAATAAAGAAATAAAACAATAAAAGTGAAATTGTAGGTTTTAGGTAAAAATAAATCTGCCAATTCAAATTTTATCTTCAAACTTTCTCACATTTTAAACAATTAAAATTTTATTTTAAATATATCACTCATTCGGTCATTCCTTCATGTTCTAAGTTGGGTTAAGATTATCTGGATCTTCAACCCAAATCCAACCTGAATTAATCCAAGTTCAAACGCTAAAATCTCAATCAAGTTCCAGTGCAAGTCTCATCTGACCAGAGCATCCATATTTGCAATACACTGTATTGACCTTTTTGAAATATGTCATCATCCATGTATTATGACTCAAAATAGAATCTGGTTTTCTGTAAATGACCAGAGCATCCATATTTGCAATCCACTGTATTGCCCTCTTTGAAATGTGTCATCATTCATCTATTATGACTTAAATAGAATCTGGTTTTGTGTACCATGTTTCGATGGTACCCCAATAAAACTATGGTGGCCTGATATGAAAATGTCCTTCTATTTTGGCATGCCAATGCAGTTAGTTGCACCATCCCATTCCCATAGAATCCACCAACATCTATGAATGGACTCATCACACATTCATACTATTGGAAGCATCTTTGACTTTTTAGTCCCACGTTTTGTGGTCTGTGTTTTTTTTTTAATTTTTCATTTTCAAAGTTACTTTTTCATAATTAATTGAAGCATCCATGGCCCATCTGTATCTTGCATGCCAAGAATGTTTTGCACGAGTAGATAATGAAGACATGTACTATGGTGAAAATAAAGTAAAATGGTATGGAGTATTAGGTGTGGAAAAAAATAGAAAAATATTTTACAATACATTTTTAGCTTCAATTTTAATCAACATATATTTTATTTTTTTAAATAAAATTCTTGATTACATGTTTTTATAATAAATAAAATATATAATATAATAAATTGCATGAATTCATTTATAAAAAATGATAATTTTTTTATATAGTGTATATATATATAAGGCTGAAATTGAGGTTGAAAAAAAAAATGTAACAGTGCTCATGAGAAATGAGGGAATCTATTGATTCTGCTGGTCCCTGGCCTCGTGGTCCACAACACTTCTATTCGTTTGCAACAATTTGATCTTGGGCTTGCAAGTTTGGCTTAAATCACCCCTCTTAAATCATTAGGACCATGAATTACATATGATACTTTTGCATAATGATTTGTTATAAAACTGACTCTTTATGTTATTTTATCTTGTTACAATTTTACCTTATGTATTTATGATACCACCATGAGCCACATCATTATTTAAAAAAGAGAGTTGTTATACTAAATCTATTTTTAACAGCTACAAAAATAGCCTTATATACCTCGTTAGCCAATCCAATCACTATAACAAGTTATATACATTGTTGAAAATCTTCACATTTTTTTTTATAAATGATATCATTTTATTCATTAGAGTATATACTTCACATTTTAGAAAAATACATATCTCATTAAATGTGATATATGATTTTAAAAAAATAATGACATGGGTGAACTATGTTTTGGAGATTGAGTATAACATTATTTTTAGGAAACTATAGTGAAATGGACTATTATATCCCTCAACTTATATGCCAGGATTATGGTCATGTTTGTTGAAGCTTAAATTTATAGATTATAACTTATATATTATAGATTATAATTTTTATGATTAAGTTGTAGACATGTTTGTTGTAACGATTTAAAAACTATAAATAAGTAGTAGTCGATTATTATTTAATAAATTGTAAAACAATTTTTGTTGTAACCATTTCAAAACAGTATATACTACAATTTAATCATGTAACTCGACTCATTAAAAAAACAATAAAAAACAACTACATATATGGAATAGGTGGCACAATTTCATTGGACCAAATAATCATGTGAATCAACTACATTATATGGATTAGGTGGGACAATTACATTGGACCAAATCAACATGTGAACGTCACGGAAATTGTTGCCCAAGTTTAAGTCTCTTGATATTCCACAGAGTCATAATGAAGAAATCTTACAGAAATGGTTTTTATGGTTACATTTAATAATATGTAAATTGAACCTAAAAGAAAGAGATTTCTAATTTGAATTTCAATCAACGAAAGGCGACGTATAGAACCATCCACTAAACTGGTTTAAAATAATCGGTTTTCTAAAAGGCTTAATTTGCAAATTTTTTTTGTTCTAATTGCATAAAAAATTCAAAATAAAATTTATAAAAGAAAATAATTAATGATATCTTTTAACCCATTTTCAATTTAAGAATTGAGGGTGGAATAAACGGGGATAAAATGGAATAGTGATAAAATGAGTGTTCAGAAGAGTAGAATAAATGAGAATCTGTAGTCAGAATTAAATGACATAAAACGATATACTTATTCTTATTATCCTTTGGAATTAAGTTATTCTAGGTTATTCAATCAATTTGAATATGTTGGTTCTATTGTCAAATTAATTGTTATCATCTTTATAATCAAGGGGGCCGCAGGTCAGCTCACTTTATTCACATTTTATCCATAGTTTATTCATGGTCAACCAAACAAATTTTTTTTTTATTATTATATTTACCAACAAAAATAATTAAAAACAAAATCAAATAAAAAATCACTTATTTTTAATCTATACTAGAATAGTTATAAATGGGGCTTAAACTTTTTATGAAAAGAAAATAATATATATATATATATGATTCCAAATGGGGCTACACGCATGAAGAAGTATCGTTGATTCTCTCTCTCTTTTGTTTTATTATTATTATTATTATTATTATTATTGGTGAATATGACATTCATCCAGAATTACACGTGAAACATGTTCAAATGATAAGAATTTCCTTTTCTTCAACATATGCAGTCATGCCACTAAAAACCCTCTGAAGAAAACCAACAAAGATCAACCAATAGTCTTTGAAAGGTTTGCAAGCTCCAACACCACCTGAAAATATGGCCTGTTGTAATTAAGGTGGTTTGTTTGTTTGTTTGTTTGTTTTTATTGGTTCCTACTGTAAGGTTTGACTGCCTTTATAATCTAACTTTCATAAACATTGCCTTTCTTTGCATTGTGTCAGTTGACTTGTCAAAATCGTACAGAAAACTTTTATTACTTATTAGAGAATCATCATGTTCAATTCAAGATTGTCAATATATGTCGATTCAAGGAAAAAAAAGGAACATTTTAACAAAGTCACCTATCTAGAAGAATAGAAAATCTGAAGGAACGTTTGAACAAATTAAGTCATCAGTCTAGAAGATTAGATAATCTGAAGAACAGATTACACCGAAATACTTCTTATGTATATGTAGAATCCAATTTCATTTGCTGGAAAACTTTACTTGGAGCTTATTTGTTATAGTTAATAAATTCTTTTTTTCTCCTGAACCACATAAAAAACTTGTGTTCAATTATATATATGTTTTGTTATTTTCCATGAAAAAAATGTTACAAACTCAATTATCCTTGTTGTCACTTTTGCATGTCCAATGTGTTTTGAATTTTTTGAAAAGTATATACATGTCTAATGAAATACGTATTTTTATAAAATATAATATATATTCAAATATTTATTTATTTTTGAATAAAATGAATACATACATTCTTATAGTTAAATATTTCATATACAATTTTAGGATCCTCAAATTAATTATAATAATGACCAAGTGCATCAACATGTACACTTTTTCATTATTCTTTAATGAGTGTTAAGGTTGAACCATAACAATCATTGCTTTACATTTGCAATAATGAAATGAGGAGAATGGATCATTAATTTGTACTTGTTTTTGTTTGACTAAATCAGATAATGCTCAATTCATAAAGGGTCCGTTTGAATAGAGGCATAAACTATTCTGGGGTTTATACCTATTCCAGGAATTGCTGACTTTATCAATGGAATAAAAGATTTTGTGTTTGGTTGTGTTTTCAGTTATTCTCATTGGGAAACGTAATAATAAAGGTTGGAGTGTTTGGTTAATGAAGAATAAGATGAGAATAAGGTGTAAAAAGTTGATTTGACATGTGAGCCCCATTGATGTATAAGAACAGATAATTTGATGTGATGATATGTGATTTGATAGGTGGGTCCCTTATTCCAGTGGAGGAATAACACAATTCCATGTGTGGACTTGGAATACAAATATCAGCTTATTCTCTCCTTATTCTGCATAGCTATACCCCCTTATTCCGTCTACCCAAACACCCTTTTAGCCTTATTCTCCTCAATTCCTCCCCTATTCCACCCCTATTCCGCTAGCCAAACGGGGAATGAATGGGGTCATATGTAATGATGGACTCATTTCACATGATGATCAAAATGAAAAGGTACTCAATGCATTGTCACTTGCCATTCAATCACACTTTTTTGATGTTATTATCACACACATCCTAATTCGTGAAATGCTCATCTCATGGTCACTTAAACATTGAACATGACTATCATTTTTTTTGGGATATATATACTTTGTCGGATTTTCTTTCTTGAGTCTCTTTTAGGCATTAACTTGGTGTTTTTTTTAAATTTTTTTACAATAGATGTTATTTTTATTTGTTTTTAGTTAAACTAGTTGAAGCACATGTGCATTGCATATGTATTAATTTCATGAATGATGTGTTGGTGAAAGATCACATGAAATACACACGGGATGATGCACAATATATAATATAAATTTTCATTATCCAATTATTTAGAGATGTTGTACTTAAAATCAGAATGAAATTTTTTATGAATGATATTTTTGTATAATTGTTGATGAAATATACTATAATGATGCACCACAGAACATGTCATTAATTTTCAATCATATATTTAAGAAACATTCTCTATATTTAACAATCCAAATTGCATGTGATATTCATATACCAAAGTTACACTTGCAATTATCCGAGAGAGAGAGAGAGAGAGAGAGAGAGAGAGAGAGAGAGATTTGATGATCGATTTATCTGGTGGGAAGGGCAAGCAATTAAGTCCCCAATGGATGCAATGGATATAGCTCCCCAATTGGTTCAATGTTGAACATACTAGTTCATATACTTGTTGACCTAAAGAATGATTGTAGGTTTAGAAACTAAGATATTTATTTGCCTGTACCTAGCTTGAAAGATGAATTACCTATGTGTTTTTATCTGTGTTTGTATATAGAGATATAGATATCTCACTGACCTTCATATTCATATGAATTTCGTCGCGCTCTAAGCAAACAACTTGTTCTCTGTGCTCTATTTGTACTATGACTTGTACTCTCTAATTGTTCTTCTGTGTTGGCATTGTTCATTGTCCTCCTTTTTCGTCGTTTTACAACTCTTTGAATATATAACAATCTTTCTTCATTACCCAATCCAGCGTATGCATTAATTGCTTCACGATTCTTATGTCTTGCAAATGTTTTTGAAGCACTATATGTGACATCTCTGTCATGAGAATATTTTTTTTTAATGTCCATTAAAATTTCCTAAACAATGTTTTGAATATAACAATTTATTTGATTGCAACGTAGATATTTTATGTTTATCATAACTAATCTAAATAACTTATCGAATTAAATAAAATGCATACCAAACTCCAACATACTGTCATGTGGAAAAGTAGGACTATTCATTACATTGATACGTGGAAGAATAGAATAGTTCTTAAAATAAAATACCTGAAAGTCGATCCTAACAGGTGTGTTTCAAAGTTAGAAGCCTTTGACAATTACTTGACGACGCCCGTCCAAAATCTTAGGAACCGGAAATTAATATAAACAACACAAAAGTCAGTAGGTACTATGAATATCTATAATTGAAAAATTTAAATTTGATTATCAAAACAAGAAAGAATCTTCATAAACTCTGTCAAATTTATTTAATATTAAGAAACGTGAAAAGTGAAACAAGCAATTTTAAACATTATATATAAACTTCATAGATAGATATTTTCACCTCAAAATGACCATCAATGGCATCTTGTTTATGCAGAGGTATCATATTTTCTTGTATTTTTGAATAAGCATATCCAACACATAGTGAACAATAGGCACAACCATAATGTGAATAAAAATAATTTTTAAAAATATGAATGACTATTTTCCATAATCCAAAATAAAAAAACGGTTTATCCAACACATGACAGAAAATAAATCAAATTCAAAGTTACATATGAACATATAATGGTCACACAAATGAATGGAATGACTCTATTATGGTTAGAAAACAACATGAGTCAACAAATCATACACTTTCTACTCGGAAACAATAGAAGAACTCATTGATCCAAATATACTGCTGCATAGTAATCAATATAGAGATGCTATTGTAGCAGATATATCAAGAGTGGTGCAAGTGGCACTTCTATGTACGCAAGAGAACCCATTGTTACGACCTCCAATGTCTAAAACCTTGCATATGCTCTTAAAAAAGGATGAACAACTTCCCATGCCCACAAAGCCCCCATTCACTGATGAAAAGACTATGGAGCTAAATGACACGTGTGGAGATCAGTGCAAGCATCATAATGACTTCTGGGAAATTTATGCAAACAGACAACCCAAAAATCTCTGGAATATCAACATAGTCTGAAGTCTAAAGAGTAATATATATTCACTGTCAATTTTCCTTTCTAACAAACATCAAATGTGATCTGACTCTCATCCAACGGCATGAGGGTTATGTTCAAAGCTCTCATTATTGTTTATTTGTTTTGAAGATATATAATGGTAGGTTAGTCGCCCGCAATTTCATAAAGTGGGTGGAAGCCCAAAGGGAAATTACAACTAAGGAAGAAACCACTCACATTCACACCCAAAGTAAGGAGCTGATACATCGAGTGTGATTGAGACCTACTAAAACTCACAACAAAATACTCATGAATAATGAATCTCCCATCAACCAATCCCACCGACCTCATCCCCACACACATGAAACCCCAAAGGGAAATTCAAAGCTCTCATTCTTCAATTGCCAACCCATTCTACACAGATTTTGGTTCTGACAAAATTTAAGCTAGGATATCTAAAGAGCAAAATGACACATAGTACATGTGGCTTCTAGGAAAGCATTTGAGAACTATCAACACCATCCTGAGATCAATCGAATATTTAAATACAGGATCTCTACTGAACAGATGAAGCAGAAACAAGTTAACCAAAACCAACCAAATTAGTAACTCAGATTTGAATTGGAGACAATCAAATGAACAAATTCAAGTCCCACATTTATGACAAGCCAATGAAACAAAGCTATAAACAGAGATAAAATAATTAGAGGGTAAATGTGGGATCATTGAGTGGGCAGCAGATTAATCTAATTTGACTTCTCATTGATGTGAGGCTTCATGATCTTTATAGGACAAGGAAACAAATTTATAGTATCCAAAATTAAAAAAATTTATAGGACAAGGAAACAAATTCCACACCTAAAAACACATGAGAAGATCGACAAACTACCCACTTAAAAATTGAAGTGGAAATAATTGAAGCAACAATTAAAATTAAGAAATTAGTATAATAGAACAAGGGACTGAGTAGGGATTCATTTATATGGGCTGAAAAGTTGAAGACAACAATTAAAATTTTAAAAAAATATTCAGAATCCATAACCCAAAATATTCACACCTTCGAATTAAATATAATAGAATAGGGGACCGAGTAGGGATTCATTTATATCGGCTGAAAAGTTGAAGACAACAATTAAAAAAAAAATATTCAGCATCCATAACCCAAAAAATTCACACCTTCGAATAAAAAAAATTAGTATAATAGAACAGGGGACCGAGTAGGGATTCATTTATATGGACTGAAATGTTGAAGACAACAATTAAAATTTAAAAAAAATATTGAGAATCCATAACCCTAAAAATTCACACATTCGAATTAAAAAATTAGTATAATAGACCAGGGGACCGAGTAGGGATTCATTTATATGGGCTGAAATGTTGAAGACAGCAATTAAAATTTTAAAAAAATATTGAGAATCCATAACCCTAAAAATTCACACATTCGAATTAAAAAATTAGTATAATAGAACATGGGACCGAGTAGGGATTCATTTATATGGGCTGAAAAGTTGAAGACAACAATTAAAATTTTTAAAAAATATTCAGAATCAATAACCCAAAATATTCACACCTTCGAATTAAAAAATTAGTATAATAGAATAGGGACCGAGTAGGTATTCATTTATATGGTCTGAAAAGTTGAAGACAACAATGAAAATAATAAAAAAAATCAGAATCCATAACCCAAAAAATTCACACCTTCAAAGACCCGATCAGCAAAGGAAGAGGGACGAAAACAAACAAGTGACAATGGTCGGAGCAGGGAATGCAACTGCTCGACATTTTGACGAAGATGAGGGAGTTGGTTCCGAGAGGATGACGAAGGGTCGTAGCGTTCTATTCAGGTTTTGCTTGCAAATGTAGAAGTCAATAGGTACTATGAAATGTAATATTATATGGGCTGAAAAGTTGAAGACAACAATTAAAATTTTTAAAAAATATTCAGAATCAATAACCCAAAATATTCACACCTTCAAATTAAAAAAATTAGTGTAATAGAACAGGGACCGAGTATGTATTCATTTATATGGTCTGAAAAGTTGAAGACAACAATGAAAATTAAAAAAAAAATTCAGAATCCATAACCTAAAAAATTCACACCTTCGAAGACCCGATCAGAAAAGGAAGAGGGACGAAAACAAACTAGTGACAATGGTCCGAGCAGGGAATGCAACTGCTCGGCATTTTGACGAAGATGAGGGAGTCGGACGAAGGGTTGCAGCGTTCTATTCAGGTTTTGCTTGCAGAAGGAGAATTCGAGAGGTACTATGAAATTTAATATTTTCATATGTTATGAGATCTAAAATAAGAATCATTAGGGGCACGGATGGAAATTACATATTTGAAAAGGGTATTTATGTCAACTGAAAGTTTTTTCAGAATTGGTACTTTTATATATAGTATAGATATAGATCTAGATATAGATATGTGATGTGATGTTGGAAGAAATTGATTTTGTCGACTTACAAGTAATGCAAAGATAAGTTGTTGATCACAACATACACCTTTAATACTAAAATGTCAAATAAACTCTATAGGAACAACTAATACCTCACACATAATGATATATGTTATGTTGTGTCAATAAAATGAAGGAAAAAGTTGAGATAACTCCATCAAATCGGTTAAAATTGCAAAAAGTCCTCATAAAATAATGAAATATCCTTTACTCCCTGTGTTATTTAATAATTGTTCAATTAGTCCCTACCATCACCCCATGTTAAATTAGTCCATATGTTCAACAAAATTCCAAAGAAGATTGCAGATTGTGATTGTGTTATAGTTGAGCTACGAGTGAGTCATCTAAAAGTGATGAATAATACACTGCTGATGCAAAGACAGACACGCTCAACATGTCAATTATGTCACAGCATAGGTTCACACACTTCTCGAATTCCTCTGGGGGAGATGGATTGAACCATCGAAGGATCATCCTAGAAGAGGCGATGCAAATGCTTTCATTTCACAAAGAATAGGAACTGTTTGACTGGGCAAACAGTGAATTGAATATCAGTTGTATTGTTTCCAAATTTGTCACTTATGGTGTTGTACAACTTATTGAGGTATGTATCTTTTTGTGGGTAGGGATATATATATATATATATTTTGCTATCGAATTGACCCCGTGACTGACTTTACGGTCGAGCTGGGAATGCTACCTCCGCTTATTTGTTCCGGTCTTACGAAAAATTCTTTCGAATAATCGCCAACAAACAGGTGAGTAAGTCAACGCCAAGACTCGAACCCAGGATCTATCAGTAACACCGCTAAACCCTGAACCGTTGTGCTATGAACACTGGGGACTATAAAGGCTATTTTGTGGGTAGGGGTATTGTTGGTGAGTTGTTGGCATTCATGTGGAAATTAAATGAAAGACTTTTTTTTTTATATGAAACTCTTAGCCCCCGTTTGGATACAGAATAATATTTATTTTTGAGTATTTATTTATCCGAGCATAAGTGAGTATAAATAAGGATAAAGTGATTTTGTGTTTGATTGTATTTATTTATTCTCGTTGGGAATCGTGAGAATAAATGTTTTGTTATTTGGGTAAAATGTGAATAAAGTATGAATAAGAATTTATAAAAGGTAAAAAAATAATGATAGTTGATTTGACATGTGATTTATAAGAGGTGATGACAGTTGATTTGACAGTGGACCCACTTATTCTTTGGGTTGAATAATCTATGACAAATTTTATTTTAGGGGTTGATTGAAATCCATATATCACTTTATACCAGTTTATTCTGACATACTTTATCTGGGTTTATCTGGGCTTTCCAAACGACATTCAAATTTTATCCGGGGTTATCTAGGGTTTATCCGGCATCCAAACGGGGGGCTTATTGTCTATAAAATCTTTTGAGATGTGTTGGTACCATATGATTCATGGAAAATGTTACTCACAAATCATTCCCATAGTCGTTTCTGCACAAAATTGTCATGCTGTCTGAAGAATTTGAAAAATATGAAAAACAGGACACAGTGGAAAATTCCATTAAAATTTTGAAATTTACATTAATAGAAACGGAAGAATCTGAAAAATGTTCTGTTACCTTGAACCAAAATTTTAAAACTCAACAAAAAAATATATTTATATGGCAACATGGGTGTGTGGAAGTTATGGTACGAATGTTGACATGTATTTCTTTCACATAAAGACATGAATACCAAATGTATTTTATCCTAATTTTTATTTCAATTTTAGAAAAATATTTAACTTAAAATAGTAAAGAGAGATATTTTAATGGTTGTAAAATTTGTCCCCTCTCTCCTATAATTTACCTTCTCACCTATCCAAAAAAGATGTATATTCAATTATGAATTGAAATAGGTTTCACCATCTATTTTAGGGGACTATTAGAGCACCTCCAACCGTTCGCTATAACGGCAAAATAGAGCTCATTTTTTCTCCAACCAATGGGCAAAAAGGGTCTCCATTTTGGAGGCCCTCAATTGAGACTCCGTATTTGGAGGCTCAATGTTGAGCCTTCAAATATGGAGGTTTGTTATTTTTTTAAGGGTCAATTGCCCAAATACCCCTGCAGCCTAACTTCTATTTTTTCTGTACCCCCACATTTTTGAAAAACTTTTTTTACCCCTGGTTGTACACACTGATTATTTTTATACCCCGTGAGCTTCCATATCACTTTTTTCTTCCACTACTACCCTTCTCTTCCACAGTTACCCTCCAACACAAGTGCCTCCATTAATTTCCACTAAAGCCTCCCATTAATTCCAACCAAAACCCCTCGAAACCCTCTCTTTTTACACAAAATCAAAACCCTGGAATCCCTCTCTCTCTCAGTGACTCTCCCTCTACCATCGACGATCCCGATCCTAGCAACATGCTTCTCCTCCCGGTGAAGAACTGATACTCACCGAAACCCTCTCCTTGATCCTCACTCCTCCGACAACCGTCCCGACTGACCCATTTCGTCGAAACCCTTTCCCCTCGCCGACTTCCTAACCCTAGCCGAACCCCCTTAACATCCCACCATGGATGAATCCCCCAAATGGTTAAATCCCAAAGCAAGTATGTAAATTAGGTTTTTTTTTGGTTTTTTATATTGTTTTTGTAATTTGATATTTTTGTTCCGTAAATGATAATTACGAGTGTGTAAATGTAGTTCATATCTAATTGGATTGTCTCTTTTTAGCTCTCATCTTGCATACTGTTCCTGTATGAGAAATTTTTTTTTGTTGATTGTAGTGTTTTTGGGAGTGTCAATGAAAGTGTGTTTTTGTTTCAATATTTCATCCAGTTGGGGTATTAAAATTGAGCGCGTAATGTGCTGGATTGCTCGATGTAGGGAGATTTTTAGTGTTTGTGTAGCTGGATTGTGTATTTATGTAAATAGGCCCTGATCCTTAATAGGCTCTAATCTTGGTGTTTTGTGTAAATGTAGTTTGTATTTATGTAAATAGTAGTTTAATATACTGTAACATGCGGTTCAAACTCTGTAACTGTCTATGTTCTGTTTATTACATCTAGTAGATTATAGGTAGGTTGTGGCTATTACATATGATATGTAATTTAAGTATTTATTGAATTAGCAGGTCATGTTCTTGGTGTTCATTGTAAATGTACTAGTTGTTTGTGTGTTTGTACTAGTTCATTTTCGTAATTGTATTATGTGATTAGGATTGTCAAGCCTCATAGAAATGCACAGATTCTTTGTTGTCATTGTATATGGATTGTTTCTTTGCTGTAAATGGAATGTTTCTTTTCTGTAATTATTTGTTTATATTCTGTGATTGGTTATTTGTGTAATTCATTTTTAATGGACTTATCTTAAACAGAGGAAGTAAACCATCGGTGTTACATTAAGTTTTTCAGAGATACATTGACCGAGGTGGCCAACAACCGCAAATGCAACAGGATAAAGCTTGTCTTCGGCATTATAGGCTGAGGCGGCCAACAATATTCCTTGAAATATAGACTTCAAAAATGTTGCATCAATACACAACATCGGTTTGCATCAAGTCTCAAAACCTTCGAAGCATGCTCGAAAAGAGATGAATAAATACTTGAATCATTGTGTGGCATCCGTTTCGATCACCACTGAGCTACCTGAATTAGTGGCTTCAACCGCTTCTGCATACCATCTCATTTGATCAAAACAACAAAATTCATTACCACGCAATTCATTATTTGAAATCTCCTTTCCATGCCATGTCCGATCATATGTAACATTCATCCCAAACTGTCTATTAAGTTGGTTCCTCATGTCCTTTGAAGTGAATAAGGGATTAACTTGAAGATCATCTTTAACAAGTTCAGAAATCCATTTACGGCTAGCCTTCGGATACCTTGCTCTTCTTAAACCACCCCCATAAGTATGTGTCGGTATATAAGTCTTTAGTTTAAACAACTGCCCCCCTCCTTTGCTTGAAAAATAGATGCATGAATTCACCAATTGCAATTGTGTGCAGCACATCTTGCAGTCACTCTGGTTCTGTCGCTCTTAATGACATGATAGTCAAACCCGTGTGCAATAGAAAAGTTACGAAGGTCACGATGAAAATGATCTACATCATGAAAGATTTGGCCAGGCTTTGTAATGAGGTCCCCCCACATGCTAATCATTAGGCTATGAGCTTCATTAGCCTCTGTATTTTGGAAGTTCACCAATGCCATATTATGAGTTTCTTCAACAGCGTTTTCATTAACATCGTGATTTGACCCATTCTATTGAACAGGGCAAACTTCAGGTCTGAGAGTATTTACAGAATATATATTTTGGAAGTTCACTAATGCCATATTATGAGTTTCTTCAACAGCGTTTTCATTAACATCGTGATTTGTCCCATTCCATTGAACGGGGCAAACTTCAGGCCTGGGAGTATTTACAGAATATATATCATGAGTTACAGAATAAATGTTTTCATTTACAGATTTATCAAAGTCCATTACAGAATCAAATGCACATTATCAATGTCCATTACAGAATCAATGTTACAGCTATGTCACAAATGTATTCTTCTGATACTTACATAACAAACAGACATACATGCACCACATGCCCATTTTCAATTACAGTTTCTATGCACTAACTAATAGGTCTGATCATGCAAAGTTCACAGAAATTGATAATCCTGAAGATGATTATGCATACCCATTGGAATTTTGAACAAAGAGGTGTATTAGTCGGGCATCAAAGCGAATGTGTAGCTGAGCCATCTTCTTTATATCACGTTCATCTATCAAAGTTACAAATTTTTTATCGCAGCCGGGAATGGAGTACTTCATCATCATTTTAGATGGATCCAAGTTCTATCTTGAACACAACTCTCCAACACACTTTTTATTATAGCATATACCTCGTCATATTTATTATTTAAAAAAAAAATGAAAACATGTGTAATCTGAATTAGGTTGGTAAAAATGAATGAGTCTAACATTTTTCTAAAACAATTATTGAGAGTTTCTATAGCTTCTTGTAAGTTGCTTTTGGTTATTCAAAATGAAGGGTTTCATTATTATAATTTTTTAATCGTTCCTATGCACGGTTTCTATCTTTTCCTATATATGTTTTTTCTTATCTTGAATTTGGACATTGTTTATTTTGATATTTTTTTAAATGGAAAATACTCACAATTTGCTCAAAAAAACATTTTCTAATCGTTCCAATATAACACAATAAAGTGTTGACTCAACTCAATCCCTTTTTCAGCCTTAAATACAATATTTTAAAAAAAAATCATGAGGTATGTACCTCATCATATGGGTTTATATGGATTACAGATTACAGGGGGTTATATGGATTTTCCCAAAATTACAGGAGGTTATATGGATATATGAAGATTGCAGGGGGTTATATAGATATATGAAGATTGCACTGGGTTATATGGATTTAGGCCAGATTACAGGAGTTTATATGGATTTTTTCCAAAAAAAAACATGCCAAACTCTTCTCCCCTCCTCCTCCTCCTCCTCCTCCTCCTCGTCCACAACAATTCTGATCTAATAATAGAAACCATGGATGAAGAAGTATAACCACCCCCTATATTCAGAAAACGCACCCCAGTAAATGGGGGCGGATATTACCACCCCTTATATTCAGAAAACCCACCCCAGTAAAAATAATTTTTTTTTATTTCGAAAAACTTAGAAACCCACCGTCCATCCCGATAACGACGGCGATGGGGACTTGAAAGAGGTGAAGCGATGGCGTCAATGATCAGGGACTTGCATCACCTCTTCCCAACTACGCAGGTGCGGCCAGCAAGAGTGTGCTATTGAAGATGAACGGTGGGTTTGCAGTTTCTTTAAATAAATAATTTTATATTTTTTTACTCGGTGGGAATCTCAATATAAGGGGTGGTAATATACACCCCTATGGTACAATAGTACGAGGACTAATTTAGAATAATGATACAATAATTTTTTTAAGTGTCATTAGCTCTGTCTTGTTCATTTCAATGGTCTTAAGGGGCATTTGAATGTGGGTTTAGGCTCCGTTTGGAACCGCGTCCCACCCGTGTTGGTGGTGGCGGACGTCGACGCCCAACCAAATGGAAAAACTAGTTTCCGCATTTGATTTTTTCATTCGGTGTTTCAAGTCAATTTTTACTCACCTCCCCGACGCCTAAAAAAAAACGATTCTCGCGTTACACCCAGCTTTCATAGACGCAGCGCCCCCGAACGTCTTGCCAAACGGAGAGATTATGCCCCCGTTTGGAACGGGGATATATTTTATTTTTGGGTATACATTTATCTGTTGTTTGGATAAAATGTGAATAAATCATGGATAAAGATTAAAAAAAGTAAAAAAATAATGATAGTTGATTCGACAGCTGATTTATAAGAGGTGATTACAGTTGATTTGATAGTGGATCCATATATTCTTTGGGTGGAATAACCTATGATAACTTTAATTCTACGAGTTGATTGGAATCCATATACCACTTTATACCAGTTTATTATAGCATACTTTATCAGGGCTTATCCCGGGTAAACAAACACTCCAAAATTCTTATCCGGGGTTATCCAGGGGTTCATACCCAGAATAAACGGGGGCTATGAGTTTTTAGGAATAGATGAGCTAGGTGGGAGTAATCACACCAAACAACGGTTCAGGGTTTGCTTGGTTAAAGGGGAGGTCTTGGGTTCGAGTCTTGGCGCTGACTTATCTACTTGTTTGTTGGCGATTATTTGAAAGAATTTTCGGTGGAACTGGGACAAACAGGCGAAGTTCGACCGTAAGGTCAGCCACGGGGAGTCCCTCCAATATAAATAAAAATAAAAAATTCACACCAAACAACTTGAGCTAAAAATCTTCATTGTGGGATAGGGCGCAAATATATCTAGACATTCTGGTAGTCATTTATGCATTCTTGAGCAGTCCAAACACAATATATGAAAACAGGTAATTGATAATATTCATTATTAGAAAAATTATAAAAAAATATATTTATTTAATTCATTCAAGTATATACTTTCACATTTGATAAGAAATGTACTTCATCAGATAAATATATTATTAAATAACTTAAACCATTTTTTGCTAGCAGAAATGACTATAGAATGACTAGATGTAACATTTTAATTGTTGATAAAGTCTATGCAATTAAGGGCATTGATATAATCAGTTTGTTTTGGAGTCCCGTTTGCAGTTATCGCATCACTAATATAGTGTATGAGGAATACATACTCCATTATCTCATTACATACTCCATTACGAAAAACATAAAAATAAAAATGGAGCAATATACACTTTTCATCAAAGCAAATAAATCGTTATATGAAGTTTACTATTTAAAAAAATTAAGACATGTGGTGTACACTTTAGAATGTACAAAGAACTGAGTCCAAAATTTGCTTAAAAAAATATTCGGTCCTTTTTACAGTCTAAAATAAAGTTCTATATACATCATTAGAAAATTCAATGAACATATATATGGTTAAATTTTTTCGTACATATACTAAAAAATAGTTAATTCAATTCGAAATGAAACAATATATACTTTTTATCAAGGGAAAAATCCATATAACCCCCTGAAATCTTGCCTAAATCCATATAACCCCGTACAATTTTCATATATCTATATAACCCACTGTAATCATACCCAAAATCCATATAAACCCCTCCGTCCGCCTTCTGTCAGCCGAGTTAACGACGAAATCGAAAAAAATCCATATAACCCCCTGTAATCTGGCCTAAATCCATATAACCCATTGCAATATTCATATATCCATATAACCCCCTGCAATCTTCATATATCCATATAACCCCTTGTAATTTTGGAAAAAATCCATATAGCCCTATGTAATGTGGAAAAAATATTTCTAAAAATTCAAAAATAAAAAAATAATTTTTTTTAATTAATAATAGAGTTTATTTTTATTCCTTTTTTTATTCCTAATTTTTGAATTATAAATGACATGTGATTTCATATCCAGTACTCTGACACATTAATAATAGAGTAAATTAACATTTACATGCATTAACATCTAATGGATTGTAAATATTTATTTTATTGTATTTTCTATTATTCTCATTTGAAAACGTAAAATTGATATTTTTGTTGTTTGATTCACGTTGGACAAAATAAGGATAGATGATAGTTAAGAGATGGACAAGAGTTTATGACTTTTTAAATTACAACTATACCCCTGCATAAATTATTTGTGTTTGGGAATAAATATGAGAGATGTATGTGTGATAGATAGATGTGACTGTTTTTGGAAAAAAATATTTTTATAAATTCAAAAATGCCAAGAGGAATTTTTTTTATTTTTTTATTTTTGAATTCTTAGAAATATTTTTTTCCAGATTACAAGGGGTTATATGGATTTTTTCCAAAATTACAGGGGGTTATATGGATATATGAAGATTGCAGGGGGTTATATGGATTTAGGCCAGATTACAGGGGGTTATATGGATTTTTTCCAATTTCGCCGTTAACTTGGCTGACAGAAGGCGAATGGAGGGGGTTATATGGATTTTGGGTATGATTATAGGGGGTTATATGGATATATGAAGATTGCAGGGGGTTATATGGATTTAGACAAGATTTCAGAGGGTTATATGGATTTCTCCCTTTTATCAAATGATTTACATCACTAGAAGATGTTTACTAGTTTTAAAAAAAATAAAAACATGTGTGGTCTATGTTTTGAATTGTAAAAATGTTTGAGTGTAACATTTTCCTTTTAATAAATAATATCATTCAAACCATTGGTGTACTTATTTTATTTTTTTTATAAAAAACACATATCTCATTATATAAGATATATGATTTAAGAAAATATACATAACCGGACTGTGTTTGGGGTTGAAAACAAGATTGAGTGTAACATTTTTCTTTAATGTAAGAATCCTTTAATATTTTAATTTCCCTGTTTTGGGTTTAAAAGTCTTTGTGTTGGTGAGCCATATGTTAGTGTGGCCCATAAGAAAATGCGTTCCTTTGTCTTGGAAGTTGCTCTTGGTTGTTCAAAATGAAGAATTTCATTTTTATAATTTTCTAATCATTTCAAATTTTTATATTATAATAATCAATAATGATTTTTGGGTCCTAATTGGTAGACTCCATCCCAAGTCCCATAAGGTAGCAAGATTAAGTTTCCCACTTTACCCTTCCCATCTAATTCGAGTAGTTTTTACCGTAACAGATCCCTTAAATCACGAGGTGGTTACAATTTGGTTTATACTTTTTTTTTAAAAAAACAATCAATTTAATTGGATACCATTGTTTACATGAATTACAAATTCGATTCAGATTGATCAGTGAAAAAGAAAACAAAAACTCAGATTTCAGTTTTGTGGGGATTAGAGTAGAAGAAAACAATTACTTGATTTATTTATTTTATTTACGACCTGTTTGTGGTGCAATAAATGGCGATCCTTTTAGGTATGGCTTTTTTCAATCTGAATAAAACATATTGATTTGAGTCGCGAATGTTTGATCTTTTACATTCATTTTTGAATCCTCATATACATTTTTAAGATCAGATTTTTTAATTTAAATTCAGATACATGGCCACTGTATTTGGATTTTATATGCACTTTGTGTGTATGTACGATTTGTATAATTGTTTTTGTTGTTGTGTATGTGTATAATTATGCATATTGAGTCGTTCAATATATTTTAGCCATGCATAATCATTTTTCAACTCATTTACATATGTTTAATGTATAGTTGTTAATGATGATTCTAGATACACGTGTATCTAAATAATTTATCCAGTTCAATTTGCTGTTTGTTATGTTTGTTCCGATGGATTTGATAAATGTGTATCTGAATAATATTTAAATATTTTTGTCCTGTATATTTAAATTTTTTTATTAATTATCTAAGCAATGCATTATTAGCATGTAGACCATAATTATTTTATATGAATTTCATATACATAACTGTATCTTAATATTGTATCTGAAATCTGTATTTGAAATTTTTTAATATATGAAATTCTAATATATTAATTTGTATTTGTAGCTGTATCCGAATAAAAATAGAGGTAGAGGTCGGAGGAGGGCTCGAAAGTTAGTTGACCCACCTCTCATATGATAGAGGGCCATGAGAGGAATCCAGTGGTGGTGATGCTGGTCACCGGAGATGAGGAGACTGACCAGAATGAATTTTTGAAGTGGCAGATGCCTTAAGAGGATAAAAAAGAAATTTTTAAAAAAGGGAGTGTAGATACCCTAATTTTGACTGTTCAAAAAGATGAAAATACTTCAAGTAACACTTAGGAATAACCCACATTTGGACATCAAATAGAAAGCGAATCTTAAAAAAACAAAACCGAGATACCCTAGCCCAAACACTCAGAAACCCAAGGAAACCCTGGAAAGGGGCGGCTAACCCTAACTAGCCGCCCCATCCCGAGGGACTAGTTTATACTAGCTGCCCCCCTCACCGACCCCAAACCGCTTCCCTGGATGAGACATAAAGCAGCATTAAATGCTGATCATTGCAGCGATTTGTGACCTTTAGCCGCCCCATCTTGGCCGGTTCAACCCAAGTAACCGACCCAAGCCATCGCTTGTCAGAGATGGGACGTTTGGCAGGTCAGAATGAAGGCGGCTACCAGAAAGTAGCCGCCCCATATCGGGCGGCTAGTTTGCACTAGCCGCCTTTTACCTGGTCTCTGACAAAAGAATAGATAATTAATGAGGGGTTTAATCAAACACACTATTATCCAATTCATTCCATTACCCCCTGGATACTCCCCTACCTCTTTTTTACTATAAATAGAGGGGGTCCAAACCATTTCTAACATCATCTTCAATTCACATCATCAAGACATTCCTACTTGATACCTCCCAACACCCAACCCACAGCCACTACTTGAAACCCTTTGAGAGAGAGAGAAAAAGAGAGTCCCATTTGTGGGAGAAAAACCCATTTTTCACACAAATGCACCCTCCCAATCCACCCTCCGAAATCCAGGTTAAACTAGGTTTAGCCTATGCCAAAACCAAACCCATTTCCTACCTAAGTTCTGCCCAAATCCACCCAGGCCCTGGACGGCTAACCAAAACTAGCCGCCCCCTATCCGACGGCTCAAATCCAGTAGCCGCCCCCCACCTGCACCCCATTTGATCTAAGACTCCTTTAGCCAAGCCCGGAAGCAGAATATGATTACCTATTTTTCACCTCTGTGTACGGTATATCCGTGTCTCAAAGCGGAGACCCCACAAACTCCCCCACGTAGGCGATCAAATCCAACCCAACTTTTCCTGTTTTTAAAAAAAGCTGGTGGCGATCACACAATCCTTTGAATCCTCTTGAGCCGCTGTCGGGCCCCTAAACCAGGAACGAGACCCTACCTCCCTTCCGAGAGACGATCCAGCCGAGCACTCCAAGGCGCGCACCGGATCCGAATCCCCAAAGAACCCCCACACACGCGGATTTTTCAACACCGATAAATCTGATGATCACGGTGGGACCTCCCTCGTCAAAAACAGCAAAAGGTAATCGTCTTCTGCCTCCCTTTTACAAGCTTGACTAGAATGCTATCAATCCTCTAGGATGGTTAGAGTTTCCCACCCCTCGAATAAGATCCTCTATTCTGCATTACAACATCTTTACTGCTTTGTAAGTTGCACATTGCTGCGCAATCCTATACTGCTTTGTAAGACGCACACCGCTGCACAATCCTTTACTGCCTTGTAAGCCGCACACAGCTGCGCAATCCTTTAATGCTTTATTTACTGCTTTCTATCTGCATCCATTCCTTTAAATCGTTCCACACTAGCATCATGGAATCCCATCTAGAGGAGGAGATACTAGAGAGAGAATCACCCAAGAGGGTCAGGCCACACAACTCCTGACCCATCTAGAGGAAAAGATGGCCAGTCTAGGGTACCAATCAGTGGAGGACATGTTCCATGACCTCACTGATTACCACCGGGTCAAGACCTTGAGACAGGAGGCCCCTGTCGAAACACCCAAGGCTACTCCCAAAACCCCATCCACACCCAGTCGCTCGGTCAATCCGAGCATCTTTTAGTTCGCCCCCCTTTCCCCCGCAAGTCCAATATTTTCGACCGTTTCTACCCCGGGCCCTTACCAGGCCACCCCAAACCCGGGACCGCTAGGTAGTCCTCGCAGGGGAGAAACGCTAGATGAAACCATCCGGAGGATCCTCTCCGAGACTGGTCCCTCAGCCCCCAAGCACATGTCTCCACATAACCTGAGACAAATCCCATTAGTCCACCTACCGGAGGGATTCAAAATCCCCAAATTCCGCCGGTATAACCCCCATGGTAGAGGGGATTACCCAGATATCGGCACTCTACCCGAGACAATACACACCCGGCTTGTCCAGATATGCGCCGCCTCGGCAAGCTAATCAAAATTTTACTCCTCGATCAGTACCCGCCCTCGTGCCGACATGAGTAAGTCCTATATTCTAAAACTTTATAATTCAGATCTTTGTATGTGTAGATCTTGTAACGAATATTGGAAAGCAAATGCTAGAACCTACTATATAACCCCTGATGGAAGAACCAGAAGACCTGCCTAGGATCATTCCGGGTGGCCTAATCCTTTCAACACCTTTTCCAATACACCAAAACCTATCAGGCCCCTCCCCCTATACACAGAACAAATATTCGTGCCTATTCTAGTTCGTCCCATGAAGGGAGGTCCCATCCAACCATTGAACCATTTCTCCCAAGCACAACCTGGTCAGGCCAATAGTGATGCAGCCATAGTTCCTCCTGCATGTCCCCCTGCTCCACCAAGCACACAAGCCTTTGTTCCCCAGCAACCACTCCAAAGGAAATACACCGCTATCCCACCCCTATCGACCTATGAGTCTCCAGTACATGAAATTATTGAATCCGTAGAATGTCCCAAGTAGGACTCTGACGATGATGAAGAGTTTTTGGCTAGAGAACTTTTGGAATTCTCTTACCCTACACCAATACTGCCTGGATCCACCATCCAAAACCTACAATCAACTGAATTTGAATCCACGTTGCTTCTACCTACTCAAGATCAAATCATATCGATACCCATCAAACCTATCTTACTCGTCTCAGATAACTCACCTTCTGACTCGTCAGATTCTGAGATTGACATAGACCTAATACAATCAATAGTGCATGTCCCCAAATCAGAACCACTCATATTTAAGAATACATAATTTAATGGAGCAATCGAGCTATCCCAATTGCTAGATCCACTCGACTTGCCTTCCCATATGTCAGAGGAACCCCCTCTTTTAGACTCCCCCGCCATATCCAAATCAATTATTCCATATCTGGCCCACGTGCCCCTGATTGCACCAGTAGACAAGTCCTTTCCCCCGCCATAATTAGAGCCTCAACATTATGGTGAACCATGCTCTCTTGCACTTGTCGAGTCAATAATCGCCCTTGTGACTTGCTTTTCCATATCTACATCTTTATTGACTGATCCACCTTTGAGGAAAGATTCTCTTCTTGCTAATGGTCTATCTCAGATCAAGCGCCACTCGCGCTTTCGACATCTTTTGGGGTTTGATATTCTGATAAATGCTGTCAGAATAGATGCTGAACAACAGTGGTTGAGGAGACGTCAAAAGCGCTTCAAGATAGAGGAATATCGATACACAATCAATGATACATCAGAAAATTTAAGTACCATTCCCCTAAAGATCCTACAATTTGAGCCTCCATAGAGGGCTCACCTTGCATCATCATTTCCTGGAGGCCACTCTCCAGTGCTATACATATACTATCTTTACATACTTTCCTATGCTTTCAAAAAAAAATATACAAAAGATTTGTTTACTTTTACCTCGTTTACATGCTTTCAAAAAAAAAAGATATATATAAAACAACTATTAGATGAGAAAAGATTAAGAGCGGCAGACCACGCCCAGGCCTACCAAAGAAGGGTGGCAAGGGCATTCGAAAAGAAAGTAATAGAAAGGAAATTCAAAATTGGAGAGTCAGTACTTAAGCAAATCATGCCATCGAGGCGGCCCCACCCAAGAGGAAAGTTGCAACCCACATGGGAGGGACCCTATGTGATCACCCATGCCTACTCCGGGAATGCCTACCACTTGGTAGACGCCGAGGGAGTTGAGGTTTCAGGTTCGTGGAATGCACTTTATCTGAAAAAATTCCATGCGTAGAAAATTTCAATACTTGAGAAATATTATTCTTTCTCCCTGCGATTTTCAGCGTTTAGCACTTGATGATAGAATTATAAGACTCCAAAAGATAAACTTGTAGTTATTTAAACTCAAATCCCCCAATCATGCCATTTCCTTCACACACGTATGACTTAAGAATCGGTTCACTAGATAGAAGAAAAATTGCTTACCCCGTAGACTGGGATAATTTTAAAAGCCCTAAAGCATCCCTCCCTTATTTCCGCCCCCACTCATATTAACCCAAGGTCGAAATGAAGAATTATCTGGACCTAGCATATGTCCCAAAACTGGCTCTGGCACTATATAAACACTTCTAGAGGGGAAGCACGAAAAGAATCGGGGTGAAAAACAGAAAAGCCCCCCCTCAAAACAAAAAAAATCAGGCAATGAGAGGCCAACAAAAGAAAAATAACACCCAAGTGAACGGGTTAAACTCTCTACTTTAGCAGGCTATCACGCCTTTACGCATGGTATACGCTAAATAATGGCTATACAAGTACAGATCCGAACAAGCGGATTGTACTTTCCACTCAAAATAAAGAAGTGGTAAAAAGAAGAAAGCCAGAGGGACCTAGAAAGTAGGACATATGCTAGATTGGGACAACTCTAAATATTGCCCAGAAGGAAGATATTACTCTTACCCCATCTCCCCCTCACCTTTTATTTTTGCAATAGGGATTTTGAAATTGAACTATGTCTTCTAGGAAAGGCGAAATTTCGACCAAAGATAGACCTTTTTTATGTTTACAACTGCACACACTTACATGAGTTTATTTGAAGACTTGCCTGTCCAAAGGAAGTTTATTTGACTTGATTCCTGGTGCATTCATGGATTTTTCAGTATGTTTAGAATAATATAATCAAGTATTTGAGAACTACGAACCTGGAAAACCGACACCTAGAGCTTATACCCTTCAAATGCAATCCTGGTTTGGACACGAGTGACCACGAGTGTACCTTTTAGGGCATGATGGTATCTTTTACTTAGGAAAATTGAAAATATTGTCCTCTCACACGAAAGAATGATTGAAAAATTAAAATATTCCCTTATGTCACTTACACTTACGCATGAGCTTGCATTTTCCTTTTCCAAAACAATTAGGCATTCAACTTCCTTAAAACATTATAGCTCCCCGTACCAAAGCTAAAATTGCCCCTATTACACTTGTTGTTTCATACCCTTCCATACATGCTTGAGAAGAAATTGCCCCTCTCACACATACTTCTTCACTCTCGCACTTGGAATCCCTTCCATGCGTACTAAAGCATGGTTTCCCGCACTTTACTTTCTCACATTATCTTTTCATTTACCTTGAGATGGATTGTAGCCCTTGACGATTCAAGCAAGAAGGGCTCGAAAGTCAGTGCAGGGGCACAATCTGGATAGATTTAACACTTGGTCCATGGAAAGGATGTTTTTATAGGTCTTGAAGGCTAAAATACTCATAAGGACTTTCAAGAGCAACAGAAAGAAGTAGCAGAACCAGAAAAATTGCCCCAGGTAGGGGGCGGCTAAACCCGATTAGCCGCCCCTCACCAGACGGCTAGAATGCACTAGCTGCCCCTGCTTCTTCCTTTCCCAGGTAAAAACCCAGGCAAGGGGTGGCTAACCTAAATGAGCCGCCCCTCACTGAGCGGCTAGTTTGCACTAGTCGCCCCCTACCCGCTGCCCAAAAACCTGCTGTCAGTCCTGTTCTTTTCAAACTCTTCAACTCTTTTGATACCTATGAAAGACATTCTCTCCCAAAACATGTGCTCACACATTTCATACATATATTCATACACAAAACCAGTATAACTACGAATCAAACAACAACAAAAACCAGAATCATACACCAAACCGTACACCCATTCATCCATTCATCCACCCATAGAACCTTATGAAACCATTCCGCATATATAACCAAATTAAAACCAACAAACTACCTTTTCAAAAGTAAATTAAATACACCCATGTTTGTCCATACACCCAGAAAAATAAGGAGAAAGGGAGTTTATTCATGAAAAAGAATGGCCTAAAGCTAAAACTAAAAAGTTTCAAAAGAAAATAAACAAAAGATAAATGGGTAAGAGTCCAAAGCTTCCATCTAGAATGTCTTGGGCCGTACATTGCCAAAATGATCACCTAGGCTAAAGAAAAGAAGAAAAGCATGAATTCCTTGCATACATAAAATTCTTCTACTTCAAAACAAGATAACAACAGCTATACCTTGGAGTATCGTCATCCCCGGGAGGCCGTCGAGAAGAGGACCCGACCGAAGAAGTAGAGAAAGAACGCCCTAAGCTCCCTCCGTGCCCTCCGTGGGCACGCGGTCACCTCTCTCGCCTCGATCATCGCCCATCTCCTCTTGAAGCTAGCTTTAGCTTCACCCTTCTGGCGCTGCATGAAGGAACCGAGGCTATACTGCCCTGAAAGCCGCCCCAAAGGGATCCGGTTTAGTGTTTGCTCCCGCTCGACGAACTCCCACTCTCCGATCAACTTCTGAAAGAGCATCTTGTAATCAGCGAGGGTGGCCGCAATCACCGCCTCCCTAAGACTGGAAGGCCGGTAATCCGATGGACGTTCTCGAGAGTCGGCATGATGGCACCGGTAGGAAGGATGATGATGCAACTCTCCGGATCCCATCTCTCCGTCAAAGCCTCCACATAAGGACAGTGGACGTGGAACGGCTCGATCAGAAAGAAGGAATGGAAGCCTGCTCCATCTACCAAGCTCTTCTCCTCCTGGCCCACGGCACGCATACCACCTCTTCGTTCCATGCCAAAGGGCCCGAATGCGATTCGGCCACTACGAAACAAACGAAGGGAACGTGGGTTAGTTTAAAAGCAGTTGAAAGGTGAGAATCCAAGTCTACAAATTCATTTTTAGAAACCATGCTTAACAAAATAAACTTCTGTATCCTAAATCAAAACAAGAGCATGAAAAAAAGAAAACCTCATATAAAGATTTATCTTCCCTTATTTGTAAAACTCACTTCATATGATCACATGCTTTACCCTGTTATCCCACCGTGGTCATTACTTGCATATTTTTTTTTGTTTTTACCATCTAGCATACTTATACGCCTCTTATAAACTCACCCAAGCATGTGAAGGAACTTAGACCTATGAAATACATGCATACACTCCCTCTTACTCTACCATGATCGAACACATATGAAGACACACCTTGAAAACTGTATGCATACAAAAATCGTCACATGCAAGCATGCTAATCATACCATTCCTCTCTTCTTTTAAATAGAAAAAAAACATGGATGTGTGTATGAAAAATGTCCCCCTTTCTAAAAACAAACCCATATCAGCATGCTTACATATCCCACCATGATCAAACTATACATACAAACGTGCATATTAGAAACATATATCACCCACTATTACCTATTCATGCTATAAAAAAAAACATATATATATATATATATATATATATAAAAGGCTAGAGCAAAAGAGTCAGAAGAATACCACGGCCCATGTGGACCCAGGAGCGTCCGCCTCGGCCTCGTCGGGATCGTCTATCCCGTCATCATCCTCCTCGCCCTCATCATCTCCCTCCTCCTCAACACCAGCCTCTACGGCCTCAGCCCTCCTATCTGCACCCTCGGCCTCCCCGCCCTCCACCTCAATACCCCCGGTCTCCCCCGTGCCCACCGCACCGGAAGCCAAGACCCCGTAGTCCCCCATGGCCCTCCTTACCTCTTCCTCACCCGCCGCACTAGCCTCACCCTCACCCAGACCACCCTCGTCCACGCCGAAACTAGAATACGCGCGGTCTCCGCCTAGAAAACCTCGTACACTAGCCGCCCCCAAAACCGACCGCAAACCGCTTCCCTAGATGGGACATAAAGCAGCATTAAATGCTGATCATTGCGGCGGTTGTGATCTTTAGCCGCCCTATCTTGGCCGGTTCAACCCAAGTAACCGATCCAAGCCATCGCTTGTCAGAGATGGGACGTTTGGCAGGTCAGAATGAAGGCGGCTACCAGAAAGTAGCCGCCCCATATCGGGCGGCTAGTTTAGACTAGCCGCCCTTCTCCTAGTCTCTGACAGAAGAACAAAGAATTAATGAGGGGTCTAATCAAACACACTGTTATCCAATTCATCCCATTACCCCCTGGACACTCCCCTGCCTCTTTTTTACTATAAATAGAGGGGGTCCAAAACCATTTCTAACATCATCTTCAATTCACATCATCAAGACATTCCCACTTGATACCTCCCAACACCGAACCCACAGCCACTACTTGAAATCCTTTGAGGGAGAGAGAGAAAGAGAGTCCCATTTGTGAGAGAAAAACCCATTTTTCGCACAAATCCACCCTCCCAATCCACCCTCCGAAACCCAGGTTAAACTAGGTTTAGCCTCTGCCAAAACCAAACCCATTTCCTACCTAAGTTCTGCCCAAATCCACCCAGGCCCTAGACGGCTAACCAAAACAAGCCACCCCCTACCCGACGGCTCAAATCCAGTAGCCGCCCCCTGCCTGCACCTCATTTGACCCAAGACTCCTTTAGCCAAGCCCGGAAGCAGAATTGGATTACCTGTTTTTCAACGGTATATCCGTGCCTCAGAGCGGAGACCCCACAAACTCCCCCACGTAGGCGATCAAATCCAACCCAACTTTTCCTGCTTTTCGAAAAAGTAGGTGGCGATCACACAACCCTTTAAATCCTCTTGAGCCGCTATCGGGCGCCTCAACCGGGAACGAGACCCCACCACCTTTCTGAGAGACGATCCAGCCGAGTCTGCCAAGGTGCGCACCGGATCCGAATCCCCGAAGAACCCCACACACGCGGATTTTTCAACACCGACAGGGAGTGCTCGGCTATACAGTCCCAGTTATTGAGGGATTTGATTTTTTGAGAGTGCAAAACTCAAATATTAAGAAAGGGTAGTATTATCTTTACTCTTTTTACCTTTTAAAAAAGTCAAATAGGGAACCAATAAGGTAATAACACCTATTGGGGCTTCTTAATGAGACTTAAATTTTGGGGCGCAAGACCCTATAATAATGCATGGAAAATGTTAACAATCCATTTTTCAGTCTTAAATACAATCTCAAACCTTTAAATTATTTCTTAATAAAAAATAAAAATAAAAACAAAAAAAAAAACCCAACAAAAGCCTGTGTAAAAACAAATACTATCAATTCACTGGAGAGCCTAGATGCCTAATATAAAGTCAATTGTTGGTAAATTCATCTTATTAGGCATAGTGCATATGCTAATAGGAGGTTGTGGGTGAGGAGACACTGTAAGTGGATAATTGTTTAGTTTTTTTTTTTTTTATAAGTATTCTTAAAAATATTTAGATGCTTGGGTCAAGGCATGTAGATAAAAGCAGTTGATGATTTTTAATTCGGCGTGGTTACGTGTGAACACGGAAGCTAAATTGGCATTGTTACACTATTTCTTTTAGAGTCTAATATACAGTCCTGTATGTCTTCTTAGAAATCCAGTGAAGCATATACCTCATAAGATGATGTATATACTTCGTTAAATTTTTGTTACACTTACTAAAAATGGTTTCGTTCAATTTGAAATGGAACAATATACACTTTTTTATCAAAATATACAGCTCATTAGATGATGTTTATTATTTTAAAAAAATGAAAACATGTGTGGTTTGAGTTTCGGGCTGTAAAAATGTTGAGTCTAACATATTCCAAGTTGAAAATATGTTTGGATAAAAAACCCAATTTGATAATTTTAATTCAAAAAACTATGAGAACCAAATAAGAGAAAAAAGGAATAATAATCCATTGAAAAATTATCCAAACAATGAAAACATATCATCATATTCACATGACATTCAATGGGAACTAAAAAAAAAACAATAAAATCGACCCAAAATAAATCAAAGAAGGAACATCTAATTTTAGGGTTTTGGGAGATCTAAATAAAGAAAGCCTTCACAGAAACATAAATCACCCAATCCTGTGTTATTGAAAGCTCGAGATCTAAATACCTAAGAAAATTACACCCAATCTTGTTCCTTCTTTGCCCTAAAATATTGGATGTCAGGTTGAGAACTTCAAATGGAGTCGTTAAAAGAAAATGAAAAAAAAGTTCAAACCAAGAGTCCAAGAGATGTCCTGAGGGAGCAAAGTGGGGGGCCGTTGAATCAGTGAGAGATTATTGATCAAGGAACAAAGAACATTAGAAGGGATGCTAAGGATGAATATATATATATATATATATATATATATATATATATATATATATATATATATATATATATATATATTCGATAATATGCGGTCGTTCGGTCGCGATCGCGGGCCGTCCGATAGCGGGTCCATCGCATCCAACGGTCGACGTGAATCGCACCCGACCGTCCGATGCGATGGACCCGTGATCGACGGCCGGTGATCGCGGGCGCACCGACCGCACGACCGCGCCTAATCACGTCTATATATATATATATATATATATATAGACGTGATTAGGTGCGGTCGGTGCGCCCGCGATCACCGGCCGATATATATATATATATATATATATATATATATATATATATATATATATATATATATATATATATATATACGCGACCGATGAGGTGCGGTCATGCGGTCGCGATCGCGGGTCCATCACATCCAACGGTCGACGTGATTCGCACCCGACCATCCAATGCGATGGACCCATGATCGCGGGCTCACCGACCGCACGACCGCACCTAATCACGTCCCTATATATATATATAAGGATGAAAAATGGTCGTCCATTTTAGAGCCCAACTGTATATATATATATATATAGGGTCCCGATTATATGCGGTGTGCGTTTTGGTTTTGTTAGGTGCGGTTTGCATTTTGGGCTGTCCGATCGAGGGTCCATCGATCGGACGGCCATTTAAAAAAAAAGAAACAAGTGTGGTGACTCTCGGATGGGATTGAAATCCCTAGTCTCTCTCTTCCCTCTCCTTTCACCATCTCCTCTGTTTTTCTTCACCAACCTGAAAAGGAAAAATCAAACCCTCTCTCTTCCCTCTCATTCTATCCTCTCTATTTTTCTTCAACAACTTGAAAAGGAAAAATCAAACCCTCTCTCTTCCCTCTCATTCTATCCTCACTGTTTCTTCAACAACCCCAAAAGTTGCAACCTTCTCCCCTCGTAGGCCTCCCTTCCGACACCTCCCCGTCCTGGCATGTCCCGTCTCCCCTTCCGTTCAAGTTCTGAGTTTGTTATGTGTTGGTTTAGGGTGTAGATTTTATGTGATTATTATATATTATTATTTTGTTTTGATTGGGTTAAATATTTTATTGTGTAGTTTGGACATGTTCTATTGTATAAGAATCATGGTATCTTGTGGATGACTTCCGAATAGAAAAGCCTGAAATTTTTGCATAAATGACATAGAACTTCTCTGCTTCTTCAAGAGAATTGAAAGACATTCCAATGATCGGTTTATTCTGTTCTTCTACATCTGGAGTCCAAATACCTCTATCATCACCATCCAATGGTTCCACATTCTCAACAGTTTCATCATCATGTGTACCATCAACTCCGCTAAACATTTTTACTGTAAAATGACAACAAATATGATCACAATTAATTTCACAAGTAACCAAACACATCACAGAAGACTCAATGTCATGACTCTTATACAATAGAGCATGTCCAAACTACACAATAAAATATTTAACCCAATCAAAACAAAATAATAATATATAATAATCACATAAAATCTACACCCTAAACCAACACATAACAAACCCAGAACTTGAACTAAAAAAAAAAAATTCACCGTGATAGACCTTGTTTCATACAAATAAATTGAATAAAAAAATGAATGATAGAAATCCCAAAGTGATTCAAATCTTAGAGACACCATTAACTTACAAACCTTAGATTTTTTTTACACACTCTTCATTGGATAACCCCATTAATTTAGAAACCCATTTTTGAAGAATCAAAGACTACAGACATTCTTACCGGAAGGGACGTAGATGCCAGACGGTGATGCCGGGATGGGAGGCGCGGACGTGGCGGAAGGGGAGACGGGGCGTTCCAGGACGGGGAGGTGTCGGAAGGGAGGCCTACGAGGGGAGGAGGTTGCAGATTTTGGGTTGTTGAAGAAATAGTGAGGATAGAATGAGAGGGAAGAGAGAGGGTTTCATTTTTCCTTTTCAAGTTGGTGAAGAAAAACAGAGATGATAGAATGAGAGGGAAGAGAGAAGGTTTGATTTTTCAGGTTGGTGAAGAAAAACAGAGGAGATGGTGAAAGGAGAGGGAAGAGAGAGACTAGGGATTTCAATCCCATCTGAGAGTCACCACGTTTGTTTCTTTTTTTTTTTAAATGGCCGTCCGATCGATGGACCCTCGATCGGACGGCCCAAAATGCAAACCGCACCTAACAAAACCAAAACGCACACTGCATATAATCGGATCCTATATATATATATATATATATATATATATATATATATATATATATATATATATACGACCGCGATGAGGTGCGGCGGCCGCACCGTGCGGCAGCCGTCTGATCGCGGGTCCATCACATCCAACGGTCGACGTGAATCGCACCCGACCGTCCGATGCGATGGACCCGTGATCGACGGCCCGTGGTCGACGCCGCACGGTGCGGCCGCCGCACCTAATCGGTGCTCTATATATATATATATATATATATATATATATATATGGGAGCCGATTAGGTGCGGTTTACGGTCGGTGCGGTGCGCGATCACGGGCCGTCGATCACGGGTCCATCGCATCGGACGGTCGGGTGCGATTCACGTCGACCGTTGGATGCGATGGACCCGCGATCGGACGGCCCACGTCGTAAACCGCACCGACCGCATACCGCACGTAATCGCGACCATATATATATATATATATATATATGAGTGATTAGGTGCGGCGTGCGGTCGCGTGCGGCGTGAACTACGGGCCGTCGATCACGGGTCCATCGCATCAGACGGTCGGGGGCGATTCACATCGACCGTTGGATGCGATGAATCCGCGATCGAACGACGCACGTCGGACCCGCACAACCGCACCGACCGCACGCTATCACTCGGGTATATATATATATATATATATTCAGTGGCGGACCGAGGATTTTTTCTTAGTGGGAGCCGTCACTAATAAATAAACATAAAGGATAATGTTATGTACGATCTTCTTTCCAATCCCAAATACAATCTGCAGGTGCTTTGAATTTTTTAAAAATATTATATTCCATCTATGGGAAGTATATGATTTAAAAAAAATGTGAAACATTTTTAAAGAGACATGTCTCATTAATGTTAGCATATGATATTAACGAAATATATGTGATTATAATTAGAGATGAAAAAGATAATGTGTAATAGAGTTCTAAAATTTTAATAATACAACACATTACACACATTTTTTCAGCACTCATCTTGTTCCATATGAATTGATAGAAAATAATGGAAGGATATACTCGCATTAGAAATATATGTTTCATTTTCTGTGAGGCTCAGCCATCTTGAAAGGTCACTCTCTCTTCTCTCCTTTACAATCTCACATTGTTGTTATTGTTGTTATTCTTATTTACAGCATATTTATCTATGTTTTATGTACATATAGTTGAAATATAGATGAGGTAACTCAATTCATTTCGCAATTTTGTTTGTATGTGCCACGTCACCACACAACATATAAAACAAATAACAGTATATATTATATTACAAAAAATTGTAGAGCATTCAACTCATACGAGTATGTATTTTATTTAATTTTTATAAAAAATTGCATTTAATTAAGTAATTTTTTTCATAAAAAAAAATTAAACGAGTTCAGGATGTAATCGATGCCATAAAAATACTGAGGTGCTGTTTGAAAAAATACCTTTTATATTTATAGCAGCTTTTCATAATAGTTTCTCAGTGTGTATATTTTTTTGTTAGATTTGTGGAAATTAATTTTTTATAATTAAAGGTTGTTTTTCGCCTTTTTTCTTTCTTTCAAAATTAGGACTTCTGATAATGTTTAAAAACTAGTTTAAATTAAATATTATTTTATAAAATCATAATCTCATAAAACTGTCTATTTCCAAAAGTCAGCCTTTAGCACAACATTTTTTATTGGATTTTTCCAACAAATTTGCATGTGTTTTTAAGACGCAATCTGTGGAGAGACATGAGACTCTCAAATAGTGCAACCAAAGTCACACTAGTCCAAGATTCACAACTAAAAATCGAAGAAGAATGGACAACTCCAAGATGAGGGAAAATTGACAATTATATTTCACTACAAGAGATAAGTTTACATTCAAAATTGGGCTACTAGAGACAAGCTTGCACAAGTATATGTTTTAGGTGGTATTGGGATTTTGTGGAGTGGTGTTGTGATTTTGTGGAGCGAATTAGATTTAGTTGAGTTGGTGGAAATGGTAGAGATGGTCTCCTTTTATAGGCAAAGTTGATATGGGGAATAGGTTATGGGAAGTTGATGTACATAATGACTTGTGTGGTGTACCAATGCATGGGTAAGTGTAGATATTGGAAAAAGGTAGCCAATGTGATTTACCAATGCATAGGGAAACACAAGGCTTATGAGAAGTGATGATTCATGTATAGGTAAATGAGGATCTTGGAAAAATAATAGTCAATTTGATTTTTCAAGTCATGAAAAATGTGGTGGGTGACATAGGAAGTCAAGATATTGGAAAATGGTGAAATCACTACAACAAATATGGGCATTAGCTGCGAAATATTTCGTAGCCAAACGGTACTTTTTCGCAGCAAATAGTCTTCCTCGACGAAAGGCTTTCGCAGCAATTTTCGTAGCAACTACCTTGTCTGGGATAACTTTTTGCTGCGATACAAAAGGTGGTTTATTGCGATGAAATAATGTGCGTCGCCAAATATATAGGATTCGCCGCAAATTCTCACCTTTTGCAACGCATATATTTTCGCAGCAAAAAGACCCCTTTTGCGACGAATTTAGTGTCGCAGCAAAAAGTTACCTTTTGCTACGAATTTTATATCGTAGTAAAATAAGATCATTTGCGACGAACAAGAATGCGTTGCAGATGGCTACATTTTTCGACGATATGATATTCGTTGCAATTTTTTTTTTTATGACGAAATAATGTCGCAGCTAAAAGTATATAGCTTCGATTAATAATCAAAATACGAACCCTTTTCCTAAGACAAATTTTCGCAGCAAAAGGTACGTTTTGCAACGAAATAATAATTCGTAGCAAAAGATGGCTTTTTGCAATGAAAGTTATTCGCAGCTAAAGGTAAATACATTTAATTGAAAATAAAATACTGATCCTTTCCCTACAAAATAATTTCGCAGCAAAAGGTAAATTTTGCAACGAAACTTTAATTCGTAGCAAAAATATGACTTTTTGCAATGAAAGAATTTCACAGCTAAAGGTAAATACATTTAATTAAAAACAAATATAGACCTTTCCCGACGAAATATATCGTAGAAAAAGGCAAATTTTTTTTTGTAGAAAAAGGCTTTTTGATATTTTTAAATATTTTATATTATTTCTAATAATAAGCATTCCAAGTTTCTAATAATAAGCATCCCAAGTTTCTAATATAAATTGATTGTATGCATTACAGATTTTTATAACATCTTTTAAATAAAAAAACAACAAAAGTCTCAACTCATGGATCTGATGGCAGGGAAGGATCTAAAGAAGAGTCGGATGGCGTTGATTGTAGTACAGGCTGCTGAGGAGCTCCAGACATCTGAGGTTGGGGAGTTATGCCTTTGAGGACGCCTAACTCAGGAAATTTCTGCAGCAACGCAGTCATCACTGGTTGCAGGGTAGCCAGTGTCTCCAATTGCGCTCGCTGAGTCTCCAACTGCACTCGCTGGGTCTCCAACTGCTCTCGCAATCTCCCCAACTCGCTGGCCGTAGATGATGATGACATTGTGTTGGTTCCGCTGCACTGGCCATAATTGGCAGGGCGTGGGGCCCCATCCTAATCCACGTACGTACCCTGACCGATGCCCAAAGACCTCTTGCGTGATCTCTAACTCATCGAACGATGTTGGTTGTCCCTCAACAGTAGACTGGGACTGTGACTGTCGCCGCTCCTCCATCTCTCGCTACAAAATCGAATTTAACAAAATAAAATATAATGGATAAATGTACATGATGTCATCATTTCTAATAAATGTACATGAAGACCTTAATTAACATGAATGGATACATGTAGATATAGCACTAAACCTAAGATGAATATGTATAAAGAATAGGAAGAACAACCTTTTCATATATTGCAAGGCGGGTTATGCTTAACAATCTAAAATAATTAAAAAAAAATAAACAGGAAGACCATGATTAACATGAATGGATATATGAAAATATATATTGCAAAAGGAGTCAAAATATTATCAATGACCATCTAATTAACTTGAATGAAGACACAATGTGGTGGTAGTACCAGATGAATCAATTGCAGCAATTCTATAAATTTGAGTAGGCTTTGTTTCAATCTGGTGAAAAAGTCTTTGTTTCATTTCACTTCAACAAGAAACATAATGATCAATGCTTCCATCAATTTGAGCAGACTTTGTTTCATTTCAATATGGTGAAAAAGTCCATCTAAAACACTATCTAATCCTTCATTTGAATATGCAGGCAAGTGAAATGATGACTATATATACCTCATAGGGTTGATAAGATAGCACTTACCAATAATTTAATTATATATCCTAAAGTACCTCCATGACTTATCCACAAAATGAGCACCAAATGGTGATACAACTTTAATTTGAAATTGATGGTAAATATACCAACGACTCTATTGGTACTTTGCTGACAGTGGACTCATTTTCAATCAATATGAAATGTTAGCATTGACTTATCATGCTCAAACATGCATTAATAATTATGTATCAAATGATTCCATAACTTTTTTTAAAAATCCCAATTTCACAAAAGATGTTTTTCCCCACACCACAAGGAACTCTAATCAAATACATAACCACTTCTCATGGATTGCAAGCAACTAAAATACACATTCAAGAGTCTAGAAAGGCATAATATTATGACCAATATAATTCCAAACAAGAGGTTATGCTCCCATTGTGGATGATGCAAGGAAGACACTCTAGTATGAATAGTACATGTTCATTTCCATCATCTTTAGATTTTTTAAAAAGAAGACAGTCATGTTAAATGTTCACTATTTTGAGCATGAATCTTCTTTTCATGAGAAGCATCAAATAAAGACCCCAATCTCTTTCACTGCTGTTAGTTGGGCTGTCATCTTCAATGCAGAAAACTTGGGGATGTGATAAATCAAATGTATTACAGGTCATCCAGCTATAGTTCTTTTCACCATCTAACAATTCATAATATATAATGTTTAAGTTTTTTTAATCTTTAACTGGACTTCAATAAGTTTATCTGATCATGTGATTTAACTTTTTCATCAACACGATGCAATTAATACTGATTTCTGTTATGGCAAAAGCATTCCTATATCTTTCTTTGCAAGTACAAAACAAGAAAGCATTAGGAACTGTGTGAGAAGCAGAAAGGGACAACAGAGCATATTATTTTAATAAAACTGGCAGGGCAACAACAAAATCAAGTGTTGTGTCCAACATAATAAGAGGTTTCGATAGCACACGACACTACCATGACATGATACATGATACATTCATCAAATGCCCCCACCGTATCCAAAGATGACATCCTACACATGTTTTTAAAGCATACAAATGAGGTTCTTATTTCCTTTCACTTCATGTGAGGTTCTAAAATCCATAGACTTCTAATATCCAAGAATGGGATTAAGTACTTACATGTCGAGCAGCTGCTTCATCGCTAACCCACCCTTTACTCTCGCTGAAGTGGGTGTCCTTGAACAAGTCCACCGGCCCCTATAGATGTTCAAGAGACATTTATAACCAAATAAATTAATGTTAAATTGAGTAAAATAACTTATAAAAAATGTGTGACATAAAATCCATATCTTACAACTTCTTTCTGCATCTGGTGCATCACAAAGGGTTTTGATCCTGTCCGATGACCAAAAAGTTGCTTCTCTCGATTTGCCTTATTAGTCCTTGACCTCGCCTGCATAAAATGAAATATAGATTAAACATGCATATTTTTTTGAGGCTAAAGCAGACCATATTATCAAATGAGTTAATTACTTGATAAGTATCAGAGCGAATGAAGTCAACAATCCACTCCCAATCGGCCTGGGTGACTCCCATAGCTGGGTGGGCCTGTGGATCATTACCCTTGGCTATGAGTTCCTGTATCCACTTGGCATGATCGCACCGTTGTTGTCGCTAAACTTGACCCAATTGCTTATTGATAAATTCAGAAGCAACGGCGTCTGTCACATCCCACTGAAACTTATTCTACATAGAGAAAAATTAAGTTATTAATGTTATCTTTTATAATTGAAAGAATTAAATTAAAAAATACAAACTTATTGTCAAAGCTTCGTTAGCGAACCTGAAGACGCCTAACCAACTCTGCATAGTCAGTCGAGCTAATGTCCCCCAGCGATTGAGTCGGAGCGGAGAATGATTGCGACAAATCACGCCGCACTCAGTGGTGAACATCTTGTTATGCTCAGCATTATTGGGTCTCCCCATTTTAAGATCGAATGTCAATTGGATGGGACCACGCAACTCTCTCACTAGCTTAGACGAATCTAATCCCATAGACGGGCCCCGCGTCTTCTTCCTCGGTGGGGAGGTGGGGTTGGTCGATGGGACCGTGCTAGCTGATGCATGTGTATCTGCTTAAAAACCAAAATTACATTAATTTAACAAAATTACAAATATTATTGAAGTAAAAAAATTATCAATATCGTAATAATTATAAAAATAATCTTACCAGTGCTGCTCAAACGTGGGGAAGGCTCATCCTCCACCTGTGTAGGCTGAACTTGAGGTGGAGTGCTTTCATGAACACTTGATGGGGTACTACCACTTCTTGAGGGGGTACTAGTTGAACCCCCTTGGGCTTGAAGAGCTCGAGATCGTCCTCTGCCTCGCCTACCACTGGAAGCCATCTGAAATGTAGAAAACTTATATCCACATATACATTGTCATAACATAAGAAGAAACCATACACAAATGAACTAAAGCAAAACTACACAAAACGTCTAATTGAACATGTCATTTTTTGAAATACATATACTGTTATATCACAATCCTTAGAAGCACCAACACAAAATCTTGGATCAAGCTACAACTCTCCATCAGTGTCATAGTCTTCCTCATCTTCAGTAAAGTATTCAATAAGCGTGTCATTCTCCTGCTCTTCATCACATATGAAATCATCTAACAACGCAGGTTGACCATGTTGTGCTAACTCATCATCGTGAATTATAGTTGGCTCAACATCCGTCCTATGATATTCTTCTTCATGGAAATCATGATCAACCGACCACTGAAGATCTGATGACTCATTCTGTTGGTATGCAACTTGAGGCACTGGAGCATCCTCTTCTTCAATGACTTCTTTTTCAGGAATGTCCCACAGGTGCCTGTGTTGCACCCTCTGTACAACTTTCCAGTCTGATCCTAATTTTGGATCATCAATGTAATACACTTGCTGTGCTAGACTTATAAGAACATACGGATCATCCTCATACCAATATCGGGAAGTATTAATGCTTATGAATTGGTAATCCGTTTGTGGTCTCCAACTCTTATTTGGATCTATGTTATACCATTGACACTGAAATAACACAACTTGGTTGTCATTCATGTAATGGAGCACGACGACTTTCCTCAAATATCCATAGAAGTCAATAATATCCTCACCATGCTCCCCCCCCGGGTACAACCAGGCCATCGTTCTGGGTTTTTCGGTTATCTTTCCGATCTTTCACGTGAAAGCGCACTCCATTTGCAATACAGCCTGGATACTCTGTCACCCTAAGATCAGGTCCGCATGCTAATGCATACAATTGCTCAGATATTTCTTCCACCCCCTGATGATGTAGCCCCTTGATCTGTAAATATAATAAATATTATCATTGTTAATTAACCAAGTGCATGACAATTCATGCAAAGACTTATAGTACCTAGCCGTATGGATTACAACTTACTTGATTCTCAAACCATGTAGGAAATGTTTGTTGCTATCTTTGCGCAATCAAGTCCGGGCTTTCAACCATAAGTTGTGTCATGTGTTCACTATTTTTTTAATTGACATAGAAATAAGAAAAACTATTAACTGTAATTTTGAAGACTGACTTATCAAAAACAAACTAACTAAATGTAACTTACTCAACATAGTGTCTTATCTCTTCACAATTATTCAACACATGCTAGTGAGCCTTTTGCTCATCCTCCCTTGACAGTGTAACTCCTTTGCCGGCACCAAAAGGTCTAGCCCTCTGTGAGAATACAGACAACCCTTCCAAATCATTAATTTTATCATAATTTCTCTCAGGCCGGTTGAATTTGGTTTCAGTACCACTAAGATACATCGAGCAAAAGGTCAAAGATTCATTAACAATGTACGCTTCTGCAATAGAACCCTTTGGCCTTGCTTTATTTCGAACATATCCCTTATATGTGGCCAAATTCCTACAAATAAAAACCAACAATTAATATTGTGGATTGAAATTAAAAATTCTAAGAATAAGTTATAAGCATTTAAGCTGATAATTACCTTTCAATTGGATACATCCACCTAGGTGCAACAGGTCCAGCAAGTCGGGCTTCGCGTGGTAAGTGTACAGCCAAATGAACCATCACATCAAAGAATGCAGGTGGGAAGATCCTTTCGAGCTTGCACAAGATCATCACTATCCCTTCTTCCAACTTGTGAAGATAAGACTTAATCAATTTTTTTGCAGTAAGTTGTTGGAAGAAATTAGACAGCTCTACAAGTGATGTACAAACATCTTTATGTAGATATGGTCGAATTCCAAATGGAAGCAATCGCTGCAACATTACATGACTGTCATGACTCTTCAAACCCGAGATCTTACCACCTTGGATGTTTACCCCCTTCGAGATATTTGCCGCGTACCCATCGGGGAATCTAACATGTGATATCCACTCCAGAAACTCCTTCCTCTCTATTGAAGTTAATGCAAAGCTTGCGTGAGGGTTCACCATTCTTCCTCCATCCTCCCTGATCCAAAGCTCTTTCCGTATTTTCAGATTCTTTAAATCTTGTCTGGCTTTGACAGTATCCTTTGTCCTTCCCTCGATGTTTAAAACAATGTATAAAACATTGTCACATATATTTTTTTCAATGTGCATGACATCGAGGACATGTCTTATTTTAAGTTTCGACCAGTACGGTAGCTCAAAAAATATGCTCTTCTTTGTCCAGTTACTTTCCAATGGAGTACGCTTTCTTTTGTGGTCTTTGTTGTTAGGATTTTCCCTAATGTTATGTTTTTCACATGTTCTAACTGCATCAATATTTCATCACCTGATTTCACCTGAGGCGCATCTCTCATTTCATGACGACCATCATGTAATCGGCTCTTCCGCCAAGTGTGAGTTTCAGGCAAATAACGGCGATGAAACATGAAGCATATTTTGCCTGTAATTCCCATAGATGAAGTATCATCTAAACATATAGGACATGCCTTATAACCATGTGTACTCCAGCCAGACAAATTCTCATACGCAGGAAAATCATTAATTGTCCACATGAGAGCTGCGTGCAACAAAAAATTCTGACCACTCGCGACATCATAAGTTTCCACACCAAATTCCCACAACTCTTTCAGCTCATCTATTAAAGGGCGTAAATATACATCAATTTCTCTCCCAGGAGACTGTGGTCCAGGAATGAGAAGAGACATCATGCGAAATGGTTCCTTCATCAGTTTTCATGGTGGCAAATTATAGGGCACAATTATAACAGGCCACATGCTATATGACAAACTCATGTTACCAAATGGATTAAAACCGTCTGATGCAAGACCCAACTGAACATTTCTTGCGTCGGCTGAGAACTGAGGATAGGTTTCATCCAAATGCTTCCATGCTTCCCCATCAGCTGGATGACTCAAAGCATCATCATCTACTCTCTTCTCTTTGTGCCACCTCATATCTCTCGCTGTATGTCTTGACATAAAAAGCCTCTGCAATCTTGGCTTGACAGGAAAATATCGTAATGACTTATGGGGAATCTTTTTTCCCTTGCCATCACTAGACTTATACCGCGGCTCATGACATACATGACAATTGTTTGCCTCTTTATTATGCTTCCAGAACAGTGCACAATCATACTTGCATGCATGAATTGTCTCATATCCCAAACCCAAGTCACGCAGCTTCTTTTTGGCATCATAGGTAGACTCAGGGATTGTCTTCATGTCCGGCCAAAACATGTGAAATATGTTGAGTAACATATCAAATGACTTGTTTCTCCAACGATTGATAACCTTTATATGCATCAATCGAACAATAAACTCTAGCGCTGACAAATTACAACCCTCATATAATTTTTGGTCTGATTCATCAAAGAAGGTGTTTGCAGGTTCTTTATCTCCATCTCCTTCATCTTCTTCTTGACATCCTTGAGCTGTCGGATTAATTAAGTCCTCAAAGAGGGGAGCCATCACATCTTCATACTCTTCATCTTCTTCTTCATCCACACCGGATGGTTGAGGTAAGTTATGTTCACGAATATTTCTGGGAAACTGATGTTCACGAGTATTCTTGGGAAATTGAAATGGTGGCACCACTTCTCCATGTGAAATCCATGTCGTATAGCCAGACATAATTCCACTTTTATAAAGATGCATCTCAACAGTTTCCAACGAAAAATAAAATCTATTTGCACATCTCTGACATGGGCAACGAATGTGTCCCGCTTCATTCTTTCTCTCTGCAGGACAATTACGTGCAACCTCTAAGAATGAAGCTACACCAGCCCGAAACTCATCAGACCTCCTATCCCGAATAAACATCCAACTCTTCTTGTCCATTGCTAAATCTGTTTACATATCACCAAACCTAACAAAATAGCTAAAAAACACCACACGTTCAAAGAGAATCACATGATAGCAAAAGAGTTTCATTTTAGATAGGTCATTACAAGAAAAATAAAGAAAGAGGACAGAAAATGATAAAAGATAGTTATATGTTAAACTAATAAGCATATATTCTTTCATAAGCATACACGTGAGAGTTGAAGCAATAAGGCATGACTGACTAAGGCACTAGTTGGTAAATTGAAATAGGTCAAGCCACACTCAAGTGATTATTAATGTTCTTTCATAAGATATTTTATTGTTCTTTCATAAGATATATTATTATTAATGTTCCTTCATAAGATATATTTTTTTTTCACATGCATGACAAGGAAGATAAAGAATAACAAAGTGAGAAAAAAAGGATTACCATAAAAACTTCCATCCACAAATTTCCATCACAGATGCAACTGACATCCATCCACAGCTTTGAACATATATAGTTAAATCTTAACACAGAAGACCACAATTATACACATGCAACAACAAATATTTCAAGGGATTTCCAAGTCTCTCCACTTTAAATGTATTTAGCCTTAATTTAGAAAGAGACATTAACCAAGTTTCATCATACTTATCATGTTCTTTTCTGATTTCAATGAAGTCCAAGAAAGCAGGCACATTTTAGTATCCAGGTGATAAAGACACCAAAGATGCAACAATACAACAATGGACGCAGATGTACCTAAAGTTGAAATGTCATACAAATGCAACACAAACACCTAAGGATACTTTAGTATCCAGGTTTCAAGCTGACTTTTCAGGGAATCAATCTGCTTAACTTTTCCCCACAACCTCATGTACAAAGCAATTTTACCAGACACTTCTTGTTCCTCTTAATTTCTTTTTTCACAACTTCTTTCAGATCCTAATTGTATCATTTAGTAGAATCACCAACACATTGTTGGACAGTTGGTCATGCCTATAAAATATTGGGACAAGAAGATACTTGTATCATTCATGATTCTTTAGTAAAATGTAACTATGTCAATAATGCTTTGGGCCTCAACAAGAGTTACCAGTTACCACTGGCTTCACCCCACTCAGGCCTTGTCAGAAAAAATAAAAATAAAAAGTATCTATGTGCATGCCAACAGGTCAGAAATAATACCAGTCATCCTAATGATTTATCTCAGCATTCCACCATCATGAACAAAATATTCCAAATGCAATTGTTGTGATTTACTGCTTCAAACATCTAAAAGTAACTCCTTCACACCAAAGACAACAAACTTACATCTGAAGCAACAAAATTTGAAGAGAGAGTCAATATTTGCTCACTACATGCATTGTACCTTTAATAAGGGACATAAAAATATAGTCCACAAGCAAAGGCGACCTAGACTGACACAAAAAACAAGGCTCACAATCAAACTGGTCATGCATTCTCTGTAGCGCTTAGGTCATGGATGGGTCCATAGATCTAGAGAGAGGTTCAACTGATTCAGAATTCTCTTTGGTCCAAGTCCCATTGTTATCATTGAGTGTAAAGGCATTAAAAGAACTTGTTCACAATAAATGATACAACATGAAAAATCCTATGTAACCAAGAGATAAAATAACACGGAAAGGATAACAATGTCCTAAATTATTATTCACTAACACAACACAGTTCAGAGTCAAGTTGCTAATCCAACGGATTGCTATAATTTCTCACTGCAATTAGCTATAATGAATGGGGACACCAGGAGAAGACTCCTGTAATGATTGGATCACGAAGAGAATACACCCGGCTCATTTTCCATTTAGGCCATATGTTGAGAGAAGAAACAAGAGATGGTTTAAACATCAAAAGCAGCTTTGCAACTGGTCATGCCTTTGTGTAAATATGTGAAACAATAAAATTTTGTAAGCCGGTGTGACACAACAATAAAATTCCCCTGTTGGTGGGGGTTTGGGGGGATTTTATTTTTTCTTACAGAATCAACCCAAGCTGAAAGTCTCACATATCTTCTTGAATTCCTAGGTTATCCTCTACCACTCTCTAACCCAAATATATGGCACATGATTAAGAAACACCTACTATAAAAATATGGTGATAGAGAGAGAGGCAGTCATAAAGAGACCATAAACCAATACCAAAAGGAAATAGAAAAAGAAAAGAGGAAACAAAAGAGGAATTTTTTTTTTCACTCACCAAGATCTCAAGCGAGAGGACCAACTGATTTTATCCAAAGCCTACAAAATCAAATCCAAAAACAGAAACTCATTAGATCTAATGCTATATTTGACAGATCCAACTTGATTTTCCTATTTTCCTATTGATTTATTTAAGATCACACACCACCATCTCACCCAAAAGCTCTCGCACGTACCGATTTGGAGACCCTAGCCCGTTCGATGACACCCTGGACACGATCTTCTTCAGATCCACCTCCACAAACGGCAACTGGACACGATCTTCTCCAGATCCACCTCCACAAACGGTCCGCCACCCCTTCAAAAACCCCCAAACAAGATTCAATGAAAAAAGAGAGAGAGAGACCCAAATCAGAGAGAGAGAGAGAGAGAGAGAGAGAGAGAGAGAGGGAGGGAGGGAGAGGGAGACCGGGAGCGGCAAGGCCGATGATGGAAGGTTGGATGTGTTTTTGCGATTCGTAGGAGCAGTGGTCGGAGCAGTCGATGTGTTTTTGGAGGGAAACCAAGGGAATCCCTAAAAACCCTTAGAGTGAAAAAAGGGGGGAAAACCCTAAAACCCAGGAGTGAGAACGAGTGAATCATTTTGTTGTGTTTTTGGGATTTGTTGATGAAGTGGACGAGCGGTGACCGTTGATGGTGCATAATCATCAGAAACACTATATAAATATCCTTTGTGATGTAGAATGGGTGGTCGACGCGTTGCGGGAGCAATGAACCTGAAAGGGTCCATTTTAAGATTTTTAAATATTTACAGAAAAATTGGCTAGTAGAAATAAATGGTGCCTTGATGCAGACATCATAGCCGTACAATACATGGACGACCGAGATCAAATGGAGGACAAGAAGAAGGGACATCTTGATGAATCGGGAGCACCGTGACTTCAAACAGCCATAATTTTTGAACCGTAGATCGGTATCGCTATTATAATATGTCCACGCGTTTGTATCGATGAGCCCTACATGAGTAGTCACTACGCCACTACGCCATTTTTCGGAGCGTTCTGAGATCGTCTTAGGGGTCAAATCGACGGTTCAAAGTTATTTTTACTATTTTTAGGTTGTTTTGAGGTTGTTAAGATTATATTTCTTTGTTAGGATTTACTATATTTATATTTGAATTCCAAATCATTATTTGAATTCAAATTTAAATTTTAGTTAGGATTAGATAAAGATCTAATAGATTTGTTTAGTTGAGATCCTAGTTTGTTGGGATTCTCTTCTATAAATAAGCTTGTGAACCCAATTGATTATTTAGATTATTAATATTTGAAGTTTAGTTATTTATCATTTGTATTTTTTTAGAAGTACTAACAATTGCAAAAGACCTCCCATTTTAGTATTCTCTTTGAGAATTGCAGTTTGTTGATGGATCTAAATGTTTGTTGGATCTTTATTTTAGTTTTTCGCTGTGTTACTTTGTATTTCTATATTTTGTATTACAATACTCATATTATTGTATGTTTTAACACAAAAAAAGACTTATATTTTGGTCAAAATATTTGAACAATATTGTAATGGGGTGAGTCAATTAAATTTTAAACATAAAAAAATAATACATGCATCAAGTGGCTATCACATTTTGGATGACATACTACACCATCAAGAAGAACTCATAAGGTGGGTGTAATAAAGTTTAATTTAATTTTTTTCATAAGAATTTTTTAATTAATTTGATGATATAAAAATACTGACATTTTTTTCATTAGTCACAAATAGTAAATAAAATAACAACAACATATATTAACAAAAATATATATATATAATTTTTCATTAATATGTACTTAGAAAATAGATTAATATACCTCATCTTATTAATGCTTAATATATACGTCTTACACGATAATCATATTTTTAATTTAGTATAAACAAATTCTTATAAATGTAAATTTTTAAAAAATGATTTTTGAAGATGTTTAAGGACACTTGTTCTTTGATAGAAATTTAATATAGCATATGCATGTTTTCTTTAAATAATAATTTTTCTATCTCTACCTAAATGTATGATATATATAAAGATATTCAATTCGCTTAGACAATAGAGATATTATTGTACGTGTTTTGGTGTTGTACGGTGAATATATGAATATGATGATGACATCTTATTAGAAAAAGTGGTGTGCATTGATTATCCTGTAAACACATACATGACACAGAGAAATGAGGTTTACGGAGGATGGAATTAATGTGAAGAACAAAGAGAGCAATAACTGAAAATCTAACTTCACATTAAACTTATTAAAGACAAGAACAAGTGAATTGTATATAATATCAAAATAAATAGGCTCAAATTTGATAGCAATTAACTTCAATTAATTACATTGGTTGAAAAGACAAAATGTCATTTGGAAATGAGTTCATCAAACAGATGCATTATCCAAAATGTTCTTATGAAGATTTATTTATAACAAAAACAATTAATATAATTAACCATCTAATTCAATGAAGGATTAGTGTGAAAAATAAAATATATATCTAGATTGAATATACTACATTTTAAATGTTTGAAATCAAATTAAAAGAAAGAATTGACTTATTTACATTTGATAGTCAAAAGGATCTCACTATGATAAAGATGCAATGTAGATTTTATATTTTGATTACGTAAGAAATTAAATATATTAAAATCAATAAAAAAATGATAATGCAGCAAAGAAACATCTAATTTGGTAGACAAAAAAGTCATATCTTTTGCTGCGAAATTCAAATTTCGCAGCAAAAGCCTATATTGTGTAGAAAAAAATTCTGCCTTTTAGCTACGAATTTAATTTTTTGTGGCAACAACATATATCTTTTGCTGCGAATTTTTATTTCGCAGCAAAAAATTTCATCTATTGTCGCGAAATTACACTTCGCAGCTAAAAGACATACCATTTGCTACGAAATATTAAATTCGCAGCAAAACATTAGATCTTTTCCTGCGAAATATATTGTCGCCGCTAAAGGTCATATCTGTTGCTACGAGGTATAATTTCGCAGCTAAAAGTCTATCATTTACTACGAAATGTGTAGTTCGCAGGTAAAGGTCACACTTTCTGCAACGGAAAGTATTTTCGTCGAGAAAGGCTAAACTATTAGCTACGAATTTAATTTTCGCCGATAAAAGCCACATTTAGCTACGAAATTCACTTTCGCAGATAAAAGTTCGTAGCTAATAGTCGAGTTTGTTGTAGTGAATGAATGAGGTGGTTGGTAGTGGAGAGTGTAGGAGATAAACACTTGTGCAAGTAAGTCAATAGTGCCCCACACAAAATATAAAGTTGCCTCACTACATCCCTTAATATAAAAAGCTAATATAAATAGATAGATAAATAATAAAGTTCACTTTAAAATTTCACACTCCCCCTTAAAGTGAACTTTTGGGTACAAGCCCAAGTTTGGCTCGTAAAAACTCAAACTACCCTTTGGCGAGAGATTTGGTGAAGATATCCGCAAGATTATCTTTGCTTCGCACCTCCTCCATGTTTACCATTCCATCAAGCACCTTCTCACGAATGAAATGATGCTCGATCTTGATATGCTTGGTTCTTGCGTGACAAACCAGATTGGTAGCAAGCTTGATAGCACTTTGGTTGTCACCAAGAATAGTGGTTGGCTTGTTAATGGTAGAATGGACATCTTCAATGAGCCGCAGAAGCCACACGCACTCTTGACAAGCAAGAGTAGCAGCTTTGTACTCCGCCTCCGTAGTAGAAAGAGACGCAGAATCTTGTTTCTTACTAGACCAAGAGACCCCGACTGATCCACATAGAATAACATAACCGGATGTTGACCTCCGATCATCCGAGTCACCACCCAAGTTGGCATCCATGAATCCACATGAAGAAAACTCAACTTTTTCTTGTAAAGAAGACCAAAGTCAAGTGTGGAATTCACATACTTCAAAATGCGTTTTGCCGCCTCCAAATGTGGTTTCCGCAGTTCATGCATTTAGCGGCTCACGAGTCCAACAAAGAATGCAATGTTAGGTCTTGTGATAGTCAAATAGATGAGACTACCCACAAGAGCACGAACTTTCCATCTTCACAAGCAATCTTCATACTTGAATCAAGAGGAGTGGAACACCGTTTGCTTTGGTTCAACTCGAACCTCTCAACAATCTTCTTCGCATAGGCCTTTTGAGAAACGAAAAGCCCAAGGTCCACCTTCTCCACTTCCAAGCCAAGAAAATGGCTTAGCTCACAAAGATCCTTCATCTCTTATCGAATGGAAAGCTTGGACTGAAGCTTTGTAACCTCCTTTTCATCATTACCCGTGACGATCATGTCATCCACATATAAGAGAACAATCATGTAGAGACTCCCTTGCTTCTTCACAAAGAGACTAGAATCAGAGTTAGAAGCACAATATCCACAACATTATAAATACTCAACAATTTTATCATACCCCGCCCTCGGTGCTTGCTTTAGCCTATAAAGAGCCTTCTTGAGTTTGCAAACAAACGTCGGATGAGTGGTGGAGACATATCCCGGGGGATGGTCCATATAAATCTCCTTGTCAATTTCACCATACAAGAAGGCGTTCTTGACGTCGAGTTGCCATAGTCTCCACCCAAGCGAAGCTGCCAAAGAAATCACAACCCGAACAGAAGTCATCTTGGCCACCGGACTAAAGGTTTCCTCATAGTCCTCTCCATATTTTTTAGAGAAATCCTCAGCCACAAGTCGAGTTTTGAAACGCTCAACACTTCCATCCGCCTTTCGCTTCGTCTTGTACACCCATTTGCAAGTGATCGGCTTCACATCCTTGGGTTTTGGAACAAGAACCCAAGTCTCATTCTTGATGAGTGTACGCATCTCCTCATCCATGGCGTCCTCCCACTCCTTCACACATTTAGCTTCACTGAAATAGGAAGGTTCAAGTTCACCAATAGAACTGGAAAATAAACAAGGAATGGTGCTCACCAAATTCCCATCGTGATACCGCATGGGTTTCGCAATATTCCTCTCCGATCGCCGAAGACAAGGCCCGCTTGGAGCCTCCACCACATTCTCTTCTCGTTGTCCATCTGGATCAAGAGAAGAGATTCGGCTCCCCCTCTCACTTTGCTCCCCCACCGACGAAGAAGAAGAGCCCTCCAATGAAGTAGGAGCACTAGAGGAGACCGACAAGCTAACAGTAGCCTCCGGCTTGTTATTGATGTTCGAGAGAGCACCGACACCTTCACGATCAGCAACACTCGGGCCATAAAATGAGGTGATCTCATCAAATACAACATCCCTTGAAACTTTGAATTTGTGACTTTTAGGATCCATGCATTTCCACCCCTTCTTCCGTTCATCATACCCAATGAAGATGCACTTCTTGGCCTTGGCATCCAACTTGGACCTCCTTGCATCGGGCACATGAACATAGCAAATGGATCCGAACACCTTGAGATGCTTAACGTTGGGCTTCTCCCCATACAAGAGCTCATATGGAGACTTCATGTTAATCGGGCTAAGAGGCACCCGATTGATCACATGAGTCACACATGCCATACCCTCCGCCCATAAGGCCTTGGGTAAATTCTTTGCATGCAACCAACTCTTGCACGTCTACACCAAGTGACGAATCTTCCTCTCTGCCACGCCATTTTGTTATGGAGTGTATGCCCAAGAAAGCTTCCTCCGAATGCCGTGCTCACGACAAAATGAGGAGAAGTCGTTCAAAGTGAACTCTCCCCCATTGTCCATGCGGAGCCTCCGAATCTTCTTGTTGAGCATGCTTTCCAAGGTCACCTTGAACTCCTTGAACTTTGAGAAAACATCTAATTTTTCTTTTACAAAATACACCCAAGTGAACTGTAAAATGTTATCAACAAATAAAAGCATATAAAGAGAGCCCGAATAAAATGGTGTAGAACAAGGTCCCATCAAGTCACTATGGATGAGCTCCAAGGGACTCTTGCATTGAGAGAGGGACCTATCGAATGGAAGATGATGTGCCTTTCCATATTGGCATCCCTCACACACCTCTCCTCCACCAAAGGAACAAGGTTCTTTTTCACCATGATTTTTAGCTTATCCATGCTAAGATGCCCTAGTCTAGCATGCCATATGGATGACTATAATTGATGCTCATTTTATCAACATATGAAGAAGAAGCAGATAACACAAAGAGATCATTTACCCTCTTTCCGGTGTGGACAACGTCTCCCTCCAACTTGGAAACATTATGAAGAATCTTCACATCTTGTGGCCTGAACAAGACATAATGGCCCGCATCCACCGTATTGGAGACGGAGAAGGTTCTTCTTCACTCCCGGAACATGGTACACACTCTTAAGTGTGATAGCGTCATCTCCTCCTTTGCCTCCGAGGATGACGCTCCTGACCTTCTCCACCAGGTGTATAGTGTTGTCCTCCGTGACAATCCGATCATTGCCATCATAATGATCTTGGAGAGAAGAGAACTTGGAGTCATCGCCGGTTAGATGATGGCCACAACTGGAGTCAATGATCCAATCCTCTTTAAAGTTGATGGAAGCCAAGGCATCGACCAAAGTTGCCTCCGTCAAGAAGCAATCTTTTTTAGCAAGATTGTCACCATTGAGCTCCACGTGACAATTCTTCTTAATGTGTCCAAGTTTACCACAATTGTAACACATGACACCTTTCCGATTCCCCTCCAATTTACTAGAGGAGTCACCATTGTCCTTGTTCTTCTCCTTGTCTTTATTCTCAGATTTTTTGTTGGAAGAAAACAAGACATTCTCGTCACCATCAGAAGTAGAACACCCCGCCATTTGTCGAGTTACAGACTCTTGTGAAGCAAGAAGATTCTCAAACTCCACCAAGGATGGTTGAACCGCCCACCCTTGAATAGATGTGACATAAGGAATGAACTCCTTCTTGAGCCCATGAACGATGTGCCGCTTCAACCGTGCGTCCAAGATAAGCTCGTCCAGGTCAAGAGTAGAAATCTCCGAACAAAAATTTTTGATCTTCAAGAAGAATTGAGAGATAGAGAGATTGCCTTGAGAAGAGTTCACCAACTCATTCTCCAACAATTGAAACTGAGCAACGTTCTTCTTGTTGAACAACCAATGGAGGGTTTCCCATATATTGCACGCCGATGTGCAATCTATGATGCGCTCGAACAATTCTTCAGAAACAGATCTCTTCAATATGAACACCGTCTTTGCATTAGAAGTCTTCCACTTCTTCAATGCATTAGCGTTCTCTGGCGTATCCTCCGGAGACTCCTTCTCACCCCTACCAACAACCTCCCACAAGTCTTCACCAAGAAGGTAGGACTCCATACACGATTTGCACCTCTTGTAGTTGGTTTGTGAAAGCACCACAAAGCCAAGTCTGTCAATACGACCTCCCAAATCCATCTTCGAAGCTCCGAACAAATTTCTTCACCAAGGGAATCTTGAAAAGCACCAAACCACAACCTTTGTAGCTCTGATAACATGTGGAGAGACATGAGGCTCTCAAATAGTGCAATCAAAGTTACACTAGCCCAAGACTCACAACAAAATATAGAAGAAGAATGAACAACTCCAAGATGAGGAAAAATTGACAACTATATTTCAGTACAAGAGATAAGCTTACATTCAAAATTTGGCTACTCGAGACAAGTTTGCACAAGTGTATGTTTTAGGTGGTGTTGGAATTTTGTGGAGTGAATTCAATTGAGTTGAGTTGGTGGAAATGGTGGAGAGGGTCTCCTTTTATAGGCAAGGTTGGTATGGAGAATAGGTTATGGAAAGTTGGTGTACATAATGACTTATGTGGTTTACCAATGCATGGGTAAGTGTAGATATTGGAAAAAGGTAGTCAATGTGATTTCCCAATGCATAGGGAAATATAAGGCTTATGGGAAGTGATAGTTCATATATAGGTAAATGGGGATCTTGGAAAAATAATGGTCAATTTGGTTTTTCAAGTAATGGCAAATATGGTGGGTGACATAGGAAGTCAAGATATGGGAAAGTGGTGAAATGAATGAGGTGGTTGGTAGTGGAGAGTGTAGGAGATAAACACTTGTGCAAGTAAGTCAATAGTGCCCCACACAAAATAAAAAGTTGCATCACTACATCCCTCAATATAAAAAGCTAATATAAATAGATAGATAAATAACAAAGTTCACTTTAAAATTTCACAACCAGGCAGATAATCAATTATGTGACGTATGGTTTTGATGTCATGTTTTATCCTCCCTGCGTGACGTATTCGTAAAATTGCTTTCACATTTTGTTAAAAATACTTTATCAAACAAATACATTATTAAAATAATTCAAACGGTCCATAATATTTTCTTTGTTGATAAAGTCTATGCAATTAAGGACATTGATATAATCAGTTTATTTTTTAGTCATGTTTGCAGTTACAAATTATAATATCACTAATATAGTGTATGAAGATGTCTAATATAGTACATACTCCACTATCATATCTCATTATATACTCCTTTATGAAAAATATAAAGATATACGCATTTAATTCTTCATATAAGTATATTATGTATTTTTATAAATAAAAAATAAAATACTTTGTTAGATCAGTACATAAAAGAAAAATCGAAACGATTTAACTTGCAACTGTGCGAACGTAACATTTTCCATGCACATAAATGTACAACATAAGAGTGTTGTTACACTTAGTTTACATCTCAGACCCTTTCTCAGACTCCACGTCACATTGCCCACGTGGAATTTTTTTTTAAATGCCACGTCAGCTCCCCAAAAAAGCAGTCTAAAATTCTCCCCCAAAAGTTCCCGCCCATAAGTTCCCACCCATTTTTTTAGATCCATTACTTTGTCATCCCTCCTTTCTGGATCCATTAAAAGCATTTCATTTACTGTTTCTTTCTCTCTCTCAAACTCTGCGTCAACCACCACAGACCAGCCACTGAAGGGGGTGATAGAGAGGTACCACAAGCAGCTCGACCCTGCCGTCCCCACCGCCGTCCGTTTCGACGCTCGCCGACATGAAATCTTGAATCCCCTCAACCCACAGTCCGATCCGACGGTGTTGAGCGTAATCAGACTATTATCCATCGATGAACTCTTGTTGCAGATGGTGCTCACAACCTGTTTGATGAAATGCATAGTGGAATTGTCGGTGTTTATGATGCGTTTGTTTATTGTAGGTAGATGTGCAGGCGGCGCTGATTGGAGAGATGGAGAACTTGTTGGGCATGGTGGAGATGTTGGTGGTGTAGAAGGAGGAGAGGGTGACACGGTCTCTATTAGAGCTCCTCGTCTGGGGGTCTCCGAGAGACCTTGTCGCTGCTCTAGCTAATGGTGGTGAAGACGATGATTCATATTTATTGAGATTATGATGGGGCTTTTGTAGATGTGTTGCTATTTATTTTTTTAACAAGTGAAGTTAAAAAATTTTATCTGTGATTTTGATCAGTGTTTGCTTTTTTTTTACGTGTTGATGTTCTTGTTGTTTGAATTTGTGTGTGATACGTGGGTTTTGTCATTCCATTGGATCTTTTTCGTTATTAGAGGATAATAAACATTAATAAGTATATACCTGATCTAAGTAGGTATATACTTGTACAAAAAGGTATTTAACTCATTGGATGATAAATAAAGTACTTGAAACTTGGGACTATAAAAAGAATTCTATATAAAGTCGTTCTGCCTTGGATAAAAGAATATGTTTGGATTTGATATTAAAGTAAATATCAATGATAGTCTTGTGTGTAATGCTGAGGTACTCTCTTAGGCTTTCAAATGCAATGTTTAACGTTCTGAACGTAGCTATTTGTATTAAACGTGATTAAGCATTTAACAAATTCTGATGGCACATGCAATGTTTAATTGAGCATATACCTCGACAGGTTCATAAATATTTGAAGTGATTGAGATCAGAACCATACCAACTAGACGAGGAATCTAACATATGGATGACATCACAAATGTAGAAGTGAACAATATGGTTATTTATAAGAAGTTGACTTATTGTTTCCAATCTGGCGTGGACATTTCTTCAAGTTCTATAATGTGATGTTTTACGTTTCTGAACTTGATTATTTGTATTAAACGTGAATAAGTATTTAACAAGTTTTTAGTGACACATAAAATGTTTAATTGAGCATATACCTCGATAGGTTTATAAACATTTGAAGTGATTGAGATCAGAACCACATTAACTAGACGAGGAATTTGACATATGGATGACATCAGAAATGTAGAATTGAACAATTTGATTATTTATAAGAAGTTGATTTATTGTTTCCAACCTGACGTAGACATTTTTTCATTGCGCCACTTATAAACCAATACCAATGTACCTACCTAGACATCATAGGCATATACGTAACTTAATAAAGCATATACCTTATCCCACAAGTATATAACATAACCAACAATCGCATCACACAATAACTATTAAACAAAATAATCACACCACACAATAATATAACACAACAAAACAAACATCACATATATGACAGCCAAAACATGGCTGAATAAACATCAACCAAGATTGTATCATTTACTTGTTTAGATTTTACAAAATTCATCACCCATGAATTTAGTGGTAATCATAACACGCATATATTTTGGCGTTTTGGCTCCCTTGGTTTGGGTTGGGTTGTTCATCTTTTCTCCAAGTTTCACCGCATGCTATATCGATCTGATTCAATTGATTTAATATTAAAATATTTGAATTATGAAACTATGTGTTAAAAAATATAAAACATGGATGAAACTTATTTCATATTAAAATATTTGATTTATGAAATATTTATTGGACGAATAATCTGTAAAGTGGTATATACTAGCTTAATGTAAGTATATAGCAGTAAAAAAATGTGTATGCTTATATAGCACGAATGTTAATTTTCAACATAGCATATTTGTATGAATTTTTGAATCAGCAATGTTTATTTTCAAAGATACAAGTTAAGATTAAAAAAAATTGAAACACCAAGTCATTGAATACAAAATAACGATTTATGAAACCATATGCTAATTAAAGAAAATAAGGAAACTAGAATCTCTGTGAAAAATACCTTTTTGAAACCATATGCTACCAAAAGAAATATAGAAATAAAGAATTTATGTGAAAAATGATTTATGATACCATATGCTAACAAAATAAAATAAAAAAAACAAGAATCTATGCGAAAAATAATTTATGAAATCATATGCTAACAAAAGAAAATAAGGAAACAACAATCGAAAATGTAACGATGGTGAAGATGTAGAAGATCCATGCTTCAAAAGCGGTGAAGAGGCATAAAAAATACCACATTTGTAGGCACTGACGGTAAACCATAACGAAGTGAGAGAGGTAAAGGGAAGAGAGAGAAAAAGAGAGAGAGAGAGAGGTGATAAGCACTCACCGTCGAAGATTATTTTATTTCAAATATTAAGAATCACATTTAATGCAGTGTCAGTGTTGTTGCAGTCGAAAAATTTTGAATTTCAAAATTTGAATCACTCATCCTGGCCCGCCTAAAGAAATGAGAAAAATTCTACGTCACCAAGGTCTTGCCACGTCGGATCCTAGGTGGGGTCTGAACAAATAACTGAGAAACTGCTTGATTGTAACATTTTCCACAACATAAACGAACCAACTGCAGGGTTTATGATGGGCCATGCTTGATCAAAGTATAGCGTTAATAAATTATATAATTCAATTAAGGATAATGTTACATCCAGCCCTATTTCCAGCCTCAATTCCAGTTTAGAAGTGTTTTGAACTTTTTAAAAATAGTATACCTTATCTAATAAGGTACATACTTTTTTTAAAAATGAAATATATGCTCCAATGAATTGCATGGATGCATTTATAGAAAATGTAAAAAAATTCTTTCGAATTATATGTCTTGTTAACGTGAGCATATGCGTCGATAGAAATCTATCGACACACATAGGACTGAAATGTGGGTTGAAAATGAATCTGGGTGTACCAGCTCCCTTCAATTAAATAAAGAATAAAGTTGAAAATGAGGCTCACGTGTTACATTTTCCTTTAAAATAAGAGATCGATCCTGGTGTAGCGTGGGCTATAAGAAAACACGTACATGTGCATAAATGTGATTCACTATACAAACAATAAGTCTTCTAAGTCGTAACTGAGCCTGATTAATTAATCGATCTTTGTTGTACAAAATGAAGGGCTGGATTCCATTTTCATAATTTTCTAATCGTTTCAAATTTTCATATGATTTATAAAGCTTCGACTCAACTCAATCATTTTTTCAGTCTCACATACAATCTATTTAAGTTTCATTTTTATAATTTTCTAATCGATTCAAATTTCACTCAACTCAATTTTTTTATAGTCCCAAATACAGTCCGCTTTCTTCTTTTATAAAAAAAAAGTATATATTAGAGGTTATAAATGTGACTCAGTGTAAATGCAGTTGCGGACCTAGGAATTTTTTCTAGTAAGGGCCATTACTCATAAATAAAAACATGAAGGATAATATTATGTATAATATTTTTTTTAGCTCCAATTACAATTTGTGATCCGATCTTTGGTTAAATCAGTAAGTGGATCAAATCCTGAGGAGTATCATTCTTCCAAAAAAAAAAATCCCAATCAAATATATAGTCCACTGAATTGTATGGATCTATATATAAAAGATGTGAAAAATTTCTATCAAAGTATATATCTTGTTAATGTGACTATATGATACTAATGATATATATGAGATTGAAATTGAAGTTGAAAAAAGTGAAAAAAAAAAGATAATGTAACAACACTAAAAAAAATATAAATTTAGACGCCATATGGTAAAATTTTAGAAAATATTATTTACTGAGCTTTTTTCAACCCCATTCTTAGTATACACATGTTATGATATTTTAAATAATAATAATTTATCTCATCTAACGAGAAGTATAAAATTTTATAAAAAAAATGAATGATACATTTATAAGAAAATGTAAAATATTTTTAATGAGACATATACTTCATTAATGCAAATATACGACACTAACAAAGTATTTAAGACTATAATTAGAACTGAAAAAAGAACTATGTATAATAGAGCTCTATAATTTTAATAACACAATAAAAATATTTGATATCATATCCACATATTAGTTATTTCTCTCATTTTTATATTTTATATCCTCAACTATCTAATAATTGTCCATGTTCTCTAATTTTTTACAAACTTATCGTTGTTACCAATTGTACATTTGCACTTAGTATTTTTTTCTTAAAAATCCACTGGGTGCCACCGCCTCCACTGGCTCCTTAGTGGGTCTGGCAGTGTGTAAGTGTAGCACTTATCGAATAGCTGTCATACACAACTCCCCATAGATAAAAATCTGTTTGTTTTTTCTATACTTGTATCATGTTTGACTCATGTGCAGTGGCACATCATCATATATAACATCACATAGTTGTCAATGCATGATCAAGTGAAATAAATTTTTCATTTTTCTTGTTATATTCACATGCATTTGCAACATTCTGACTTTTAATCTGATGATATAACAATGCTTAGTAAAAGTTAAACAAGATACAAATATAAAAAAACAAATGAAAATTTCAGCCTCAATATAATAATTAATTAGCCTCAACATAATAATTAGCTATTAATTTAATAAAGTCCAAATTATATAACTCATCATATATGAGTATAAAAGAAGGCCAAACCAAAACCAAAGAAAGACAAGTAAGAAAAATGCCAAAGTACTCTTCCCAGCTCCTCCTCCTCCTCTTCCTCTTCCTCCTCCTCCTCCTTGTCCACCCCAACAATTCTGATCTAATAATAGAAACCATGGATGAAGAACTTGATGAAGTCCTCCTCCTGGATAACATTAATGACTGCGGCATCCTCCCCCTCGACGCCTGTAATGGCGGCCTCGCCAATGAGAATTGCTGCAAGTCTATCAACACAGCCATCAAGTCGAACGGATGCCCATGCGTCTGTAAGCAACTCAACATCGATAAACACCCGGAACTCCCCGGTAAATGTTATACGATCAACTTGTGTCCCATGTGCAAATTCTGCCCATGCGACTTGATGATGAAGAAGAAGAAGTAGAAAAAGAAAGCAACTAGGGCTGCGGATGGGTTTGGGCATCATTTTCTAATATGCGCTGATACACTCAGCCTGTTTTATAGATGACGCAATATTTATGTTGTTTTATCATAGCATTTAGATTTAGTTCGTTCTTGTTTTTTTATTGTTAATTGTACTCTTTTTTTTTTTTTTTTTTGCTTGGTAAAAGTTTGTATTGCTATTTGAAATCAGAATTTACATGAATGTACATCACACTGTATGCCACAAAAAGTAAACCATGAGAGCAAAAGTGTTGGGTAATTAAACTTCCAATCACTCTGCTGTACAATTAGATAGGTGCACCAAAATGAAAAGGAGGAGATTCAAAAACTGTCAACAGTGACTATTGAGTTCGTAATTGTACTTTGCCTTCTTTGTCCTCCTTTAGAACAAGCTGAAGCTCTTCCCAAAAACGGGGAGGTTCATATATAGTGAAGCCCATTAGAGATTGGTGTGCTGCAAGTAGGTCTGCTGCCTTATTACCTTCCCTATATGTGTGGGAGACTTTCCATTCACAGAGTGAGCTGGTGAGACAATGGAATCTTCGGAGGTCACGAAAAGCTGTCCAAGGGACGTGCCCCTTACCTTGAATCCATGCAACAACCGTGGTGGAGTCCGTCTCAAGCCAAATGCGTGGAGTAATCAAGGAAGAGCATAAAGAAAGCCCCTCCACAAGTCCTTTAAGCTCAAGAATATTAATAGAAGCAGCTCGAACTCTAGCGGTGAGGGCTTGTAGGCAATCCCCTCTATGATCACGGATGAGTGCTCCATAAGCAAATCTGTCATCAGCCTTTGAACCATCCGAGTTAATTTTTATCCATCCCTCTTGCGGTGGCTGCCATATAACCTCCTTAGTTGTACTTTGTTTTTCTACAATGTTGAGGCCGAATACTTTGCACATCGCCTTGGACAATGGAGAAAAGTTGTCCTCAAAGTACATCTCTTTAAATGCATTGGAGGTAACTGTAAGGATTCGACGGACTAGAATAGTCTTGGGACATTTTTGGTGCCTGAACAGTCATGCGTTTCTTTCTAACCATAAACTCCACATGATTTGGGTGAGGAGAAACTGCATTACCTTTTTCTCCGTAATAGATTTGCCAATGGAAGAAAACCAACTGAACTGGTTGAGAAGAGAGAGTTGCCTCACACGAGATAGTCCAAGAGATTTCAAAATAGCAGCCCAAACAAAGGCTGAAAAGCTGCAGTGGAGGAACAAATGTGTCACATCCTCTGTCCCAGAGGAACAAAGAAGGCACCTATCATCCTGCACTAGTTGGTGGTTTTTCAGCCTGTGAAGGGTTGGCAATCTGTTTAGACACGCTTGCCAACAAAGGAAGCTCCTCCTTGGTGGCTGGATGGGATTCCAGATGGCCTTGGTCCAGTCTAGTGAAGGACGACGTGAACGGACATGATGCCAAGCGGTATTATAGTTAACCACCCCTAACTTAGCACCAGTCCATATAAGGATGTCCGGGCCAGCCCCGCCTATCTCAATTTCCAAAATGGTCTCCCACAAATGATCAAACTCAGTGGGCCATCTATGTGGTTTTCTCCATTTTCCATCCACAATAAACTTATTCACCGTAGCGACATTTGGAGGCCCCCAGTATAATAGAGTTTGCCCATGAAAATGATGCTTCAAGCCATGTCCATTTAGCCATGGATCATTCCAAAGGTTAATGGAGTTACCTTGAAAGATAATATACTTGGTTTTCACACGAATCCATTCCCCAGCTTTTAAAATGCGTTTCCAGACAAGTGTGCCCGTAGTGCTTGGGAAGGCAGTCCAAACATTTTTTTTCTTTAGATATTTCCTCCTGATCCAAGTAGCCCAAAGAGAAGGTTGGTTGGAAGCAATTTCCCAGAATCGAACTCCCATTGCCGCATCATTCCACTCTCCCAATCGCCTTAGTCCTAAGCCACCTTCCTCTTTTGGAAGACAAACAGTGTTCCAATTAACAGCATGCTGTTTTGATTTGCCTTCATCGCCCGCCCATATAAACTTCTTGAATAACTTTTCTAGAGTTCTTATGGTTTTTTTCGGCAAGGAGAATCCCGCTGTCCAATAGTAACTATAGCTTTGGAGAACCGATCTGATGAGCTCCAACCTACCTGCTTTAGATAAAAGTAGGCTAGTCCAAGACTGCATTCGCTTTCTTACTTTATCAATCAACGGACTGCACATTTGATGAGTGAGGGAGCGAGATATCAGAGGTAAGCCAAGGTGTTTCACTGGGAGGGTACAAAGGTTGATACCCAAGATAGGTGAAAGATCACTAGCTTCAGAAGAACAGAAAAGCTGGCTCTTTTGGGTGTTTAGTTTTAGACCTGATTCCATGGAAAAACTGTGTAAAAGCTCTTTCAATTCGCATGCAGAGGAGATCGTGCCATCCATAAAGATAATGATGTCATCCGCAAAACTCAAATGCGTGATATTTAGATCTGATCTCAGGTAGTGTCCCACTTTGCCCGATTGAACAGCATCCTCGATTTTGTTAGATAGTGCCTGCATCACAACAACAAAGAGAAGAGGGGACAAAGGATCCCCTTGCCGAAGGCCACACTTTGCACCAAAGAAACCGGTTGGACTACCATTGACAAGCACAGAATATGTAGTCGTTTGGATGCATTCAAGAACTAGATTTATCCATTGTTGAGGGAAGTTCATACCTCGAAGAACAGCCGCTAGGTAGTCCCAACGAACGCTATCAAAAGCTTTACGAAGGTCCACTTTAAGACAAGCTCGGCCCTTGACTGAGGGAACATTTAAGTACCTTGTCAGTTCATGAGCAAGGAGAGTACTATGAACAATGTTTCTGCCTTTGACAAATGCAGATTGGTTCCCACTGATAAGAGATGGAAGTACTGTTTGTAGCTGAACTGCCATGATCTTGGTGATAGTCTTGAAGACTACATTGCAAAGAGAAATAGGGCGAAAGTTGTCAAAACTGTCCGCATGCTTGGATTTAGGAATCAATGAGATAAAGGAATGATTAATTTGCCTTAACAAATGCCCTTATTGAAAAAAAGAAGAGACAGCCTCCAAGAAATCCATCTTAACTAATTGCCAAAAATACTGAAAAAATCTGGCAGGAAATCCATCGGGGCCCGGGCTGCTGAGTGGCTTCATTGAAAGAATGACATCTTCAATTTCCTTATAAGAGATAGGTGCACACAAAGTTTCCCCTGCTGAATCAGATAAATGACTAGTGGCTGTGATCACCTGAATTGGATGGGAATGTTCAGCATTGAGCAGCTTTTGATAGTAGGTGACAACATGATCTTTGATAAGGGCGTGGTCTTCAGAAATTGTTCCATTAGCCAATTGAACTTTTCGGAGAGTGTTATGAGCAATCCTTGCCTTGATGGAGGAGTAGAAGAATTTGGAGTTACGATCGCCATCAGAAAGCCAAGTTTGGCGAGATTTTTGGCGCAAAAAGGTCTCTTCGCGACGAAGTAATACCAAATAATTATCCTTTGCAACAGCTGCCTGAGCAAGCAGAGCATTATTAGCAGGTCTATTCAAAGAGGCCAATTGTAATTCTTCCATTTTTTTTCTTGCTAGACTGCAATTGAGAATGGAGTGGGCCAAAAACCTCTTTGTTCCAGTCTTTTAGAACTGTCTTGAGGTGCTGCAATTTGTGAACTAATCGGAACATTGGCGAGCCAGAGAAATTTTGTCTCCAAGCCCGGGCAACTACATCAACAAACTGAGGATGATGCTCCCAAGCCTGGAAGTATTTAAACGGACGAGGTCCCGATGGGAAATCAGGTTGGACAGAGACTTTGAGCACTGAGTGATCTGAAAGCCCCTCGGCAAGATACTGCACATATCCATTTGCATTATGAAGAAGCCATGGGAGATTAACAAGGATGCGATCCAACTTACAAACTATTCGATTTGTTTGATGATTGCTCCAAGAGAAATGACTTCCCAATGCTTTCAAGTCCTGAAGACTACATTCAGAAATGCAGTCATTGAACTTATCCATCCGTCTTGTGTGAGCGCGGTGACCTCCCATTTTTTCATGAGTATAGCGAACTTCATTGAAGTCCCCACCCATAATCCATTGGGCATTGCCAATGCCTTGAGCAAGTGCGCGCAAGTCCCTCCACAATGAAATCCTTTCAGCCGCATTGTTTGAACCATAAATGGTGGTATGGTAAAAGCTCGCTTGGCTAGATGTAGGCTTGACCTTGCAATGAAGAAATTGGTCAGAGTAGGAAAGGAGTTCAATGTCTACCACACTCTGCTGCCATAATAACCAAATACGACCATTTAGGGAAGGATTCAATAACTGATATTGTGGGAGAATACGGTTTTTGATAAGAACCGCATTCGATAGAGCAACTTTTGTTTCTACAAGGCTAATGATGGGAGAAGAGTGCCTAGCCAAAATATTCTTTACATCAATTTGTTTTTCTTTACTGTTAACACCCCTTATATTCCGAAAAAGACAATCCATAAAAAAGGAAGGGGGGATATAAGTGTTAAGACTGTGTCACTTTTAAAGGTCAAATATCGCGTTTTATTTATTTTAATAGTTTGGGCATTCAGTTTCAAAATCAAATTGCATATTTGTGGTTCTGGTGTTCACTTGGGTTTAGATGGAAATTTTTGTAGCATTTCGATGTCTTTTTAGAAATTATGCAGTTTGGATTGATGTTTGGATTTAATTTTGTTAATCCCCAAGATGAAGAGGTAAAAATCCGATATCATCACGAGATGTTCAGTTTTGAGATAGCTTCCATATAGAAGTGGAATTAGATCAACTGGATTCGTGTATCAAAAGTTATGGGCGTTTTTCCGAGTATACCCCGAAGATGAGAAATCCAGGCAGCAGCCCTGTATGATGTTTAGCCTAGATTTCGAAATAGCTGGAGAGGTTATTTGATCTGGGTGTAAACATGAAAGCTGTAGATAATCTTCTTAGCTTTCCAATGCCGCTGGAATCGTGTAATTCGGAGCTATATTGAGGGAGTTATGACCGTTTAAGTAAGGGCTGTTCAGGGTTTTTAGTCCGAGGACAGCTCGGTCATTCAGTCCGACCTTGCCTATTTAATCCCCTCAAAATGTTACGACTTCAGCCTCTCTTTCCCCTCTTTTTCACACTGGTCCAGCCCCTCTTTGTGTGTTTTGGGTGGAGGAAGTGAGGGTGATGGAGAAGGAGCACCAAATGGAGAAGGTGATAGTGTTTTGTTGCTTGATCTCTCTCTCTTTCAAGCTCTCTCATTGTTCCCTCTTTGTGTGTTGGGTTAGCAAAGGAAGGTGTGAAGGAAGTGAAGATGATGTGTTTGTGTTTATGCTTGTGTGGCCCCAACCACCTCTTCTCCTCATCCTTCCAAAGACATTCCTTCCCTCTCTTAGTACATTTGTTGGTGAGTGGCTGTTTTTTTAAGTATTTGGTGTGTGTTGTTGCTATTTTGAGTAGGCTTATGTGATCGATATGTGTTGTCGTGTGAGAGTTTAGGAGGGTGGTTGAGGAACACCTCAGCAGTGATGAAGAAGGAGAAAAACAGTGAAAGGGAAGGAAAGACAGAAAAGAGAAAAGAAAAGAGTGAGAAGGGAAAGAGTTTGTGTGTTTGAGCTTGGCTTCCCTCTTCTCCACCCTCTCAAGGTATTCCCTTCTCTCTTTGTGAGTGTGTTTGTGCTGATGTGGGTATGTGTGGGTGCTGTTGGAGGAGCATTGTGTTGTGTAATTGCTATTGCATGAGGTGTTTATGTTTATGAATGATTGGTGGTGACTTGTGTTATAAATAAGGCAGATTTTCTGTCTCCTCAAGATCCTTGTGTTTGGGGTATTTAGAGGCATATTTTAAGACTTATGTCTTCATTTCATATGATCATCTATGTGTCTAGATGCTATATATCAAATTTGGTGTCATTTGGTTACCTGTATTGAAAGATATAGCCTAATGTTCATGGTCTGTCCGGATTCGCGCAGAAATTGATCGGTTTCTGAAAATAATTTATTTCGGGCATTTAGAGATTTTATCAAGTTAGTATGTCTTCACGGAATATGATTCCAACACATCATAGAATGTGTGTGATTTATTTTAGAATATTTGGATGTGTATTTTGTGCTGTGGATACCAATGTTTGGGGCTGATTGCAGTAGATGGACTAATCTTGTATAAATATGTGACAAAGAGTTATTATGCATGGTGTGGGCAATATAAGGAGTTGATGTCTTCATGAAGAAGGCTTGTATATGTATCAAGATATTTTATATTTAATTGAGCATCATTGGTTGTTCTTGCAGATTTCGTAGACCGGACGCGCGGCGATCCAAGTATCTGTGAGTGGTTCGATTCACCCTTTCGGAAAGCGCTCGATGCACATAATCGTGCATCGCGTATCCGCGGGGCACCCTAATTATATTCAATCATGATTGCTAAATTGCATTAATATATTAGACTCATACTTGTTAGCTTTAATTGTGGGTTCTTATATAACATGAGGTATAGAGTATGACATTTATGCTAGCTTGTTAGTAGGCATGGCATGCCATAGGTAGCCATTTGTAGGGTCACCTTCTTATTAGTAAATGCTTAGTATGGTTGTGTCATATTTAGCTAATGGTATGATATATATACTAGCTTACTAGCGGGCCTATGTTGGATTGTATAAAGTGTGCATATTCATGGTTTATTAATAGGTTATTCGGACAGGTAGTCCTTATATCTCTCTTGTGATAATTGTGTGTATGTTGAATGGTTCAACCAACTCATTTGCACAACGGGCATCGTATTATTTGCTAGAAGTTTTATTATATACAGCATGAACTCATATTAGTCTCATTCACATTAATGGATGAGTTTTCCATGTCTGAAGCCGTTTAGTCTTCTATGTAAGTGTTTTGTGCTTGTATAGTATGAAATAGATATTTCAGATTACAAATATTAATGAGGTGTTGCTTGAATGTCATATGTGATTTGATTGAAGGGGAATCACATATTTATTTATCCAATCCGATGAGATTTTTAATAGATGTTTTAATTCTCATTTTTTTTGACGTTATCCTTATTAGATGATTACATAGTGGAATGTGGATGAGAATCATTTACTTTGATTGTGTCTCAATAATTGCTTAGAGTGATGGCTAAGGTAATGGGACTCTTACACCTCAAAGGTATTAGAATTTTTCTATCATTATCGCACTCATGATAAATAGATTAGGCCTATCTGAAATAGGTGGATGTATGACTCTCAGTTAGGTCATACTTTATTATTTTAATGTGCAAATGTAGCAGTTTATATACCCTGCATCCTTGCGATGCTCTCGTATGAGAATTCAGAAGAATTCATTTATCGTATTGGTATTCGTTAATCGATAGCAATGATAGTATGCTTGGCCTATCTGTAATAGGCATGTGGATGACCCGCCTTTAGGGTCATGCCTCCCCATTGCTAAGTGTGAGAACTTAACTACCTTTCCCTGCATCCGAGTGATGCATCTGTATGGAAATTCAAGAGAATTCATTAGCATTGTATTTGCTAGATGATTATAGTTGATCCTTGATGATGCTTCTCCCCTACCTCGTATCCGCGTTGAAGCTACCCGGCGTTGGAGCTATCCTGGATTCTGCCGCTACATCATAGGAGGCCCAATGTGTATTTCAATACCCTTGTGGCTTCGTACCTATCTTGGAAGGCTGTCAGGAAGAGGGCTACCCGGGAGAGGGCTACCGGAAGGTTAAGGGGTTAGCGAGTTGATTTCTAGATGATTATAGTTGATCCTTGATGATCGTATTGTAAGCGTGGCATGCTTCTCCCCTACCTCGTATCCGCGTTGAAGCTACCCGGCGTTGGAGCTATCCTGGATTCTGCCGCTACATCATAGGAGGCCCAATGTGTATTTCAATATCCTTGTGGCTTCGTACCTATCTTGGAAGGCTGTCAGGAAGAGGGCTACCCGGGAGAAGGCTACCGGAAGGTTAAGGGAGTTAGCGAGTTGATTTCCTTTCTAATAGTCTCATGTCACCTTAGGGATGAAGGCGAGGATGGGGTTAGAGTGCTTTCTCCCATATCGTCGTGCGTCGAAGATTTCGAGCGTTGAAGCTATCCTGGATAGTGCCACCACATCATAGGAGGCTCAATATGTATTTCAATACCTTGTGGCTTCGTACCTATCTTGGAAGGCCGCCAGGGAGAGGGCTACCGAATGATGCAAGGCATCGTAACGTATTATACATCGATGTAGATAATCTTTGAAGTGTTGTACTAGTTTGAGATACCACACATTACTATTAATGAATTAATTGCTTTTCAAGAGTCCTAGGAGTTCCCCTCCGGGTCAAGGGTGAGGTGAGGTGAGGTCACATCTCCACGTGACATGTATCGGTTGGGGTTCTTCCGCATATATTTTTCCTTATAAGAGCAATGTGCTTAATATTATACTATATTTATAGAGCGTGGATTCTTGCCACTCACTGAGCTTGTAGCTCACCCCTCGTGTGTTATTTTTCACCAGGGACTGGGTTGGCGTGGAGCTAGAGCATCTATCTGGCGTGGTTCGTGCGTAGAGTATCCCACCTTTCGGTTAGCGAGTGCGAGGCTGTCAGCAATCCCATTTTCTTTGTGTATATACTGGTAATCGTGCGTGTTGCACATATGATTTTATTTAGGCTAGACTTGGACTCTCACAGGACAGTTATCGTGTATTCGGGTTTGTAATAATGTTTTTGATTTACAGACTAATTTGTATATTATACTTCCGCATCATTTCTTTTTATTGGCTACTACTTTCCTGTAGCCTTGTTATCTTATTTGACCCCTGTTGGTTATTGTATGATTGGTAATGCCTCGGGGCGTAACAAAGATGGTATCAGAGCCTGGTCCTGTCAAAGCCTAAGTCTAGTCGTGTAGATGAGTCGTAGGATTTCTATCCAATTACTCTGATCTTAGTTCTCCGCCTTAGGTTGCTGACATGCCTCCTCACTTCCGTTGACGTGGTCGTGATTGCTCTTGTGCTCCGTGAGATTGCCGACTTGGTCGGCGGAGTAGGGTCAGTTGTTGGGTCCCCTGTTGTGGGACCAAGGCCTAGATAGGAGTCTAGACTTAGCATTCCATATTGATAGACTTATATTGACCGTTTGCGTATGGATCACGCTTCGATTAGGGAATTTATTCCCCTGCATCGGTATTGCTTGTAACTACGGAGTCCGCGTATGCCGCTGACTTCTAGTGTTTGAGTGTAAGGTGTGTGCCATCACTTTAATGTGATGTCTTCTTTCATTCTTTTCCTCTCTCGGGGTTAAGGGGCCTTGCGGGGTCATCGTTGAGACCCGAGATAGGGTGCTCCGTGTTCCTTGTTTGGTTGTCGGGATATCCTATATCGAGACCTCATGGTGCCCTCCCAAGGGGTTCTTTTCCCCAGTTAGGGAATATATTTAAAACATTTGTTTGATGATTGCCTTTCCCTCTCACTTGGAAAGTGCTGTAGCGAGTGGTGATGCGTACGATCGAGATTGGGTGTGTCCTTTAGCAGTTTGGTGGGCGATTTCTTATGGACTGGGTTCCATAGCCACATCTGGGGTCGCTTCGACATATCATCGTGCGTTGAAGCTACCCGGTAGAGGCCAGAGCTCCGTGAGGTGCTCCCAGGTACTATCCAGGACACTTGTTGGTGTGCTCATATGGCAGAGATAGTGGATATGGGAGGTTACCAGGAAGAGGCCACACCGGGAGAGGGCTACCGGATGATGTCGAGAGCGTGAACTCCCCGCGATGAATCTGCCCATTGAGTGCAGGATGATGGAGTTCCAATTGTTGTAGTTGGGCGATCTGTCGGTGGCGGCATGTGGAGCACAGTTGTTAATACTGTCACATTTTACCCCCACATTGGTCGTAAATGAACAGACGTGATGCAATCGTTCATGATGGGACTTAACTGCCGTATCTGGTAGATGACGTCGCATAGGCATTGTCGGGGTTCGACGACCTCTATTGCGTGTCTTACGGATTAAGTGCGGTTGTGTAGCTTACCCAGCGTGTCAGGGTCATCATGAGCGCCAGGCTGAGGATCATCAAGATGCCCGAGGAGAAGAAATTGGACTTAATAGTTCGAAGAGTTGTTCTAATCTCCCCTTGGGGGGGGGGGAGTTGAAGATAAAGTACCCCTTATCGCGAATTGATGATCTGTTTGACCAGCTCTGGGAGCGAGTGTCTTCTCTTAGATCGATCCTCGCAGGGTACCACCAATTGGAGATCTGGGAGTTGGACGTCCTATAGATGGCATTTCGTGACCGTTTTGGGCATTACGAGTCTTAAGTACTGTCGTCAAGGTTAACGAATGTGTCGAATGCCTTTAGGGATCTCATAAGTTTTATTGGATCTCTGTGGACTAATTTAAGGTAGTCTTCATCGAGGTTGCTAATGGCGTGATGTAAAGGCGACATGGGTGATTTTGTTTCTCCATGTGGCATGCCTCAAGCAAAGTTTGAGAATCATCATCGCATTGGGAAGCGTCAGTCCATCAGGATTCCTCAATGGAAGTGGAAGTGTGTTATCATGGATTTCATTGCGGGCTTGCTAAAGTCGTGTTAGGGTCGCGATGCCGACTAGGTGATCATTGATCAATTGATTAAGTCCGCACTCCCCTCCCTATCCGACTGACTGAGTCTCTGGACGATTTGACGCGGATATTCGCCTCCGTGATTATTAGTCTTTATGGCACTCCGGTCGATAATCATTCAGGCTGAGACACGAGGTTTACTTTGGGGTGTTTGTGTAGCCTTCAGTAGGCTTTGGCAGAAGCATCCAGTTAAGTATAGTGTTCATCGCCAACGGACAGCCAGGCAATGAGAACGATTTAGACCTTGAAGGACAGGCTAAGTGTCTGCGTGTTCGACTGTGGGCAGTTGGAGAAGCATCATCCATTTGGAGGCGGCTTGTCATGTAGCCTTGCCTTCACAGCTGGCTCATGCCCACACTGTCGTCCTTGTCTCATATTTGAGACATTATGTCCACAATCCTGCTCAGGTCATTTCGTTTGAGCGACTCATCCTCAAGCTGAATCTGTCGTTCATGGAGCAGTAGATCGAGATAATGGATCAACGTGAGAAGAGACTCCACACCAAGACCGTTCCTTGGGATAAAGTGAGTCCGTGGCACCAGTCTGGTGCCTAGGCCACTTGGGAGTAAAAAGGATACCATTCGTGATGCATAACCCTATCTTTCCCCACTAAGATTCTTAAATTTCGAGGACGAAATTTTTTCGAAGGAGGAAATGATGTTAAGACTGTGTCACTTTTAAAGGTCAAATATCGCGTTTTATTTATTTTAATAGTTTGGGCATTCAGTTTCAAAATCAAATTGCATATTTGTGGTTCTGGTGTTCACTTGGGTTTAGATGGAAATTTTTGTAGCATTTCGATGTCTTTTTAGAAATTATGCAGTTTGGATTGATGTTTGGATTTAATTTTGTTAATCCCCAAGATGAAGAGGTAAAAATCCGATATCATCACGAGATGTTCAGTTTTGAGATAGCTTCCATATAGAAGTGGAATTAGATCAACTGGATTCGTGTATCAAAAGTTATGGGCGTTTTTCCGAGTATACCCCGAAGATGAGAAATCCAGGCAGCAGCCCTGTATGATGTTTAGCCTAGATTTCGAAATAGCTGGAGAGGTTATTTGATCTGGGTGTAAACATGAAAGCTGTAGATAATCTTCTTAGCTTTCCAATGCCGCTGGAATCGTGTAATTCGGAGCTATATTGAGGGAGTTATGACCGTTTAAGTAAGGGCTGTTCAGGGTTTTTAGTCCGAGGACAGCTCGGTCATTCAGTCCGACCTTGCCTATTTAATCCCCTCAAAATGTTACGACTTCAGCCTCTCTTTCCCCTCTTTTTCACACTGGTCCAGCCCCTCTTTGTGTGTTTTGGGTGGAGGAAGTGAGGGTGATGGAGAAGGAGCACCAAATGGAGAAGGTGATAGTGTTTTGTTGCTTGATCTCTCTCTCTTTCAAGCTCTCTCATTGTTCCCTCTTTGTGTGTTGGGTTAGCAAAGGAAGGTGTGAAGGAAGTGAAGATGATGTGTTTGTGTTTATGCTTGTGTGGCCCCAACCACCTCTTCTCCTCATCCTTCCAAAGACATTCCTTCCCTCTCTTAGTACATTTGTTGGTGAGTGGCTGTTTTTTTAAGTATTTGGTGTGTGTTGTTGCTATTTTGAGTAGGCTTATGTGATCGATATGTGTTGTCGTGTGAGAGTTTAGGAGGGTGGTTGAGGAACACCTCAGCAGTGATGAAGAAGGAGAAAAACAGTGAAAGGGAAGGAAAGACAGAAAAGAGAAAAGAAAAGAGTGAGAAGGGAAAGAGTTTGTGTGTTTGAGCTTGGCTTCCCTCTTCTCCACCCTCTCAAGGTATTCCCTTCTCTCTTTGTGAGTGTGTTTGTGCTGATGTGGGTATGTGTGGGTGCTGTTGGAGGAGCATTGTGTTGTGTAATTGCTATTGCATGAGGTGTTTATGTTTATGAATGATTGGTGGTGACTTGTGTTATAAATAAGGCAGATTTTCTGTCTCCTCAAGATCCTTGTGTTTGGGGTATTTAGAGGCATATTTTAAGACTTATGTCTTCATTTCATATGATCATCTATGTGTCTAGATGCTATATATCAAATTTGGTGTCATTTGGTTACCTGTATTGAAAGATATAGCCTAATGTTCATGGTCTGTCCGGATTCGCGCAGAAATTGATCGGTTTCTGAAAATAATTTATTTCGGGCATTTAGAGATTTTATCAAGTTAGTATGTCTTCACGGAATATGATTCCAACACATCATAGAATGTGTGTGATTTATTTTAGAATATTTGGATGTGTATTTTGTGCTGTGGATACCAATGTTTGGGGCTGATTGCAGTAGATGGACTAATCTTGTATAAATATGTGACAAAGAGTTATTATGCATGGTGTGGGCAATATAAGGAGTTGATGTCTTCATGAAGAAGGCTTGTATATGTATCAAGATATTTTATATTTAATTGAGCATCATTGGTTGTTCTTGCAGATTTCGTAGACCGGACGCGCGGCGATCCAAGTATCTGTGAGTGGTTCGATTCACCCTTTCGGAAAGCGCTCGATGCACATAATCGTGCATCGCGTATCCGCGGGGCACCCTAATTATATTCAATCATGATTGCTAAATTGCATTAATATATTAGACTCATACTTGTTAGCTTTAATTGTGGGTTCTTATATAACATGAGGTATAGAGTATGACATTTATGCTAGCTTGTTAGTAGGCATGGCATGCCATAGGTAGCCATTTGTAGGGTCACCTTCTTATTAGTAAATGCTTAGTATGGTTGTGTCATATTTAGCTAATGGTATGATATATATACTAGCTTACTAGCGGGCCTATGTTGGATTGTATAAAGTGTGCATATTCATGGTTTATTAATAGGTTATTCGGACAGGTAGTCCTTATATCTCTCTTGTGATAATTGTGTGTATGTTGAATGGTTCAACCAACTCATTTGCACAACGGGCATCGTATTATTTGCTAGAAGTTTTATTATATACAGCATGAACTCATATTAGTCTCATTCACATTAATGGATGAGTTTTCCATGTCTGAAGCCGTTTAGTCTTCTATGTAAGTGTTTTGTGCTTGTATAGTATGAAATAGATATTTCAGATTACAAATATTAATGAGGTGTTGCTTGAATGTCATATGTGATTTGATTGAAGGGGAATCACATATTTATTTATCCAATCCGATGAGATTTTTAATAGATGTTTTAATTCTCATTTTTTTTGACGTTATCCTTATTAGATGATTACATAGTGGAATGTGGATGAGAATCATTTACTTTGATTGTGTCTCAATAATTGCTTAGAGTGATGGCTAAGGTAATGGGACTCTTACACCTCAAAGGTATTAGAATTTTTCTATCATTATCGCACTCATGATAAATAGATTAGGCCTATCTGAAATAGGTGGATGTATGACTCTCAGTTAGGTCATACTTTATTATTTTAATGTGCAAATGTAGCAGTTTATATACCCTGCATCCTTGCGATGCTCTCGTATGAGAATTCAGAAGAATTCATTTATCGTATTGGTATTCGTTAATCGATAGCAATGATAGTATGCTTGGCCTATCTGTAATAGGCATGTGGATGACCCGCCTTTAGGGTCATGCCTCCCCATTGCTAAGTGTGAGAACTTAACTACCTTTCCCTGCATCCGAGTGATGCATCTGTATGGAAATTCAAGAGAATTCATTAGCATTGTATTTGCTAGATGATTATAGTTGATCCTTGATGATGCTTCTCCCCTACCTCGTATCCGCGTTGAAGCTACCCGGCGTTGGAGCTATCCTGGATTCTGCCGCTACATCATAGGAGGCCCAATGTGTATTTCAATACCCTTGTGGCTTCGTACCTATCTTGGAAGGCTGTCAGGAAGAGGGCTACCCGGGAGAGGGCTACCGGAAGGTTAAGGGGGTTAGCGAGTTGATTTCTAGATGATTATAGTTGATCCTTGATGATCGTATTGTAAGCGTGGCATGCTTCTCCCCTACCTCGTATCCGCGTTGAAGCTACCCGGCGTTGGAGCTATCCTGGATTCTGCCGCTACATCATAGGAGGCCCAATGTGTATTTCAATATCCTTGTGGCTTCGTACCTATCTTGGAAGGCTGTCAGGAAGAGGGCTACCCGGGAGAAGGCTACCGGAAGGTTAAGGGAGTTAGCGAGTTGATTTCCTTTCTAATAGTCTCATGTCACCTTAGGGATGAAGGCGAGGATGGGGTTAGAGTGCTTTCTCCCATATCGTCGTGCGTCGAAGATTTCGAGCGTTGAAGCTATCCTGGATAGTGCCACCACATCATAGGAGGCTCAATATGTATTTCAATACCTTGTGGCTTCGTACCTATCTTGGAAGGCCGCCAGGGAGAGGGCTACCGAATGATGCAAGGCATCGTAACGTATTATACATCGATGTAGATAATCTTTGAAGTGTTGTACTAGTTTGAGATACCACACATTACTATTAATGAATTAATTGCTTTTCAAGAGTCCTAGGAGTTCCCCTCCGGGTCAAGGGTGAGGTGAGGTGAGGTCACATCTCCACGTGACATGTATCGGTTGGGGTTCTTCCGCATATATTTTTCCTTATAAGAGCAATGTGCTTAATATTATACTATATTTATAGAGCGTGGATTCTTGCCACTCACTGAGCTTGTAGCTCACCCCTCGTGTGTTATTTTTCACCAGGGACTGGGTTGGCGTGGAGCTAGAGCATCTATCTGGCGTGGTTCGTGCGTAGAGTATCCCACCTTTCGGTTAGCGAGTGCGAGGCTGTCAGCAATCCCATTTTCTTTGTGTATATACTGGTAATCGTGCGTGTTGCACATATGATTTTATTTAGGCTAGACTTGGACTCTCACAGGACAGTTATCGTGTATTCGGGTTTGTAATAATGTTTTTGATTTACAGACTAATTTGTATATTATACTTCCGCATCATTTCTTTTTATTGGCTACTACTTTCCTGTAGCCTTGTTATCTTATTTGACCCCTGTTGGTTATTGTATGATTGGTAATGCCTCGGGGCGTAACAATAAGGCCTAAGCCTAATTACCAGGGAGAGAAGAAAGTCCCTGATCAGACGCAGGACTTTCATTTTGCTGTTGTTCCTTCTTGGGATTACCCTGGAGAACATGCTGATCTGACTTGGGTTGAAGTAAAGAATTAGCTTCCTTAAATGTGGATTTCTTCTTCCTGCCACTTTTCCGGGTTGGAGCTGGTCTTTGAGAATTTTGTGAAGTGGAGCTGATATGGTGACTGTCCTCCACAGGGTGAGTGATGGAGATCTGCCCACTTGGAGAAATCCCTTTAATGCCTGGCTTCCCTAAATTAGATTGAGGTTCCATTCTACTAGATTTTTCAATTGCCTTACGATCAGACAATTGCTTATTCTGAACAACAGAACAATCTTTTTTTTTTTTGTGGTTCCGGTTTCATTGTTTTCATCAAAAGTGTATTTTCCTTCAATTTTATTTGTAATGTGATTTTTATTTTTATTTTTGATGAATCAATGTTGATCAATTGGGCAGTTGTAATTTAAGAGTTGCCATTTTAATGATTTATGGGAATAGTTGAGTAAATGAGATTGGTCGATGGAGTGCGTGATTTTTTTATTCCTCGACGCCTGTCGTGGCGGCCGCACCAATGAGAATTGCTCCAAGTCTGTGAGCAACTCAACATCTATAAACACCCGGAGCTCCCATGTAAATGTTATACGATACTTGTGTCCTATGTGTAAAGGGTGCACTTGCTCTTGATTTTTATTAAAAGAAGAAGAGGATAGGAGTATATACTGTGGTGTCATAGTTTATGTAGCTCTATTATAGTGTTTTAATTTCGTTCGCTCTTGATTTTTATTATCTTAATAATACTTTTTTTTTTGTGGTCATGTTTCACGGTTTTCATCAAAACTGTGTGTTCCTTCTATTTTATTTGTAATTTGATTATTTTGATTTTGATTTAATTTTTTTGGTGGGTAAAGGCGGGTTCGACCCGCAACCTCTCCTTTGGAGAGGGTGCATCTCGACCACCCCACTAGGGGGTCTGCTGCATTATTTTGATTTTTGAAGAGTCAATGTTGAGTTGTAATTTTAGAGTTTCCATTCTTATTTTGTATGAAATGATTTATGGGAACCGTTGAATAAATGGGATTAGTCACTGGAGTGGGTGATTTTTTTTTATCACAATGTTTGTTGCAACTTAATTAATATACAGATTATAGATTATAACTTTTCTGATAAGTTATAGACATGTTTGTTATAACTGTTTAAAAATAGGAAATAAGTAGCAGTGAATGTTTGTTTGATAAGTTGTAAAATGGTTTTTTGCTGTATAATTGTAAAAAAATACCCCTAAACTGTAGAAGTAAAAAGTTAATTTAAGTTTAATAAAATACGTTAATTTTTACATATAAAATTAATTTCATATAAATATTTAAAAGATAATCAAATTAACATAAATAATATTTCAAAATCGCCACAATATTTTCAAATATTACATTCTAGAAGTTTAAGAAATTGAGTGATAAATGGAATTATAAAAAAATTGATAATGTATTATTTGTAATAGTAAAAAAATTGAGAAGATGAAATGTAGTTTAATGATTTTTTTGTGTGTAATAGTAAAAAAATAAATACAAATATTATCAGTAAAAAAATTAAGAGCAAAATTGTCCAAATTATAAAAAAAAGCTAATGCATTTTATAAGCCATAATCTCAAAAGCATCCATTTCCCAGCTTATAGATATGACTTTTTAAAGCTGTTTTTAGATTAAATAAGTTTCAATATGTTTAAACAAACATACAACAACTATTTATTTTAAGCTAAAAACTATAATATCCAGCTTACAAGTTTTAATAAATATGTACAATACATTTTTACATGCGGTGGTACATGCTGGTATGTACGGTTGCATGTGATAAAAAAAAATAAACGTTCTGGAAATGAATTCCGTTCGAATGACATTCGAACAATAATGTATAAAACAAAATAGTGACGGTTCGAATAGAGTTTTGAGTCTGTTCGAACAGTCAATTTGCGACCACATATTCGGCCACATATGAGAACCGCATATTACTTTGAAACATTGTTATATACTCCATTTTCTACATATTTTTTAAAAATTCATTGCATGTAAAAATGTAAACCATTTTAGTTGAACAAAAATAAGATTTGCTATGTCAGATAAATGAAAGGATTTGTATGGATAAAAACCCACGTAAAGTTATTAGGAGTCTCTTTCTCTAACATTGGTATAACTCTATGTAGGTATGACATAGAGTTATTTGCATTAGTAACTACATCAAATTGTAACATTTTTATTGTTCACCATTTTTAGAAAAAATGATTGATAAAAAGTAAATAAAGATTAAATGAAAGAGATGAGGCCCGAGATATATTTTTAAAATGGAGCCCCGTATTAACATAATTTTTTTTTATTATCAGAAAATATTTTTTAAAAATGAGATCACAAAAGAATAAAACATATAAAAGATACCAGAAATAACATATGAACCAATATGATATTATTTTTTAAATCAAATCATAAAACCGAATCCGGATAAATCAGAAAAAAAACATATAAAGGGATAATACATATAAATTTTAAATATAGAAATAAGATGAAATAATTCAAAATAAACACAAATCTAGGGGTGGTAAATGAGCCGAGCGGCTGGGGCTCAACTTGGGTTCGGCTCGGTTAAAGCTCATTCGAGCTTGTTCGATTAGACAAATGAGTCAAACTTGAACATTTTTTAAAGCTCGGTTTGTAAACGAGCCGAACCCGAGCTCGAGTTTATGTCATTTTTACATATATAAGATGTTGTAATTTGTAAAAGATAATTTCTCAAATGTTAAACAAATTTATTTTTTGTTAAACGAGTCTGAGCGAAGCCTTGATTAGAGTTTTGGCTTGGCTCGTTTGTTAAACGGGTCAAACCGAGTTTCAATCAAGTTTTTCACGTGTTAAATGAGTCGAGTTTGAATACGAAATTAAGTTCGGTTCTGAGTCAAGCCAAACCCGAACAGAACCTGATACTAAATGAGCCGAGCCGAATTTGAACAGGTCCAATCGACTTGTTCGACTCGTTTACCACCCCTACAAAAAATCTCAAAAACACAGGGAACATTGTTTTTCAGATCTTGGGTTCCTCGGTATTTTGGAATGAGATTGGTCAATGGAGTAGGTAATCTTTTTAGTTTGTTTATGAAGTATATATTTTATTTTATCTCAAATTGTTTTAAATCACTGCATGTGATTGTGTTATTGTTTTTTAGGTAAGTACGTACTTTTCTTAAAAATATTTACTTTTGGAGTGTCAATTTTGATGGAACGGGGAGTTGAATTTGGGAGTTGGTAGCTTTCTTCTTATTATTATCATCATAGGAATTATGTGGAGAAGTTAAAAAAAAATGATATTATACGTGATGACGTGATAGCCTTACATAAGCAATGCAATTAAGATACAAGTACGAGGAAAAAAAAATCCAAAAATTGTGGCCCTAGTGTAATGTTAGAAACAAGAGAAAGAAAATAATAATAAAACCCTAAAACACTTGTTCTATTAGAGAGGGATTAAAATCCTTTATATAATAATACAATATGGTGTTATACGTGTAACACACTAACAAACTAATATCATAACAAACTAAGATAATAACAAACTGATATGTAATTTAATATCTTTAACACCCTCTCCTAAATTCTGAAGGGTTGTACCCTTAAAGTTTACACAAAAATGATAAATTAAAATTCCAACAAACAATTCCAATAAATAAACCAGAAACACTAAAAATATACTCCTAATACTTATTCAACACCCTTCTCAAACTCTGAAGGGTATTTTACGGTTACCGTCTGTCTTTTGGAATCTATCACTTTTCTCCTGCTCTTTGAGTCAGTTAGAGTCGCTCCCACTCGTTGAGTCGATCGGAGGCGCTTTCGCTCTTTGAGTCAGTCGGAGTCGCTTCCGCTCTTCTTGAGTCAGTCGGAGCCACTCCCGCTCGTTGAGTCAGTCGGAGTCGCTCCCGCTCTTTGAGTCAGTCAGAGTCGTCGGTCCATTAGATCAGATGGCGCACGTCGAGCTCGCGGAGGCGCAGGTGAGGCTCTTGTCGGTACCATCGGGGAGGCCTCCGGATGTGTCGGTGCGGATCCCGGCGGGGTGCGCGGTGAGCGCGTGTACGTGTGTGGGGGTTCTTCAGGGATTCGGATCGGGTGCGTGCCCTGGCGGGCTCGGTCGGATCGTCTTCTCGGAAGGGGCGAGGGTGTGTCGGTCCTGGTTGAGGCACCCGATAGCGTCTCAAGAGGATTCAGGGGTTTGTGTGATCGCCACCTGCTTTTTCTAAAAGCAGGAAAATGTTGGGTCGGATTTGATCGCCTACGCAGAGAGTTTGTGGGGTCTCCGCTCTGAGACACGGATATACTGTACACAGAGGTGAAAAACAGATAATCCTATTCTGCTTCCGGGGCTTGACTAAAGGAGTTATGGGACAAAGGGATGTGGATATGGGGTGTGGATACGGGGGCGGCTAGTTGTGTTTAGCCGTCGGCCAGGGGGCGCCTAGCTAGGGTTAGCCATCTAGGGTATGGGTTGGTTTGGGCAGAACTTCGATAGGAAATGGGTTCTGTTTTGGACAGAGGCTAAGCTAGGTTTAGCATGGGTTTCTGGAGGGTGGGATGAGAGGGTATTTTATGTAGGGAATGGTTGTTTCTCTCACAAAAGGGGCTCTCTCTCTCTCTCTCTTGGGATTTCTAGTGGTGGAAGGGTTTGATCAAGTGAGGATGGTGGATTGGTGATTGAAGATGTTGTATTTGGGCTTTGGGACCCCTCTATTTATAGTAAAAGAGAGGCAGGGAAATATCCCGGGGTAATGGAGTGGGTTGGCTTCGATTAGACCCCTCATTAATTCTCTGGTTCCTCTGTCAGAGACCAGGTGAAGGGCGGCTAGTCCTAATTAGCCGCCCCAATCATGACCTGCCAAACGTTCCATCTCTGACAAGCGGTGGCTTGGGTCGGTTACTTGGTTTGATCCGTCCAAGAGAGGGCGGCTAAATGTCATGACCCGCCGCAATGATCAGCATTAAATGCTACTTTATGTCCCATCTAGGGGACTGGTATAAAGTCGGCCAAGGGGCGGTCAGTGGAGCGGCTAGTCTAAACTAGCCGCCTAGTATGGGGCAGCTAGTTAGGGCTAGCCGCCCCTTTCCAGGGACTTGGGGTTTTTGGGTTTTAGAGTGGCGGGGTTTGTTTTAGGGTTAGGGCCTGGTTTAGGGTTTAGGCTTAGGTCCAGGGCTAGGGTTAGGGTTTAGGTTTAGGTCCGGGGCTTGGGTTAGGGTTTAGGTTTAGGTCCGGGGCTAGGGTTTCCGGTTTTAGGTCAAGGCTTCCGGTTTTCCCAAACTTTGGTTCTCTACTGGATGTCCGAATGTGGGATATTTCTGTGTGTTACTTGAAGTATTTCTGTCTCTCTGGACGGTCAAAATTGGGGTATCTACAGCTGTGAACGCGGAGGATTACACAGAGGGCACAGACGGACACAAACATCGACGTGGAGGGAGATTCTTTAACACCCTCTCCCAAACTCTGAAGGGTAGAACCCTTAGAGTATACACAATAATGAGAAGATGGCAGAGACTGGCGTCAGCAATGGGGGGCTGATGGCGGCTAGCGCAGAGGAGCGTGGACATGCCCCAACGGAGAAGAAGTAGAACAAACGTGACGTGGACGGCGGTGCGATAGGGCAGCAAGGTAGCACGAACGGACTGTGGACGGGGCATGGGGTAGCACGGCCGAGGCTGTGCGGACGGGTTGCTGACGGGGCGCGGCCGGGGCGGCGCTGTAGGGTTGCGCAGACGGTCCCGGGTGAGCTGTGCGGGGAACAACGGTGCGATGAAGACGACTACATCACGGATGACGACGGTGGTTGATTGGCGGATCCGGTTGACGGGTTGATTTGAACGAACTCGAATGGGTTGTTACCATCCACATATAACATGTGTGCTCTTGGAGGGATTCCGTCTCTTGGCTACGTGCGCAAGGCTGCGGGTGGCTTGACCGCGACTGCTCTTGGCGACGCTCTCGGCGGCGGCCTTGATTTTTGATGAAGAACCCACAACAAGATTGAGTATCAAAAGTCTTCCCCCGCTCCGATTGAAGACATCTCAATAGGAGCGGAGAAGAGGAAAGAAAAACTTTTATAGATTTAGGGTTTCTGGGGTAGCTCTGATATCGTGTTAGAAATAAGAGAGAAATAATAGATAGAAAATAATAATAAAACCCTTCATATAATAGTACAAGATGGTGTTACACGTGTAACATACTAACAAACTAATATCATAACAAACTAAGATAATAAGAAACTGATATGTAATCTAATATCTTTAACAGTAATAAATAGCTATTAATTTATGAAAATCCAAACAAATTCATCAAATATAAATATAAATAGAAGCAAGCCAAACCAAACCAAGACAAGACAAAGACAAAGGAAGTAAAAAAAAAACATGCAAAACACTTCCCAACTCCTCCTCCTCCTCCTTGACAACGTTAATGCCTGCGGTCCCCTCCCCGTCGATGCCTGTCGTGGCGGCCGCGCCAACCAAAAGTGCTACGAGTCCATCAACACAGATCATTAAGTCCATTAGATGAAATAAATTGTAACTCCTTATAACTAGTACTAACTACTTATTACTTAATGTAACTTATTATATTATTATAGGTTATACAAACCGTGATCAAATTATAAATTTTTTTATCATGGTACACTAAATCCGTGATATTAAAGTAGATTTAATCAGGTTTTTTGTAACCATGAGCAAAGGTTAATTTCAAAAAAATTATCATGGTTTTTGAGCAGTCAACGATCATAGTTTAATGCAAATCGTGATCTTTAATAACTATTATCACGTTTTAACGCAAACCGTGATCTTTAATACCGTGAACTATTACAGTTTTTGTAGTAGTGTGTGTATTTTTTTTTGTTAGATTTGTGAAAATTAATTTTTTTAGAAACACGTTTGAAAAATAAGATTTTGAATAAATTAGCTAAAATAGATTTTGATTCCTGAAAAACGCATTTTGTGTACTTTTTAAAAAACAACTTTTGCACTAAAAATTATAAATAAAAATTTAATTAAACTGGTTTCTTAAAACCCGTTCAATAACAAATTTGAATTTTCTGCTTAATTAAAAATAAAATCACCCCCCAATCATGTTACCAAACGGGTTAAGACTGAAGATTGCTTTCATTCGTTCATATTCAAAACATAGTTGATAATAAAATATTTACAATAGTCAAAACTCGTAAAGCCCCCATACTCATTATCCTCTATTAAGGCATGTGATACAGTACGTCACTTCAATCACAATTCCACAATTCAATAGATAATATAATAAATTAAAAACTCATAAGTTTTAAAAATATAAACCAATCGAGGATCTCAATAATTCATTCCAAACGAATGATTACACACAACTACTTTATTTGCTAAAATCAAACATCCCTTGGTTTTGCTGATAAAGCTAAGGACGTCCACTACATGCCAATAAGAAGGCTTATTCAACACCTACGATGCAACGGAAAGAACGAGAACTAAATGCCAACTCCACCACGAACAACGATCGCCAACGGCTACTCTGAAATGTTGGGAAAAGGAGGGGTGAGCTACCACACGCTCAGTGAATGGACCTTAGCGTCCCAATAATAATAATAATAATAATAATAATAATAATAATAATAATAATAATAATAATAATAATAACATTAAAACTCCAGAATAAATTCTAAAATATCCGAACCAACAGAATATAAATTTTCACAAATATTGCGATAAAATGGATGCATCTCATTAGAGGAAATAGCCACCATCTCATACTATCTATGTGATGCGCATGTTGCAACGGACACGCATGCCCGTATGGCACCCGCCGAAAGTGCTCCATCTAGAGCTTGATTACACTGACCAATCGTCACACAGACGGCGTCACGCAGACAGTTGTCACACAAACACGGTCCCACTGGACTGAGTCACGCAGACGATGTCATGCAGACAAATGATATGCATGCAAGAACAACTACTCACCCATCAACTGCTTCCGCATGGAATACATTATAACATAATTGATATCCATAAATCATTTATGACATATAAGATAACCATCTCATATCTATCATGATGACATTCTCATATGCTCCATACACAAAATAATAGTTGTATTCATAAAATAGACATGATGCGGTCATGAAATAAATATAAATAGTTTCAAAATCTACATAAAGACTAGACCTACTCACCTTTGGTTCAACGATTCACAAAACAAAGTCAAGCCTTTTAGAAACTCTAATATGACAAGAAACGATATGTGCGGATTAAAATAAGTTCAACCCCTACGGAACCCGATGGATCCGTATACCCAGAAACCGACGGCTCCTACAGGGGCTGTCACCGACCCACCCGATGGACCCCGTAGGAACTGTCCAAAGCACACCCGACGGTTTCTACTAGAACCATCGCTTATCAGCCCGACGGCTCCTCTGGGAGCCGTCCCAAATCTGCCCGACGGCTCCTGTGGGAGCCGTCCCGAGGCAGAACACAAAACCCTAATAATTTTTTTATAAAAACTCTTTAAAACCTTTTATTTTTTAAAATAGAATATAGGTCATTTCAAAACGGTATAGAAGCAGTGAGAAAACTTAGTTTGAAATCAAATCATGCTTATCGAAATCCGATTGCAACGGAACAAAACCCATAGGAATCTCTTCGAAAACCCTAATTCTATCATAGGAGTAAGTAGAAACACGGATTTACATTCAAACCTTCAAAATCGTAAAGAACACATCACTGGTTTGGATTTAAACATACAAGGTTTTAAAACAAGACTTAAAGGATAAAACAACACAATTTTTCTTAAAACAAATAGTCTTAAACATGATATATATATATTTTTAAACATACTCCTCATGGATCAGTCGCCCAGGTGCCGACGGCACCTATAAGATCCGTCAGGCACTGCCTGACCCGATTAAAAGTTAGAGTTTTTTAAAAAATTGTACGACAATATAGTAATAATATAACAATAACTTGTTTTGACTTGCTGTCCATGGTTCTCTAATTGGAATCTTCCAAACTTACCACATGCATGTGAGTGATTCTATGAGTCTAGTTTTTATGTAAAACTAGTTAAATACACGCGCAAATGCGCGTGTTTAAAAAGTTATTGTAAGCGAAATAAATGAAACCAAGTGATATTGCAATTTTGTCACAAAATCATCAAGAAAAAAAGAAAAAATTTCATATTCAAAATCACGATTTCCCCAATCAAGAAATTAATCTGACCAAAGTCACACACCTCACCCAAAAAGAATATCCAGTCAATAACAACAACAACCTAAGATAAAAAAAAGATATGAAATAATCAAACCTAACAAATATAATACTTGGGCATTTGCGAAAAGGAGGGACATACCATCATACCAAATTCCAAATTTCCAGCACCCCCTCCACCAAAAAAAGGAGTACCTATTTTCATATCCAAAGAAAAAGTAAATAGATTTATAATCAATCTAGAAATAAAAGACAGAACAAATTTTAAATTCAAAAGCAAGATTTTCATCGATAACTTTATGGGTTGAAATGGGGGTCCAATTCTTTTTGTAATTTTGGTATTTATTAAATGAGACCAAAAATAATTGGATGAAATTTCATAAAATTTGAAGTTGAAGATCTCATGTTTTGAGATGAGGGACCTGATTATGAATATAAAAATCTGGATCAGGGATGTGTTTGTATCATAGATAGGACTTGATTGTGAAACTGGTAGAATCTGGGGGCTTAAGAAGTTTAATATCTCATGTTTTGAGATGAGGGACCTGATTATGAATCTAGAAATCTGGATCAAGGACCTATTTATAACACAGATAGGGTCTGATTGTAAAACTGATAGAATTTGGGGGCCGATCTGAAATTAGCCCTGCAAAAAGACAAAATTGGTCGAGTTTTGTTAGGGACCTGGATATAAACATATAGGGGTCGGATTATGAAACCGGTAGAAATGGGGGTCCGTTCTTCAAATATCCTAGAAAAGGACAACATGACCATTTTTTGTCAGGGACATGGGTATAAATAGCAGACCTATTTGTAATAGAGATAGGGGCCGGCCTTCTTGTGAAACTTATATAACCTGGGGGCCATTTTGCAAAGAGACCACAAGAGAACAAAAATTGGCCGAAATCTTTGTCCTTATCGTCACACTTTATAAGAGTGTATAGATAACATGTAAATGTTCATAAACTACGAACTGATAAGAATTCATGAACTATAAAACAGTAACACATTACAGTTAAATTAGATGGTGCATGAAGGTATTAATGATGCTTACAACCCCACATCCCCACTTGTAGTCTTATATATATCTTGATCACTATCCAACAAGATATATATATCATTTAATTATTTATATACATCGTTAAATATTTTTTACATTTTTATACCATAAAACCAATTTATGTATCCTGTATACTTTCCACACCACGAATCCTATTGAACCATGCAAACGCTTTGAAACTGGATCCACCAAACAAAATAGCAGGACGTCATCTACTGCACGAACCATGCAAACCCTAATTCTACTACTGCATATTCTAATTGAAAAGGCTTCACTGCCGACAAGTTGATGCTATTTCGTACTGCACGAATTCCGAGGCAGCTGCATTAGTTGCTTCCGATCCATTGACCCCGTCCTCCAAACCACTCAATTTTGACATTTTTTATAAATACATCAATGCAATTTATTGGACTGTATGTTTCATTTTTTAACTACATGTCGAATGAGAAATAGGGGGCATCTGTGGGAGCCAAATTTTCTAACTACGCGTAACAGACCGGGTAACGAAGCACATCTGATCCCAGCCAACCAAATAACGATCCGCCAGGCCCAAGTCCGACCCAGCAAACCTGTTGATTAGGCTTGACCCGACAACGCAACGGCCCAACTGACCCCAATACGAACAGCTTCGGCCCGGAGGCCCACGATCGACCAAGTCAGTATCTAATCTATTCAATAATTGTATTGATTTATACAAATCTGTGGCACTGGATAATCATTATCATCATTTAATCTCCATCAATACCAAACCCGAAATCAAATCAAGATCTAAAGAAAAACAAGAGAAAACTTATTATTTTTGTTTGGAAAAACCTTTAAAACGAGATCATATTCAAAGAACAACCAGAGGGACTCATTACCATTCAAAAACTCTTACTCACACGAACTCGTTGGCTGAACCCTTCCCGAGCCCCCTCACCACAGTGGCCAATAACAAGAAAAATAAAATTTAGGGTTTTAGGTTTCAATGGAAGGAGAGAGAGAAAGAGAGACTTAATAGATCTCACACGCACGTGGGGACTGAAAATACGACACCATCAAGCCAATTAAACGCCAATCAATGCGTTTGTTTCTTCCAAAAATGGTCAACTTTCAAATTCGAAAATTTTTCCGATCGACGGCTCTTATTGAGACCATCGCTCACACATCCGACGGTTACTCGAGGATCCGTCGCCCATATAACCCGACGGCTACTCATGAATCCGTCGCCCAGGTGCCCGATGGCACTTATAAGATCCGTCAGGCACTGCCTGACCCGATTAAAAGTTAGAGTTTTTACAAAAATTGTACAACAATATAGTAATAATATAACAATAACTTGTTTTGACTTGCTGTCCATGGTTCTCTAATTGGAATCTTCCAAACTTACCACATGCATGTGAGTGATTCTACGGGTCCAGTTTTTATGTAAAATAACATATAAATGTTCATAAACTACAAACTAATAAGAATTCATGAACTACAAAAACAGTAACACATTACAGTTAAATTAGATGGTGTATGAAGCTATTAATGATGCTTACAACCCCACATCCCCACCCGGAGTCATATATATATCTTGATCACTATCCAACAAGAAATATATCTCATTTAATCATTTATATATATACATCATTAAATATATTTTATACTGTTATACAATAAAGCCTATTGAACCAATGCAAACGCTTTGAAACTGACAGTAGATCCACCAAATTAAATAGCAGGACGTCATCTACTACTGCATATTCTAATTGGAAAAGCTTCACTGCCGACAAGTTGATGCTATTTCGTACAGCACGAATTCCGAGGCAGCTGCATTAGTTGCTGCCGATCCATTGACCCCGTCCTCCATTGTACTGTATGTTTCATTTTTTAACTACACGTCGAATGAGAAAAAGGGGGCATCTGTGGGCGCCAAATTTTCTAACTACGCGTAACAGACCAGGTAACGAAGCACATCTGATCCCAGCCAACCAAATAACGATCTGCCAGGCCCAAGTCCGACCCAGCAAACCTGTTGATTAGGCTCGACCCGACAACGCAATGGCCCAACTGACCCCAATACGAACAGCTTCAGCCCGGAGGCCCACGATCGACCAAGTCAGTATCTAATCTATTCAGTATTTGTATTGATTTATACAAATCTGTGGCACTGGATAATCATTATCATCATTTAATCTCCATCAATACCAAATGATTCACAAGATCGGGCTATTATTGAATTTGTCCACCAAATCCCCATCAAATATGGATTGTCCACCAAACGCTTGCGGCCCTTTCCTTCGATGTCTAAGTACAGCCGAAGCCAAGCCACTAATGGAAGAAATCCACGAAGGGTCCTGCGGTGACCACTCTAGCGGACGCTCACTTGCCCATCGTATCCTCACGCAAGGATATTATTGCCCTACATTGAGTAAGGACGCCGTCGCATTCGCCCGGAACTGTGAAAAATGCCAAAAGTTTTCCCTGATAACTCATCTTCCTACAGGAGAACTCCATAAACTGACCTCCCCATGGCCATTTTCCCAATGGGGGATTGATATTGCAGGACCTTTTCCTATCGCAGCAGGAAGAAAGAAGTACGTGCTCCTCGCCACGAATTACTTCACCAAGTGGGTCGTGGCGGAAGCATACAAGACGGCCAAGCATGCCGACGTCAAGAATTTACTATGGAAACACCTTATTTGCAGGTTCGGAGTCCCCAGGACTATTGTTGCGGATAATGGGACTTAGTTCGCGAACACGCCAATCCGGGAATTTTACAACAAATACGGCATTTAACAGCATTTTGCCTCGCGAGCGTACCCGCAAGGAAATGGACAGGACGAAGCAACCAACCGCACAATCTTCACCATGCTCAAGAAGTGACTCGATGAGAAGAAAGGGGCATGGCTCGAGGAGCTTCCAGGCGTATTATGGGCCTACCGGACCACACAGAAGAAGCCTATTGGGAGTAACCATTCACTCTCGCTAACGAGACCGAAATCGTGATCCCCTCGGAAGTCAGCCTCCCCACTTTGTGAACTTCGGTCGCTCTCACTGACCGGAATAACAAGGCCCTCGCCAACAACACTGTGCTCCGGGAGGAAATTTGGGAAGCCGCTTCGATACACCTCGCCGCCTACCAGCACCGACAGGCCCAACACATCGGCAAAAGGGTCCACCCCCGGCCATTCTCACCCGGCGAGTGGGTGCTCAGACGAGTGACTGAAAACACACGTGAACCCAACGTGAAAAAACTGGGGGTCATCTTGGAAGGACCGTATGAAGTGGTTGAGGCTTTCGGCAAGGGGGCATACCGCCTATGCACCATTGGCTAACGGATGTCGTTGTGGGAAAAAATCTGCGTGTGTGGGGGTTCTTCGGGGATTTGGATCCGGTATGCGCCATGGTGGGCTCGGCTGGATCGTCTCTCGGAAGTGTGGTGGGGTATCGTTCCCGATCGAGGCGCCCGACAGCGGCTCAAGGGGATTCCAGTGTGTGTGTGATCGCCACCTGCTTTTTTGAAAAGCAGAAAAAGTTGGGTTGGATTTGATTGCCTTGCGAGGGGGGCGGGAGGGTTTGTGGGGTCACCGCTTTGAGACACGGATATACCGTACACAGAGGTGAAAAACATGTATTCCTATTCAGCTTCCGGGGCTTGACTAAAGGAGTCATGGGACAAAGGGGTGCAGGTGGGGTGTGGATAAGGGGCGGCTAGTGGGTTTCAGCCGTCGGGTAGGGGGGCAGCTAGCTAGGGTTAGCCGTCCGGGGCCTGGATGGATTTGGGCAGAATCTGGGTAGGGAATGGGCTTGGTTTTGGCTGGGCTTAAATTAGGTTTAACCTGGGTTTTAGGGGGTGGACTGAGAGGGTGATTTTGTGTAGGCAAAGGGGTTTTCTTCTCTCACAAATGACTCTCTCTCTCTCTATGGATTTCTAGTGGGTTTGGAAATTGTGGGTTTGTGAATCAAGCTTGGGGGATGTGTGAATTGTGTTAGAAATGTTTTGAACCCCCTCTATTTATAGTAAAAGAGAGGCTGGAGAATATCCAGGGGGTAATAGACTGATTTGGTTATTAGTGTATTTGATTAGACCCCTCATTAATTCTCTGGTTCTTCTGTCAGAGACCAGGTGAAGGGCGGCTAGTTATAACTAGCCGCCCCCATCATGACCTGTCAAACGTCCCATCTCTGACAAGCAGTGACTTGGGTCAGTTACTTGGTTTGATCCGATATTTTAATATTAAAATATTTGAATTATGAAACCATGTGCTAAAAAATATAAAACATGGATGAATCACATTTAATGCAGTGTCAGTGTTGTTGCAGTCGAAGAATTTTGAATTTCAAAATTCGAATCACTCATCCTGGCCCGCCTAAAGAAATGAAAAAAATTCCATGTCACCAATGTCTCGTCACGTCGGATCCTAGGTGGGGTCTGAGCAAATGACTGAGAAACTGCCTGATTGTAACATTTTACACGACATAAACGAACCAACTGCAGGGTTTATGATGGGCCTTGCCTGATCAAAGTATAGCGTTAATAAATTATATAATTCAATTAAGAATAATGTTACATCCAGCCCTATTTTCAGCCTCAATTCCAGTTTACAAGTGTTTTGAACTTTTTAAAAATAGTATACCTTATCAATGAGGTACAAAATTTTATAAAAAATGAAGTATATGCTCCAATGAATTGTATGGATGCATTTATAGAAAATGTAAAAAATTCTTTCAAAGCATATGCTTTGTTAACGTGAGCATATGCGTCGATAAAAATCTATCGACACACATAGGAGTGAAATGAGGACTGGAAATGAATCTTGGTGTAACAGCGCCCTTCAATTAAATAAAAGAATAAAGTTTAAAATGAGACTCAAGTGTTACATTTTCCTTTAAAATAAGAGATCGATCCTGGTGTGGCGTGGGCTATAAGAAAACACGTACATGTGCATAAATGTGATTCACTATACAAACAATAAGTCTTCTAAGTCGTATCCACAAACAATAAGTCTTATAATTTTGATAACACAATAAAAATATTTGATATCATATCCACATAATAGTTATTTCTCTCATTTTTATAATTTATATCCTCAACTATCTAATAATTTTCCATGTTCTCTAATTTTTTAGGAACTTATTATTGTTACCAATTGCACATTTGCACTTAGTTTTTTTTTCTTAAAAATCCACTGGGTGCCACCGCCCTTACTGGCTCCTTAATGGGTCCGCCAGTGTGTAAGTGTTGCACTTATCGAATAGTTGTCATACACAACTCTCCATAGATAAAAATCTGTTTGTTTTTTTCTATACTTGTATCGTGTTTGACTTATGTGCAGTGCCACATCATCATATATAACATCACATGATTGTCAATGCATGATCAAGTGAAATAAATTTTTCATTTTTCTTGTTATATTCACATGCATTTGCAACATTCTTACTTTTAATATGATGATATAACAATCCTTAGTAAAAGTTAAACAAGATACAAATATGAAAAAACAAGTGAAAAATTCAGCCTCAATATAATAATTTTTAGCCTCAACATAATAATTAGCTATTAATTTAATAAAGTCCAAATTATATAACACATCAAATATGAGTATAAAAGAAGGCCAAACCAAAACCAAAGAAAGACAAGGAAGTAAGAAACATGCCAAATTACTCTTCCCAGATCCTCCTCCTCCTCCTCTTCCTCATCCTACTCCTCCTTGTCCACCCCAACAATTCTGATCTAATAATAGAAACTATGGATGAAGAACTCGAAGAACTCCTCCTGGACAACCTTAATGCCTGCCGCCCCCTCGACGCCTGTCGTGACGACATCTCTAACGAGGAGTGCTGCCGGAGCATCAACAACAAAATCCCCAAAGGATGCGCCGCCGCCTGTTCTAAACTCAAGGAATGTGGACACCCGGAGCACATGAAAAATTGTCCTGAGAATTGGTGTCCCAAATGCTTCAACTGCGTTAAAATCTGCGTTCAAAAAGAAGAAGAAGAAGAAGTAGAAGAAAGCAACTAGGGCTGCGGATGAGTTTGGGCATCATTTTCCAATAAGCACCGATACACTCAGCCTGTTTTATAGATGACGCAATATTTATGTTGTTTTATCATATCATTTAGATTTAGCTTGTTCTTGTTTGTTTTATTGTTAATTGTACTCTTTTTTTTTTGTGGTTCCGGTTTCATTGTTTTCATCGAAAGTGTATTTTCCTTCAATTTTATTTGTAATGTGATTTTTATTTTTATTTTTGAAGAATCAATGTTGATCAATTGGGCAGTTGTAATTTAAGAGTTGCCATTTTAATGATTTATGGGAATAGTTGAGTAAATGAGATTGGTCGATGGAGTGCGTGATTTTTTTATTCCTCGACGCCTGTCGTGGCGGCCGCACCAATGAGAATTGCTCCAAGTCTGTGAGCAACTCAACATCTATAAACACCCGGAGCTCCCATGTAAATGTTATACGATACTTGTGTCCTATGTGTAAAGGGTGCACTTGCTCTTGATTTTTATTAAAAGAAGAAGAGGATAGGAGTATATATTGTGGTGTCATAGTTTATGTAGCTCTATTATAGTGTTTTAATTTCGTTCGCTCTTGATTTTTGTTATCTTAATAATACTTTTTTTTTGTGGTCATGTTTCACGGTTTTCATCAAAACTGTGTGTTCCTTCTATTTTATTTGTAATTTGATTATTTTGATTTTGATTTATTTTTTTTGGTGGGTAAAGGCGGGTTCGACCCGCAACCTCTCCTTTGGAGAGGGTGCATCTCGACCACCCCGCTAGGGGGTCTGCTGCATTATTTTGATTTTTGAAGAGTCAATGTTGAGTTGTAATTTTAGAGTTTCCATTCTTATTTTGTATGAAATGATTTATGGGAACCGTTGAATAAATGAGATTAGTCACTGGAGTGGGTGATTTTTTTTTATCACAATGTTTGTTGCAGCTTAATTAATATACAGATTATACCTTATAACTTTTCTGATAAGTTATAGACATGTTTGTTATAACTGTTTAAAAATAGGTAATAAGTAGCAGTGAATGTTTGTTTGATAAGTTGTAAAATGGTTTTTTGCTGTATAATTGTAAAAAAATACCCCTAAACTGTAGAAGTAAAAAATTAATTTAAGTTTAATAAAATACGTTAATTTTTACATATAAAATTAATTTCATATAAATATTTAAAAGATAATCAAATTAACATAAATAATATTTCAAAATCGCCACAATATTTTCAAATATTACATTCTAGAAGTTTAAGAAATTGAGTGATAAATGGAATTATAAAAAAAATTGATAATGTATTATTTGTAATAGTTAAAAAATTGAGAAGATGAAATGTAGTTTAATGATTTTTTGTGTGTAATAGTAAAAAAATAAATACAAATATTATCAGTAAAAAAATTAAAAGAAAAAGTGTCCAAATAATAAAAAAAGCTAATGCATTTTATAAGCCATAATCTCATAAGCATCCATTTCCCCGCTTATAGATATGACTTTTTAAAGCTGTTTTTAGATTAAATAAGTTTCAATATGTTTAAACAAACATACAACAACTATTTATTTTAAGCTAAAAATTTTAATATCCAGCTTATAAGTTTAATAAATATGTACATTACATTTTTACATGCGGTGGTACATGCTGGCATGTACGGTTGCATGTGATCCAAAAAAATGAACGTTCTGGGAACGAATTCCGTTCAAATGGCATTCGAACAATAATGTATGAAACAAAATAACAACAGTTTGAATAGAGTTTTGAGTCTGTTTGAACAGTCAATTTGCGACCACATATACGGCCACATATGAGAACCGCATATTACTTTGAAACATTGTTATATACTCCATTTTCTATATATGTTTTAAAAATTCAATGCATGTAAAAATATAAAGATTAGATGAAACAACCATTTTAGTTGCCCAAAAATAAGATTTGCTATGTCAGATAAATGAAAGGATTTGTATGGATAAAAACCCACGTAAAGTTATTAGGAGTCTCTTTCTCTAACATTGGTATAACTCTATGTAGGTATGACATAGAGTTATTTGCATTAGTAACTATATCAAATTGTAACATTTTTATTGTTGACTATTTTGAGAAAGAATGATTGATAAAAAGTAAATAAAGATTAAATGAAAGAGATGAGGCGCGAGATATATTTTTAAAATGGAGCCCCGTATTAACATAATTTTTTTTATTATCAGAAAATATTTTTAAAAAATGAGATCACAAAAGAGTAAAACATATAAAATATACCAGAAATAACATATGAACCAATATGATATTATTTTTTAAATCAAATCATAAAACGGAATCCGGATAAATCAGAAAAAAAAACATATAAAGGGATAATACATATAAATTTTAAATACAGAAATAAGATGAAATATTCAAAATAAACACAAATCTAGGGGTGGTATATGAGCCGAGCAGCTCGGGCTCAACACGGGTTCGGCTCGGTTAAAGCTCATTCGAGCTTGTTCGATTAGACAAACGAGTCAAACTTGAACATTTTTTAAAGCTCGGTTTGTAAACGAGCCGAACTTGAACCCGAGTTTATGTCATTTTTACATATATAAGATGTTGTAATTTGTGAAAGATAATTTCTCAAATGCTAAACAAATTTATTTTTTGTTAATGGGGGGTTTAATTAAACACACTATTATCCATTCATCCGATTACCGTTTGGACACTCCCCTACCTCTTTTTTACTATAAATAGAGGGGGTCCAAACCATTTCTAACATCATCACCAATTCACATCTTCAATCCACCTCTTGAATTCACAACTCACAACCCATTTCCACCACTTGAAATCCTTGGAGAGAGAGAGAGAGAGAGTCCCATTTGTGAGAGAAAAAATCCATTTGTCACACCAATCCACCCTCCGAAACCCAGGTTAAACCATGTTTAGCCTCTGCTAAAACCAAACCCATTTCCTACCGAAGTTCTGCCCAAATCCACCCAGGCCCCGGACGGCTAACCCTCGCTAGCCGCCCCCTACCCGACGGTTCAAACCTAGTAGCCGCCTCCCACCTGCACCCCATTTGACCCAAGACTCCTTTAGCCAAGCCCCTGAAGCAGAATATGATTACCTATTTTTCATCTTTGTGTATGGTATATCCGTGTCTCAGAGTGGAGACCCCACAAACTCCCCCACGTAGGCAATCAAATCCAATCCAACTTTTCCTTCTTTTCGATAAAGCAAGTGGCGATCACACACACACCGGAATCCCCTTGAGCTGCTGTCAGGCGCCCCAACCGGGAACGAGATCCCACAACTCTTCCGAGAGACGTTCCAGTCGAGCCCGTCAAGGAGCACACCGGATCTGAATCCCCTAAGAATTCCCACACACGCGGATTTCCCACGCCGACAATACCCTCCGCCCATAAGGCCTTGGGTAAATTCTTTGCTTGCAACCAACTCTTGCATGTCTCCACCAAGTGATGAATCTTCCTCTCTGTCACGCCATTTTGTTATGAAGTGTATGCACAAGAAAGCTTCCTCTGAATGCTGTGCTCACGAAAAAATGAGGAGAAGTCATTCGAAGTGAACTCTCCCCCATTGTCCGTGCGGAGCCTTCGAATCTTCTTGTTGAGCATGCTTTCCAAGGTCACCTTGAACTTTGAGAGAACATCTGATTTTTCTTTTACAAAATACACCCAAGTGAACCGTGAAAAGTTATCAACAAATAAAAGCATATAAAGAGAGCCTGAATAAGATGGTGTAGAACAAGGTCCCATCAAATCACTATGGATGAGCTCCAAAGGACTCTTGCACCGAGAGGGGGACCTATCGAATGGAAGACGATGTGCCTTTCCATATTGGCATCCCTCACACACCTCTCCTCCACCAAAGGAACAAGGTTTTTTTTTCACCATGATTTTTAGCTTATCCATGCTAAGATGCCCTAGTCTAGCATGCCATATGGATGACTATAATTGGTGCTCATTTTATCAACATATGAAGAAGAAGCAGATAACACAAAGAGATCATTTACCTCTTTCCGGTGTGGACAATGTCTCCCTCCAGCTTGGAAACATTCTGAAGAATCTTCACATCTTGTGGCCTGAACAAGACATAATGGCCCGCATCCACCGTATTGGAGACGGAGAAGGTTCTTCTTCACTCCCGGAACATGGTACACACTCTTAAGTGTGATAGCATCATCTCCTCCTTTGCCTCCGAGGATGATGCTCCTGACCTTCTCCACCGGGTGTATAGTATTGTCCTCCGTGACAATCCGATCATTGCCATCATAATGATCTTGAGAGAAGAGAACTTGGAGTCATCGCCGGTTAGATGATGGCCACAACCGGAGTCAATGATCCAATCCTCTTTGAAGTTGATGGAAGCCAAGGCATCGACCGAAGTTGCCTCCATCAAGAAGCAATTCCCCCAATCTTCTTCTTCGACACCATCTTTTTGAGCAAGATTGTCACCATTGAGCTTCACGTGACAATTATTCTTAATGTGTCCAAGTTTATCGCAATGGTAACACTTGACACCTTTCTGATTCCCCTCCAATTTACTAGAGGAGTCGCCATCATCCTTCTTCTTCTCTTTGTCTTTATTCCTAGACTTTTTGTTGGAAGAAAACAAGACATTTCCGTCACCATCGGAAGTAGAACACCCCGCCATTTATCGAGTTACAGACTCTTGTGAAGCAAGAAGATTCTCAAACTCCACCAAGGATGGTTGAACTGCCCACCCTTGAATAGATGTGACATAGGGAATGAACTCCTTCTTGAGCCCATGAACGATGTGCCGCTTCAACCGTGCCTCTGAGATAGGCTCGTCCAGGTCAAGAGTAGAGATCTCCGAACAAAGGTTTTTGATCTTCAAGAAGAATTGAGAGATAGAGAGATCGCCTTGAGAAGAGCTCACCAACTCATTCTCCAACAATTGTAACAGAGCAACATTCTTCTTGTTGAACAACCCATGGAGGGTTTCCCATATATTGCACGCCGATGTGCAATCTATGATGCGCTCGAACAATTCTTCAGAAACAGATCTCTGCAATATGAACTCCGCCTTTGCATTAGAAGTCTTCTACTTCTTCAATGCATTATCGTTCTCCGGCGTATCCTCCGGAGACTCCTTCTCACCCCCACCAACAACCTCCCACAAGTCCTCGCCAAGAAGGTAGGACTCCATACACGACTTTCACCTCTTGTAGTTGGTTTGTGAAAGCACCACAAAGCCAAGTCCGCCAATACGAACTCCCGAATCCATCTTCGAAGCTCCGAATAAATTTCTTCACCAAGGGAATCTTGAAAAGCACCAAACTAAAACCCTTGTAGCTCTGATAACATGTGGAGAGACACGAGGCTCTCAAATAGTGCAACCAAAGTTACACTAGCCCAAGACTCACAACAAAAAATAGAAGAAGAATGAACAACTCCAAGATGAAGGAAAATTGACAACTATATTTCAGTACAAGAGATAAGCTTACGTTCAAAATTGGGCTATTAGAGACAAGCTTGCACAAGTGTATGTTTTAGGTGGTGTTGGAATTTTGTGGAGTGAATTCAATTGAGTTGAGTTGGTGGAAATGGTGGAGTGGGTCTCCTTTTATAGGCAAGGTTGGTATGGAGAATAGGTTATGGAAAGTTGGTGTACATAATGACTTGTGTGGTGTACCAATGCATGGGTAAGTGATATTGGAAAAATGTAGTCAATGTGATTTTCCAATGCATAGGGAAATATAAGGCTTATGGGAAGTGATAGTCCATATATAGGTAAATGGGGATCTTGGAAAAATAATGGTCAATTTGGTTTTTCAAGTAATGGAAAATATGGTGGGTGACATAGGAAGTCAAGATATGGGAAAGTGGTGAATTGAATGTGGTGGTTGGTAGTGGAGAGTGTAGGAGATAAACACATGTGCAAGTAAATCAATAATGCTCCACACAAAATACAAAGTTGCATCACTACATCCCTCAATATAAAAAGCTAATATAAATAGATAGATAAATAACAAAGTTCACTTTAAAATTTCACAACCATGCAAAAAATCAATTCTGTGACATATGGTTTTGATGTCATGTTTTATCCTCCCTGTGTGACGTATTCATAAAATTGCTTTCACATTTTGTTAAAAAATACTTTATCAAACAAATACATTATTAAAATAATTCAAAATGTTTTCGGTCCATAATAATTTCTTTGTTGATAAAGTCTATGCAATTAAGGACATTGATATAATCAGTTTATTTTTTTGTCATGTTTGCAGTTACAAATTATAATATCACTAATATAGTGTATGAAGATGTCTAATATAATACATACTCCACTATCATATCTCAGTATATACTCCTTTATGAAAATATAGAGATATACGCCTTTAATTCTTCATATAAGTATATTATGTATTTTTATAAATAAAAAATAAAATACTTTGTTAGATCAGTACATAAAAGAAAAATCGAAACTATTTAACTTGCAACTGGGCGAGCGTAACACTTTCCATGCACATAAATGTACAACATAAGAGTGTCGTTACACTTAGTTTACATCTCAGACCCTTTCTCAGACTCCATATCACACTGCCCAAGTGGAATTTTTTTCAAATGCCACGTTAGCTCCCCAAAAAAGCAGTAAAAAATTTTCCCCAAAAAATTCCCGCCCATAAGTTCCCGCCAATTTTTTTTTATCCATTACTTTGTCATCCCTCCTTTTTGGATCCATTAAAAACATTTCATTTACTATTTCTTTCTCTCTCTCAAACTCTGCGTCAACCACCACAGACCAGCCACTGAAGGGGGTGATAGAAAGGTACCACAAGGAGCTCGACCCTGGCGTTCCCACCACCGTCCGTTTTGATGCTCGCCGAGATGAAATCTCGAATCCCCTCAACCCCACAGTCTGATCCGACGGCGTTGAGCGTAATCAGACTACTATCCATCGATGAACTCTTGTTGCAGATGGTGATCACAACCTGTTTGATGAAATGCATGAGTGGAATTGTCGGTGTTTAGATGCGTTTGTTTATTATAGATAGATGCGCAGACGGCACTGATTGGAGAAGTGGAGAATTTGTTGGACATGGCGGAGATGTTGGTGGTGGAGAAGGAGGAGAGGGTAACAAGGTCTCTATTAGAGCTCCCCGTCTGGGGGTCTCCGAGAGACTTCGTCGCTGCTCTAGCTAATGGTGGTGAAGACGATGATTCATATTTATTGAGATTATGATGGGGCTTTTGTAGATGTGTTGCTATTTATTTTTTTAACAAGTGAAGTTAGAAAATTTTATCTGTGATTTTGATCAGTGTTTGTTTTTTTTTACGTGTTGACATTCTTGTTGTTTGAATTTGCGTGTGATACATGGATTTTGTCATTCCATTGGATCTTTTTCGTTATTAGAGGATAATAAACATTAATAAGTATATACTGATCTAAGTAGGTATATACTTGTACAAAATGGTATTTAACTCATTGGATGATAAATAAAGTACTTGAAACTTGGGACTATAAAAAGAATTCTATATAAAGTCGTTCTGCCTTGGATAAAAGAATATGTTTGGATTTTATATTAAAGTAAATATTAATGATTGTCTTGTGTGTAATGCTGAGGTACTCTTTTAGGCTTTCAAATGCAATGTTTAACGTTCTGAACGTAGCTATTTGTATTAAACGTGAATAAGCATTTTACAAATTTTGATGGCACCTGCAATGTTTAATTGAGCATGTACTTCGACAGGTTCATAAACAGTTGAAGTGATTGAGATCACAACCATACCAACTAGACGAGGAATCTGGCATATGGATGACATCACAAATGTAGAAGTGAACAATATGGTTATTTATAAGAAGTTGATTTATTGTTTCCAATCTGGCGTGGACATTTCTTCAAGTTCTATAAGGTGATGTTTTACGTTCTGAACTTGACTATTTGTATTAAACGTGAATAAGTATTTAACAAGTTTTTAGTGACATATAAAATGTTTAATTGAGCATATACCTCGATAGGTTTCTAAACATTTGAAGTGATTGAGATCACAACCACACTAGCTAGACGAGGAATTTGACATATGGATGACATCACAAATGTAGAATTGAACAATTTGATTATTTATAAGAAGTTGATTTATTGTTTCCAACCTGACGTAGACATTTTTTCATTGCGCTACTTATCTAACTGATACCAACGTACCTACCTAGACATCATAGGCATATACGTAACATAACAAAGCATATACCTTATCCCACAAGTATATAACATAACCAACAATCACATCACACAATAATTATTAAACAAAATAATCACACCACACAATAATATAACGCAACAAAACAAACATCACATATATGACAACCAAAACATGGCTGAATAAACATCAACCAAAATTGTATCATTTACTTGTTTAGATTTTACAAAATTCTTCACCCATGAATCCAGCGGTAATCTGTTACGCCCCGGAAACATACCAATCACACAAAAACTGACAAGGATCGAATAAGGTAACAAGGCTACATGGAAGCGATAGCCAATAAAAAAAAATGCGGAAGTATAAAATATAAATAAGTCTGTAAATCAAAAACATTATTACAGACCTGAATACACAAACACTGTCCTGTGAGAGTCCAAGTCTAGTCCAATACAGCCATATGTGCAACACGCACGATTACTAATACATATACAAGAAAATAGGATTGCTGACAGCCTCGCACTCGCCAACTGAAAGATGGGACACTCCACGCACGAACCACGCCAGATAGATGCTCTAGCTCCACGCCAACCCAATCCCTGGTGAAAAATAACACACGAGGGGTGAGCCACAAGCTCAGTGAGTGGCAAGGATCCAAGCTCTATAATAATCATATGATATTAGTTCATCATCTTTGTTTTTCTTTCTAAGAAAAACGAATATGGGATGAAACTCAACATATATAAATGTCACGTGAAGGCGCGATCTCACCTCACCCTAACCCTCGACCCGTAGGGGAAATCTCTTAGAACTCTTGGAGAGGAACCAAACGGTTAACCATAATGCATATCATTATTAGATAACATAGTACCTTAAGTCTAATCGCAATGCCTCACACCATTCAGCAGATGTATTATACTTTGGGCATTCCCAATATAAATGTCACGCGACAACGTGACCCAAACTTACCCTAACCCTCACCTCTAGGGGGTGAAATGGGACTATTGAAATCAGAAGCCAACTCGCTAACTCCTTTAACCTTCCGGTAGCCCTCTCCCGGGTAGCCCTCTTCCTAGCAACCATCCATGGTAGGTCCGATGCCAAAACAGTGTTAAAATATACTTGGGCATCCTACGATGTGGAGGCATAGTCCAGGATAGCTTCAACACCGGGTAGCTTCAACGCGGATACGAGGTAGGGGAGAAGCATTCAACGCTCGGAAACTTCGACGCACGACGATGCGGGAGGAAGCACTCCAACCTCGTCCCCATCCTCACCCCTAGGGTGACATGGGACTATTAGAAAGGAAATCAACTCGCTAACTCCCTTAACCTTCCGGTAGCCCTCTCCCGGGTAGCCCTCTTCCTGACGGCCTTCCAAGATAGGTACGAAGCCACAAGGGTATCGAAATACACATTGGGCCTCCTATGATGTAGGAGCAGAATCCAGGATAGCTCCAACGCCGGGTAGCTTCAACGCGGATACGAGGTAAGGGAGAAGCATTCCATGCTCACAATACGATCCTCAAGGATCAACTATAATCATCTAGCAATAACAATGCTAATGAATTCTCTTGAATTGCTATACAGATGCATCACTCGGACGTGAGGAAAAACAGTTAAGTTCTCGCACTTAACAATACGATGGCAAGACCCTAAAGATGGGTCATCCACACGCCTATTACAGATAGACCAAACATACTATCATAGATATCGGTTAACGAATACAATAAATGAATTCTTCTGAATTCTTATATGAGAGCATCGCATGGATGCAGGGTAGATAACCTGCTACATTTGCATAGTAAAATAAAATATGATCCTAACCATGGATCGCACATATGTCTATCACAGTTATGCCTGACTAATTAAACACACACACAATTATTACAAGAGAAACTCTATCATAAAAGAGGTATATGGACCACATGTCCAAATAACCTGTGATTAAACCATATATATACACATATATGCACACTTTATACAATCCAACAAGAAGAATTCTGTCATAAAAGAGATATATGGACCACATGTCCAAATAACCTGTGATTAAACCATGTGCATTCACATATACACATATACGAGTTCAATTAATTGAATATACAAGCAAAAATACAGTTCACTCTAGGCTTCCAAACCTCTCACATAGAACTAATGAATAGAATGGAAGTCAAACAACACAAGTCATAGACTAGCCTGCATTCCACAAGACAGTAATAAATGAAGCATACGAATCAATTAGTGATCAATAGTGCTAAGTATGACTACGCATCGAGATAATATCACATATAAACTAAATATACAGGTTAACTAGCACAATATCGATTTAGTATAGCAATACTCTTTTAGAAATAAAGATTGAATATAGTTATAAGGCCCCAGGGATACGCGATGCATGACTACATGCATCGAGCGCTTCCCAAAAGGGGTGGATCGAACCACTCACTAGTACTTGGATCGCCTCGCGTCCGGTCTACGAGATCTGCAAGAACAACCAATGATGCTCCATTAAATATAAATCATCTCGACACATATACAAGCCTTTTTCATGAAGACATCAACTCCTGGTATTGCCCACACCATGCATAATAACTCTTTGACACATATTTATACAAGATTAGACCATCTACTACAACCAGCCCCAAACATTAGTCTCCACAGCACAAAATACACATCCAAAAATACTGAAATAAATCACACACATTCTATGATATGTTAGGATCATATTCCATGAAGACATAATAACTTGATAAGATCCCTAAATGCCCGAAATAAATTATTTTCCGAAACTGGTTAATTTCTGCGCGAATCCGGACAGACCATGAACATTAGGCTATATCTTTCAATACAGGTAACCAAATGACACCAAATTTGATATATAGCATCTAGACACATAGATGATCATATGAAATGAAGACACAAGCCTCAAAATATGCCTCCAAATACCTCAAACACAAGGATCTTAAAGAGACAGAAAATCTGCCTTACAACATAAAACCACCCCATTCATGCATTAATGCAACCATCTCATGTGCAGTAGCAATTACACATTACACTCTTCCAACAGCACCAAAATTCAATAATACACACTCATACAAGCATAAACACAAACACATACAAGGCACAAAGGGGAAGTGAATATACCTTGGGAAGAAGAGGAGATGGTGCACATAAGGAGTTCCACCACCATCACCACAAACAACCACCATCACACATGCCACATAGCACAGCCACAACCACCACCAAATCAGCCATCTCACATACACCCTTCATAGATGCATAAAACCAAACACATGGGGGGGGGGCTGATTTAGAGAGGGAGAGAAACAATAACAACAACCAACAATAAACACAAGCTCACACACCTTTCTCTCTTCCACTTCTTCTTGTTGTTGCATAAACACAAGCACCTCATCTTCACCACCATCCCTAGCTGACCCAACACAAAGAGGGATCAAAGAGAGAGCTTGAAAGATAGAGATCAAGCAAACACAAGGCTCCTTCCCTTGATTTTCCTCTTCACCTTGATCTCCTTCAACTTCCTCTCCTCCTTTACACACACAAAGGGGGGAAAAAGAGAGACCAAATAGAGGGAGAGAGAGCTCTATGAGAGGGTGAGAGAGGGCTGAAGTCGTAACATTTAGAGGGGATTTAATAGGCAAGGTCGGACTGAATGTCCGAGCTGTCCTCGGACTAAAACCTCTGTACAGCCTTCACTTAAAAGGCCATAACTTCCTCAATACAGCTCGGAATTGCATGATTCCAGTGGCATTGGAAAGCTAAGAAGATTATCTACAGCTTTCATGTTTACACCCAGATCAAATAACCTCTTCAGCTATTTCGAAATCTAGGCTAAACATCATACAGGGCTGCTGCCTGGATTTCTCATCTTCGGGGTATACTTGGAAAAATACTCATAACTTTTGATACATGAATCCAGTTGATCTAATTCCACTTTTGTATGAAATCTAACTTAACACTGAACATCTCATGATAAAACTAGATTTTTACTACTTCATCTTGGTCATTAACAAAATTAAATCCAAATACCAATCGAAACTGCATAATTTCTAAAAGACCTTAAAATGCTACAAAAACTTCCATTTAAGCCCAAGTGAACACCAGAATCACAAATATGCAATTTGATTTTGAAACTGAATGCCCGAACTATTAAAATAAATAAAACGCGATGTTTGACCTTTAAAAGTGACACAGTCTTAACATAATCATAACACGCATATATTTTGGCGTTTTGGCTCCCTTGGTTTGTGTTTGGTTGTTCCTCTTTTCTCCAAGTTTCACCGCACGCTATATCGATCTGATTCAATTGATTTAATATTAAAATATTTGAATCATGAAACCATGTGCTAAAAAATATATAACATGGATGAAACTTATTTCATATTAACATATTTGATTTACGAAACCAATATTGGACGAATAATCTGTAAAGTGGTATATATTAGCTTAATATAAGTATATAGCAGTAAAAAAATGTGTATGCTTATATACCACGAATGTTAATTTTCAACATAGCATATTAGGATGAATTTTTGAATCAACAATGTTTATTTTCAAAGACACAAGTTAAGATTAAAAAATTGAAACACCAAGTCATTGAATAAAAAATAGCGATTTATGAAACCATATGCTATCAAAAGAAAATGTGAAAATGAAGAATCTCTGTGAAAAATAATTTATTAAATCATATGCTAATGAAAGAAAATAAGAAAACTAGAATCTTTATGAAAAATACCTTTTTGAAACCATATGCTACCAAAAGAAAATCTAGAAATAAAGAATCTTTGTGAAAAATGATTTATGATACCATATGCTAACAAAAGAAAATAAAAAAAATAAGAATCTATGCGAAAAATAATTTATGAAATTATATGCTAACAAAAGAAAATAAGGAAACAACAATCGAAAAGGTGACAATGGTGAAGATGTAGAAGATCCATGCTTCAAAAACGGTGAAGACGCACAAAAAATACCACATTTGTAGGCACCGACGGTAAACCATAACGAAGTGAGAGAGGTAAAGGGAAGAGAGAGAGAGAGAGAGAGAGAGAGAGAGAGAGAGAGAGAGAGAGAGGTGATAAGCACTCACCGTCGAAGATTATTTTATTCCAAATATTAAGAATCACATTTAATGCAGTGTCAGTGTTGTTGCAGTCGAAGAATTTTGAATTTCAAAATTCGAATCACTCATCCTGGCCTGCCTAAAGAAATGAAAAAAATTCCATGTCAGCAAGGTCTCGCCACGTCAGATCCTAGGTGGGGTCTGAGCAAATGACTGAGAAACTGCCTGATTGTAACATTTTCCACAACATAAATGAACCAACTGCAGGGTTTATGATGGGCCTTGCCTGATCAAAGTATAGCGTTAATAAATTATATAATTCAATTAAGGATAATGTTACATCCAGCCCCATTTTCAGCCACAATTCCAGTTTACAAGTGTTTTGAACTTTTTAAAAATAGTATACCTTATCTAATGAGGTACATAATTTTATAAAAAATGAAGTATATGCTCCAATGAATTGTATGAATGCATTTATAGAAAATGTAAAAAAATTCTTTCGAAGCATATGCCTAGTTAACGTGAGCATATGCATCGATAGAAATGGGGGCTGGAAATGGATATGGGTGTAACAACGCCCTTCAATTAAAAAAAGAATAAGTTGAAAATGAGACTCAAGTGTTACATTTTCCTTTAAAATAAGAGATCGATCCTGGTGTAGCTATTAGAAAACACGTACATCTGCATAAATGTGATTCACTAAACAAACAATAAGTCTTCTAAACAAACAATAAGTCTTCTAAGTCGTAACTGAGCCTGATTAATTAATCGATCTTTGTTGTACAAAATGAAGGGCTGGATTCCATTTTCATAATTTTCTAATCGTTTCAAATATTCATATGATTTATAAGGCTGACTCAACTCAATCATTTTTTCAGTCTCACATACAATCTATTTAAGTTTCATTTTTATAATTTTCTAATAGATTCAAATTTCACTCAACTCAATTTTTTTTTTAGTCCCAAATACAATCCGCTTTCTTCTTTTATATAAAAAAGTATATATTAGAGGTTATAAATGTGACTCAGTCTAAGTGCAATGGTGGACCCATGAATTTTTTCTAATAGGGGCCATTATTCATAATAAAACATGAAGGATAATATTATGTATACTATTTTATTTTGCTCTAATTACAATTTGTGATCCGATCTTTGGCTAAATCAGCAAGCAGATCAAATCCTAAGGAGCATCATTCTTCCAAAAAAAACCCAATCAAATATGTAGTCCACTGAATTGTATGGATCTATATATAAAAAATGTGAAAAATTTCTATCAAAGCATATATTTTGTTAATGTGACTATATGATACTAATTATATATATGAGATTGAAATTGAAGCTGAAAAAAGTGAAAAAAAAGATAATGTAACAACACTAAAAAAAATATAAATTTAGACGACATATGGTAAAATTTTAGAAAATATTATTTACTGAGCCTTTTCAACCCCATTCTTAGTCTACACATGTTATGATATTTTAAATAATAATAATTTATCTCATCTAAGGAGAAGTATAAACTTTTATAAAAAAATGAATGATACATTTATAAGAAAATGTAAAATATTTTTAATGAGACTATAATTAGACACTAACAAAGTATATAAGACTATAAATAGAACTGAAAAAGGAACTATGTATAATAGAGCTCTATAATTTTAATAACACAATAAAAATATATGATATCATATCCACATAATAGTTATTTCTCTCATTTTTATAATTTATATCCTCAACTATCTAATAATTGTCCGTATTCTCTAATTTTTTAGAAACTTATCGTTGTTACCAATTGCACATTTGCACTTAGTATTTTTTTCTTAAAAATCCACTGGGTGCCACCGCCCTCATTGGCTCCTTAGTGGGTCCGCCAGTGTGTAAGTGTAGCACTTATCGAAGAGCTATCATACACAACTCCCCATAGATAAAAATCTATTTGTTTTTTCTATACTTGTATCGTGTTTGACTCATGTGCAGTGCCACATCATCATATATAACATCACATGGTTGTCAATGCATGATCAAGTGAAATAAATTTTTCATTTTTCTTGTTATATTCACATGCATTTGCAACGTTCTTACTTTTAATATGATGATATAACAATCCTTAGTAAAAGTTAAACAAGATACAAATATAAAAAAACAAGTGAAAAATTCAGCCTCAATATAATAATTAATTAGCCTCAACATAATAATTAGCCATTAATTTAATAAAGTCCAAATTATATAACACATCAAATATGAGTATAAAAGAAGGCCAAACCAAAACCAAAGAAAGACAAGGAAGTAAGAAACATGCCAAAGTACTCACTACAAGAAAACAAGCCATTAGCTACGACATTTTTCGTAGCAAAAACCTGTTTTTCCGTAGCAAAAGGTCTTCCTCTACGAAAACGTTCCGTTGCTATTATGGTTGCAGTTTCCTCGTATGGGAAAACCTTTAGCTACGAAATTAAATATTCGCAGCAAAAAACAACGTTTTGCTACGACACTTTTTTCGTAGCAATAGGTATATTTTCGTTGCAAAACCACTAAATTGATGTGAAAGAAAAAGGGTGAATCCTGAATAAAAACCTGCTTTTGGAGGTTGAGCAGTGTAAGTATTTCCTTACGTAATTCAAGATGCTCTGAACAAACTGCTTTGGTTGGAACCTTCGGCTTTATATTAATCTACATAATGAAGGAAAGGATCAATCCAATGTGAAAGCAAGATTTAAAAATTCTGTATTTACCCACCAAAAAAAAAATTTCTGTAATCTCAAATAGTTAGGTAGACAGTGTTATGATAGGATTCCCATGGAAATCACATTAGAGGCAGATCTCTTAATAAGCTCAGCATACTGCAAAGGAAGCACATGCTGCTTCAAACATTTTATTAAACTGCAAAGCTCAAAAAAAGTACTATAAAATGCAACTTTAAAAGCCAAGATTACACAATTATAAAAGCCATTGTAAAGTAAAGTTTGTGGAATTAACATTCTATTCTATCAATAACTCTTTGCATGACTTCATATTTTCAATTTATGGGTACAGACACACACATTGGCTACTCATTCAATTTCTAGATATGCAATTAATATAAGTATCCAAATACCCAATTCAAAGTTCCCAACCAACCAAACTCTCAAGAAATTGAAAACCATTACCATGAATTCAGCCAAATGTACCAAAAAAAGAACACTAACAAGAAAACCAATTACAAGAACACCTCAAGATTCACATCTATGAGTAGAGAAATATATTTGCCACTCATTAAACATCACGCCTGACCTAAAAACCTCAAGACACTAATAATCCATAATCAACAATCCATCTAAATCCACCAACAAAGGAACTCAGTCATTCAATCACACTTGGATTCGAGGCAGAACTAGTTGTGTGTGAACCTGGAGAGGAGGTTGGATATTGGTATGCATGTCTTATATTGAACTTCTCCTTGTGTAAAAAAGAGGAGAGAAAACGATGAAAGATAGCTATATGTTAAATGAATAAGCATATATCGCTTAATAAGCATTTTCAATAGAAAAAAACAGAAAAATTCGACTCTAAGCATAGAATTTAAGATGTAAAAAAAAGAGTTGAATAGTTTTTTAGTGGGGCTACACTCTAGATGGAGAAAATGTCAGTTTCTTCCACCACTGAAAGCACATGCTTCTACTGATTCTCAATGATGGACTACCGTGGAAAATAAATTATATATCTAGATTGAATATACTAATTTTTATCCATATTTTCTATTTATATATATCTGGACAAAGAAAAATATATATAGAAAATGACAGTTGCTAGTGGAAGTAGCAACAACAACTACAAGAAAATCAGTACAACCTTGACAAAAACGAATTAATCGAGCGAAACATAGAGAGAGAGAGAGAGGAAGAAGAAATCCTGACCGTCCAAATGATAAGCTCCAAGCTCCCCGAGCTTCCGAAAAATCCCAGCAGTCGATGAACCCCCTTGGGATCCAATCCCAACCATCGGAAGAGGAGATGATGAGGAAACTGAAGAGTTTGAGTCCCACCTTCCTCTCCGACTCCGGTGCAATCACAGCCGATGAGATCTTCTCCAACGATCAAATCCGTCCGATCTACCCCGTCCTCAATCGGGACCTCCTATTGTCTTCCGAGCCCGTCGAAACCGTCCGATCGCCTCTCATCGTCGTCTCGTCTGAGGCGGACGAGTTGGAGGGGGTCCATATGGAGAGCTACTGCGTCTTGTCCGAGGTCGTCTGTCCTCCCTCGCCGGAATTCCATATAATTTGGGCGTGTGTCGGTGTGTCTTTGTGTGAGAGAGAGAGAGAGGTTTGGGCGGGACGACGATTTAGGGTTTAGAAAGAAGATCGGTGTCCTTTTCACTCTATGAAAGAGCCCTCTCCGATTTTGTGAAAATGGAAGGTGAGGATTCAATATTTATGGAGTCACACGGATCACTATTTTAGTTTGGTTTTGGCTTGTTTTTAGGTGTAACTTAGTACACTACCATTCAAAAACTGCTGTCCATATTTTTTTCAGTTTCAAGTGCATTTTTATATACTTCATTAGCTCATTTTACTCAACGTATCTAGGTATATATCTCATATAAAATTTTTACATTTTTAATAAATAATATTATTCAATCAATTGGAATGTATATTTCACATTTTATAAAATGTAATATTTCATTAGATGCGATATATGATTTTAGACAAATGAAAACAATGATGATAAATTGAACACACCTCTTTTTTCAATTCTCAAGTTCCTTTCATTGCTCTCTTTCACCGACTCATATTAAACAAATACATTTGATTTGTTATTTAAATTCATCTTGTTAATCAAGTACTTCATCCACAACCTAACTGTCATCCTCTCATCACTGCATCACAATTTTTTCATTTTAATAAAAATAAACACCATTGTTGGAGATCATCAAAATTTTAAAATGCCAGAGTTCAAAAATAAAAGGTGCACTTGATTCTTAAGTAGCTCTTGTTTATCTGAGGTAAGTAAGATTCGTTAGATCTGCATTTACAAAACCCAAACTACAAAAACAATAAAAAATACCTAGTATAAAAAAAATTAGTTCAGCCCACCCAAAAGTTGAGTTATAGATCCGCCCCTGGTTATATAGTTCTAGTAAAATATGTGTATTGAATAAGGACAACATGGAATTATTGCATCACAAGTATATATACACCATGTAATTAAATATATCAAATTTGACATTGGGCTCATTAAAGACAAGAATAAATGAATTGTATGTAATGCCAAAATGATATAATATACTCAACTTTGATACCAACAAACCTCAATCTATTATCATCTCGAAAGGAGTTCATCAAGCATATGCATGATCCAAATTAAAATGTCTTTTTGAATATTAAATTACAAACATAATTAATATACCAAATCATCTAATTTGGGGATGGACTGCTATGGAAAATTAGGTGTATATCTATATCAAATATACTAATTTCTATCCATTTTTGCGCTTATACATACATAAATAAAGAAAAAATATATATGAAAAAATAACCATATTCTTTGTCTAGTATAATAAATAATGTTTTAATCTTATTATTAATGTTTGAAAATAAATTATAGAAAGCATTTATAGTCAAAAGGATCTTAGTCTAATAGTAATGCAGTGTATTTTGATTTCATAACTAAATTAAATTTCTGAAAATCCTTAAATGTTTTGCAACGAAACTATTTTCGCAGCAAAAGGTCAGTTTTTCGCAGCTATAAGTCAGCTCTTTTGCTACGACAATTTATTTCGTAGCAAAATATATACTAAATGTATTGCTACAAAATATTAATTCGGAGCTAAACAACCAAACCTTTTGTTGCGAAATCCAGTTTCGTAGCTAAAGCGTATAAATTTTGCTACGAAAAATAAAATTTCGCAGCTAAATGTTATACCATTTGCAATGCGATTTAATTTCGTAGCGAATGATAAAACTATTCTCTACGTGTGAATATTTCGCAGGTAAAAGCCATTTTTAGCTACGAAATTCTATTTCGCAGCTAAATATTCGTAGCTAATAATCAAATTTCTTGTACTGACTCTTCCCAGCTCCTCCTCCTCCTCCTCCTTGTCCACCCCAACAATTCTGATCTAATAATAGAAACCATGGATGAAGAACTTGAAGAACTCCTCCTGGACAACCTTAATGCCTGCCGCCCCCTCGACGCCTGTCGTGGCGACATCTCTAACGAGGAGTGCTGCAGGAGCATCAACAACGAAATAATCTCCAAACAATGGGCCGCCACCTGTTCTAAACTCAAGGAATGTGGACACCCGGAGCACATGAAAAATTGTCCTAAGAATTGGTGTCCCAAATGCTGCAACTGCGTTCAAAAAGAAGAAGTAGAAGAAAGCAACTAGGGCTGCGGATGGGTTTGGGCATCATTTTCTAATAAGCGCTGATACACTCAGCCTGTTTTATAGATGACGCAATATTTATGTTGTTTTATCATAGCATTTAGATTTAGTTCGTTCTTGTTTTTTTATTGTTAATTGTGAAGAGAATTGGGCCCTGATTGCAGTCTTCACTAATTGGCCGATTATCAATTTATTGGTTGTTTTATTTGATGCAGAATAGAGACATTGAAGAGGCACCTGCCTAGTGGCCCTGAAGCTATGATTGAGATTAGAAAGATCGCGGTAAGGTTTGAGGAGAAGACTTATGCGTCTGCCACGAGCCAGGTTGTTACCATTTTTTTGGATGGGATTTTACCAGATGTATTTGTGTTTGTCATTGTTAGCATCATGCATCGTTACACGGCTAAATTGGGGTAAACTAAATTGGGGGGAAATTTTCATATCAGTACGTACTGTGTGTTGGATGGATGACATGTGTCAATCAAAGGGTTAAAAATATTTCGTTTAATTAGAAAATCATTGAAGATATCTTATTAATGCACTTTGTTTGGCACGGGTCGCTCATACAGACACGTACTGATTGAAATCCCATGAGTGCGGATTGTTGCTTAATTATGTGATAAAATTGGAAAGGAATTGTCTGTAGGTTATGAATGGTCAGCACATGCATCTGTTTTTTTCTCACCGAGTTTTCATTTTTGGTTTATTTTAAATGGGAAATAGATAGTAGATATTCATGATGGTGCTGTTCTGTGTTGTTACTTAACTTTTTAAAATGAACTTTGATTATCCTCTCGGGTGTACACAATCTCTAACGAAGAGTGCTGCAGGAGCATCAACAACGAAGTAATCTCCAAACATTGGGCCGCCACCTGTTCTAAACTCAAGGAATGTGGACACCCGGAGCACATGAAAAATTGTCCTAAGAATTGGTGTCCCAAATGCTGCAACTGCGTTCAAAAAGAAGAAGAAGAAGTAGAAGAAAGCAACTAGGGCTGCGGATGGGTTTGGGCATCATTTTCTAATAAGCGCTGATACACTCAGTCTGTTTTATAGATGACGCAATATTTATGTTGTTTAATCATAGCATTTAGATTTCGTTCGTTCTTGTTTTTTTTATTGTTAATTGTACTCTTTTTTTTTTTTTTGTGGTTCTGGTTTCATTGTTTTCATCCAAAGTGTATTTTCCTTCAATTTTATTTTTAATGTGTTTTTATTTTTATTTTTGAAGAATCAATGTTGATCAATTGGGCAGTTGTAATTTAAGAGTTGCCATTTTAATGATTTATGGGAATAGTTGAGTAAATGAGATTGGTCGATGGAGTGCGTAATTTTTTATTCCTCGACGCCTGTCGTGGCGGCCTTACCAATGAGAATTGCTCCAAGTCTGTGAGCAGCTCAACATCTATAAACACCCGGAGCGCCCATGTAAATGTCATACGATACTTGTGTCCTATGTGTAAAGGGTGCACTTGCTCTTGATTTTATTAAAAGAAGAAGAGGATAGGAGTATATACTGTGGTGTCATAGTTTATGTAACTCTATTATAGTGTTTTAATTTCGTTCGCTCTTGATTTTTTTTTATATTAATAGTACTTTTTTTTTTGCGGTCATGTTTCACGGTTTTCATCAAAAGTGTGTGTTCCTTCTATTTTATTTGTAATTTGATTATTTTGATTTTGATTTTTTTTTTTTGGTGGGTAAAGGTGGGTTCGACCTGCGACCTCCCCTTTGGAGAGGGTGCATCTCAACCACCCCGCTAGGGGGTTTGCTGCATTATTTTGATTTTTGAAGGGTCAATGTTGAGTTGTAATTTTAGAGTTTCCATTCTTATTTTGTATGAAATGATTTATGGGAACCGTTGAATAAATGAGATTTGTCACTGGAGTGGATGATTTTTTTTTATCACAATGTTTGTTGCAACTTAATTAATATACAGATTATAGATTATAACTTTTCTGATAAGTTATAGACATGTTTGTTATAGACATGTTTGTTATAACTGTTTAAAAAAGCAGTTAAAAAAAATGATATTATACGATATGACGTGATAGCCTTACATAATCAATGCAAATAAGATACAAGTACGAGGAAAAAATCTAGATCCAAAAATTGTGGCCCTAATGTAACAGTTAGAAATAGGAGAAAGAAAATAATAATGAAACCCTAAAACACTTGTTCTATTAGAGAGGGATTAAAATCCTTTATATAATAATATAATTTGGTGTTACACGTGTAACACACTAACAAACTAATATCATAACAAACTAAGATAATAACAAACTGATATGTAATCTAATATCTTTAACACCCTCTCATAAACTCTGATGGGCTGTACCTTTAAAGTTTACACAAAAATGATAAACTAAAATTCCAACAAACAACTCTAATCAATAAACCAGAAACAAAAATATACTCCTAATACTTATTCAACACCCTTCTCAAACTCTGAAGGGTATTTTACGGTCACCGTCTGTCTTTTGGAATCCATCACTTTTATCCTGCTCTTTGAGTCAATCTGAGTCGCTCCCACTCGTTGAGTCGATCGGAGGTGCTTTCGCTCTTTGAGTCAGTCGGAGTCGCTCCCGCTCTTCTTGAGTCAGTCTGTCCCGGGTGAGCTGTGCGGGGAACAACGGTGCGATGAAGACGACGACAACACGGATGACGACGGTGGTTGATTGGCGGATCCGGTTGATGGGTTGATTTGGATGAACTCGAATGGGTTGTTGCCATTGAGATCAGATATCTTCATGGGGAAGACTCGCGGAAGTCAAACCTTAAAACGAGCCCTTGTAGTGTATGACATCAATTATGTCTGATACACCAGTGGACAACGTAGGCCATGATTCATCCTCCTCTCGGGTGTGTAAAATACTCATCTCCTCATTTGTGATTGGGTTGAATAAGAGGAGATGTTCTGCTTCCTGGCGGTGCACTATTACCATCCACATATAACATGTGTGCTCTTGGAGGGATTCCGTCTCTTGGCTACGTGCGCAAGGCTGCGGGTGGCTTGACCGCGACTGCTCTTGGCGACGCTCTCGGTGGCGGCCTTGATTTTTGCTGAAGAACCCACAACAAGATTGAGTAGCAAAAGTCCTCCCCTGCTCCGATTGAAGACATCTCAATAGGAGCGGAGAAGTGGAAAGAAAAACTTTTATAGATTTAGGGTTTCTGGGATAGCTCTGATATCGTGTTAGAAATAAGAGATAGAAAATAATAATAAAACCCTTCATATAATAGTACAAGATGGTGTTACACGTGTAACATACTAACAAACTAATATCATAACAAACTAAGATAATAAGAAACTGATATGTAATCTAATATCTTTAACAGTAATAATTAGCTATTAATTTATGAAAGTCCAAACAAATTCATCAAATATAAATATAAATAGAAGCAAGCCAAACCAAACCAAAACAAGACAAAGACAAAGAAAGTAAAAAAAAACATGCAAAACTCTTCCCAACTCCTCCTCCTCCTTGACAACGTTAATGCCTGCGGTCCCCTCCCCGTCGACGCCTGTCGTAGCGGCCGCGCCAACCAAAAGTACTACGAGTCCATCAACACAGATCATCAAGTCCATTAGATGAAATAAATTGTAACTCCTTATAACTAGTACTAACTACTTATTACTTAATGTAACTTATTATATTATTATAGGTTATACAAACCGTGATCAAATTATAAATTTTTTTTTATCATGGTACACTAAAACCATGATATTAAAGTAGATTTAATCAGGTTTTTTGTAACTATGAGCAAAGGTTAATTTCAAAAAAATTATCATGGTTTTTGAGCAGTCAACGATCATAGTTTAACGCTTTTGTTGGGTGAAAATGGGGTTTGTTGGGGGGTGAAAACCCTTTTCATTGCTATAGACTGTTCGAATGACCAAGTGCCGTTCGAACGTATATGAGTACCAAATACTTATTTCCCCAGGTGGTTAGGTGAACTGCATTTGGGCAGTGACCGTTCGAACGGCCTATGACTGTACAAGAAAAACAATACCCCCAGTTGTTTAATTCACATAAATCACTACACCTTACCAGTTAGGTGTTTCACCCCCAGTTATTGATGGAGTTTATTCAATCACACAAATCCAAACACATTTATACATTCATTTGATCCAAACATGGATCAAATAAAAACACATATAAAAGGTATTGGTATTAACTTGGACACACACCTCACCCAAAAAGAATATCCAGTCAATAACAACAACAACCTAAGATAAAAAAAAGATATCAAATAATCAAACCTGACAAATATAATACTTGGGCATTTGCGAAAAGGAGGGACATACCATCATACCAAATTCCAAACTTCCAGCACCCCCTCCACCCAAAAAAAGAGTACCTATTTTCTTATCCAAAGAAAAAGAAATAATGATATGTATAGATTTATAATCAATCTAGAAATAAAAGACAGAACAAATTTTAAATTCAAAAGCAAGATTTTCATCGATAACTTTATGGGTTGAAATGGGGGTCCAATTCTTTTTGTAATTTTGGTATTTATTAAATGAGACCAAAAATCATTGGATGAAATTTCATAAAATTTGAAGTTGAAGATCTCATGTTTTGAGATGAGGGACCTGATTATGAATATAAAAATCTGGATCAGGGATGTGTTTGTATCATAGATAGGACTTGATTGTGAAACTGGTAGAATCTGGGGGCTTAAGAAGTTTAATATCTTATGTTTTGAGATGAGGGACCTGATTATGAATCTAGAAATCTGGATCAAGGACCTATTTATAACACAGATAGGGTCTGATTGTAAAACTGATAGAATTTGGGGGCCGATCTGAAATTAGCCCAGCAAAAAGACAAAATTGGTCGGGTTTTGTTAGGGACCTGGATATAAACATATAGGGGTCGGATTATGAAACCGGTAGAATTGGGGGGCCGTTCTTCAAATATCCTAGAAAAGGACAACATGACCATTTTTTGTTAGGGACATGGGTATAAATAGCAGACCTATTTGTAATAGAGGTAGGGGCCTTCTTGTGAAACTTATATAACCTGGGGGCCATTTTGCAAAGAGACCACAAGAGAACAAAAATTGGCCGAAATCTTTGTCCTTATCGTCACACTTTATAAGAGTGTATAGATAACATGTAAATGTTCATAAACTGCAAACTGATAAGAATTCATGAACTACAAAACAGTAACACATTACCCTAATTCTACTACTGCATATTCTAATTGAAAAAGCTTCACTGCCGACAAGTTGATGCTATTTCGTACTGCACGAATTCCGAGGTAGCTGCATTAGTTGCTGCCGATCCATTGACCCCGTCCTCCAAATACATCAATGCAATTTATTGGACTGTATGTTTCATCTTTTAACTACACGTCGAATGAGAGAAAGGGGGCATCTGTGGGCACCAAATTTTCTAACTACGCGTAACAGACCGAGTAACGAGGCACATCTGATCCCAGCCAACCAAATAACGATCCGCCAGGCCCAAGTCCAACCCAGCAAACCTGTTGATTAGGCTCGACCCGACAACGCAACGGCCCAACTGACCCCAATACGAACAGCTTCAGCCCGGAGGCCCACGATCGACCAAGTCAGTATCTAATCTATTCAATAATTGTATTGATTTATACAAATCTGTGGCACTGGATAATCATTATCATCATTTAATCTCCATCAATACCAAATGATTGACAAGATCGGGCTATTATTGACTTTGTCCACCAAATCCCCATCAAATATGGATTGTCCACCAAACGCTTGCGGCCCTTTCCTTCGATGTCTAAGTACAGCCGAGGCCAAGCCACTAATGGAAGAAATCCACGAAGGGTCCTGCGGTGACCACTCTAGCGGACGCTCACTTGCCCATCATATCCTCACGCAAGGATATTATTGCCCTACATTGAATAAGGACGCCGTCGCATTCGCCCAGAACTGTGAAAAATGCCAAAAGTTTTCCCTAATAACTCATCTTCCTACAGGAGAACTCCATAAACTGACCTCCCCATGGCCATTTTCTCAATGGGGGATTGATATTGCAGGACCTTTTCCTATCGCAGCAGGAAGAAAGAAGTACGTTCTCCTCGCCACGGATTACTTCACCAAGTGGGTCGTGGCGGAAGCATACAAGACAGTCAAGCATGCCGACGTCAAGAATTTACTATGGAAACACCTTATTTGCAGGTTCGGAGTCCCCAGGACTATTGTCGCGGATAACGGGACTTAGTTCGCGAACACGCCAATCCAGGAATTTTACAACAAATACGGCATTTAACAGCATTTTGCCTCGCGAGCGTACCCGCAAGGAAACGGACAGGACGAAGCAACCAACCGCACAATCTTCACCATGCTCAAGAAGTGACTCGACGAGAAGAAAGAGGCATGGCTCGAGGAGCTTTCGGGCGTATTATGGGCCTACCGGACCACACAAAGGAAGCCCACTGGGGAGTAACCATTCGCTCTCGCTAACGGGACCGAAGCCGTGATCCCCTTGGAAGTCGGCCTCCCCACTTTGCGAACTTCGGTCGCTCTCACTGACCGGAATAACAAGGCCCTCGCCAACGACACTGTGCTCCGGGAGGAAATTAGGGAAGCCGCTTCGATACACCTCGCCACCTACCAGCGCCGACAGGCTCAACACTTCGGCAAAAGGGTCCACCCCCGGTCAATTTCTTGATTGGGGAAATAGTACTTTTGAATATGAAATTTTTTCTTTTTTTCTTGATGATTTTGTGACAAAATTGCAATATCACTTGGTTTCATTCATTTGGCTTACAATAACTTTTTAAACACGTGCATTTGCGCGTGTATTTAACTAGTTTTATATAAAAACTGGACCCATAGAATCACTCACATGCATGTGGTAATTTTGGAAGATTCCAATTAGAGAACCATGGACAGCAAGTCAAAACAAGTTATTGTTATATTATTACTATATTGTCGTACAATTTTTTTAAAAACTCTAACTTTTAATCGGGTCAGGCAGTGCTTGACGGATCTTATAGGTGCCGTCGGGCACCTGGGCGACGGATCCATGAGGAGTATGTTTAAATATATATATATATCATGTTCAAGACTATTTGTTTTAAGAAAAATTGTGTTGTTTTATCCTTTAAGTCTTGTTTTAAAACCTTGTATGTTTAAATCCAAACCAGTGATGTGTTCTTTACGATTTTGAAGGTTTGAATGTAAATCCGTGTTTGTACTTACTCCTATGATAGAATTAGGGTTTTCGAAGAGATTCCTATGGGTTTTGATTCCGTTGCAATCGGATTTCGATATGTATGATTTGATTTTAAACTAAGTTTTCTCACTGCTTCTATACCGTTTTGAACTGACTTATATTCTGTTTTAAATAATTAAAAAGTTTTAAAGAGTTTTTATAAAAAAATTATTAGGGTTTTGTGTTCTGTCTCGGGACGGCTCCCACAGGAGCCGTCGGGCTGATAAGCGATGGTTCCAGTAGGAACCGTCGGGTGTGCTTTGGACAGTTCCTACGGGGTCCGTCGGGTGGGTCGGTGCCAGCCCCTGTGGGAGCCGTCGGTTTCTGGGTATACAGATACATTGGGTTCCGTAGGGGTTGTACTTATTTTGATCCGCTCATATTGTTTCTTGTCATATTAGAGTTTCTATAAGGCTTGACTTTGTTTTGCGAATCGTTGAACCAAAGGTGAGTAGGTCTAGTCTCTATGTAGATTTTGAAACTATTTATATTTATTTCATGACCGCATCATGTCTAATTTATGAATACAACTATTATTTTGTGTATGGAGCATATGAGAATGTCATCATGATAGATATGAGGTGGTTATCTTATATGTCTTAAATGATTTATGGATATTAATTATGTTATAATGTATTCCATGCAGAAGCAGTTGATGGGTGAGTAGTTGTTCTTGCATGCATATCATTCGTCTGCATGACATTGTCTGCGTGACTTAGTCCAGTGGGACCGTATCTGTGTGACACATGTCTGCGTGACGCCGTCTGCGTGACGATTGGTCTGTGTAATCAAGCTCTAGATGGAGCACTTTCGGCGGGTGCCATACGGGCATGCGTGTCCGTTGCAACATGCGCATCATGTAGATAGTATGAGATGGTGGCTATTTCCTCTAATGAGATGCATTCCGTTTTTTCGCAATATTTGTGAAAATTTATATTCTGTTGGTTCGGATATTTTGAAATTTATTCTGGAGTTTTATTGTTGTTGTTGTTATTATTATTATTATTATTATTATTATTATTATTGGGACGCTAAGGTCCATTCACTGAGCGTGTGGTAGGTCACCCCTCCTTTTCCCAACATTTCAGAGTAGCCGTTGGCGATCATTGTTCGTGGTGGAGTTGGCATTTAGTTCTCGTTCTTTCCGTTGCATCGTAGGTGTTGAATAAGCCTTCTTATTGGCATGTAGTGGACGTCCTTAGCTTTATCAGCAAAACCGAGGGATGTTTGATTTTAGCAAATAAAGTAGTTGTGTGTAATCATTCGTTTGGAATGAATTATTGAGATCCTCGATTGGTTTATATTTTTAAAACTTATGAGTTTTTAATTTATTATATTATCTATTGAATTGTGGAATTGTGATTGAAGTGACGAACTGCATCACATTTAATAGAGGATAATGGGTATGGGGGCTTTACGAGTTTAGACTATTGTAAATATTTTATTTGTTACGCCCCAGGGCGGCCGTCCCCGGTTTGTAACAATAATAGCAATATCAGAATATCATACAGGAGGCTAACAAGATATCCACATATAAGGACTGATAGAGCAAATATTAGGCTGAGAAGCATAAGCATAATATATACAAGTCTGTAACCAAAAATATTATTACAGACAGAGGGTATACAATCACTGTCCTGTGTGAGCCAAGTCTGATCAACAAGGGAATACATACAACCTGTGCCCATGCACCAAAAAGGAATATATACAAACAACAAGACTGCTGACGACCTCGCTCGCTAACCTCAAAAGACGGACGTAACAAAGTCAGCCAAGAAACACCTCACGGGAGCTCCGCCTTCGTGACCTGCTCTGCCTCCACTGAAGAGAAACAAAGGAAAGAGAGGGATGAGCTAAAAGCTCAGTGAATAGCCAACCACCACACAATGAAGATAATACATAATCAATACTTAACGAATACACAATAAGTTACCAACGAATACTCCACAGTCACCCAACATCATCCGGTAGCCCTCTCCCAGGTAGCCCTCTCCCTGGCAGCCTGCCCACGACGGTACCAGTCATGGGGAGGCACCTCACAGGGTAGCTCCGACACTGGGTAGCTTCAACGCACGATGACGCCGGGGTGATACGCTCCACACTCGCGGTGATCACATTGATCAACGTATACCATACTCGATAACTAGCTAGTTGGAATCCATAGAATTCCTAATAGGTGCATCACGATGACGCAGGGAAAGGCTGTTTGGGTCAAATCCTTATCCGCACTCACTAAACATGCAACATGATGTAAAGACAAGTAGAGGCAAAAATTATAGTTAATTCGAAGGGGTATATCAATAAGTATGTGCAAGTGATCCTACAACATAGTATTTAATCCTACAAAGCACATCCATCATCATATACAAGCAATATAACCCAAATAGGTTCTCTATAGGATCATTCCATTGCATAAAATATACCATAATACCTAACAAGCATGTTATTATAACTTCTATTGCATGAGTCGGACCACTCACCAATACCAGACCGTCACTCGTTCAATCCACGAGGAGTCGATGTGGGACAATGAGTAGAGCGGAGGTGGGGAAGGGCACGATGCACTCTCATGACAGCACAACTTGCAAGAAGTACAATAACTTCTAGATCCTACAGCCAATGGTACTCAAATTAAATATGGTATCTCCTTATACACATACAAGTATATTTCATTAGACACCAGCTCCAGATATTGCCCTCAGCATGCATAAAAACATAAAACTAAAACATGCTAAAACTGGCTCATCAACCCCCAAACACCCATGAACTTTTCTCATCTCAGCACCAAGTACACGTCCAAAAATTCTGAAATAATTTACACACATTCATTCACATGTGAGGATCATAATCCATGAAGACATCTGAGTCTAATTAAGCCTCTATATGCCCGAAAAGAAATAACTTTCGAAGCTGGTCATTTCCTACGCGAATCTGGGCAGTCTCATGAATCAGCTTATAACTTCAGACACAGATAACATTATAATCCCAAATCTCATATATAGAATCTGGACATGAGAATGATCTTGGGACATGAAGACCCAATCATCCGAATATGCCTCTATGCTAATATTACAGAGTTTTCAAGAAAGATCTGTCTTACCTCTCTAAGTATTACACAAGACTCCCATCACCAAGCTTTCTCCTCATCCTAAACCCAGCTGGTCCACACAAAACAGGGCAAACAGAGAGAGGGAGAAAGGATTAGGGAGGGTGAATAACATAATACAAGCATACACAAGCTATTCCACATACCTGAATAACCCACACATTTCCCCCAACAATGATCCACCAAAAACTTCACCAACACCCCTACCAAACTCACCCAGCAAGGCCAGCTGAGACACTCACAGAGAGAGAGAGAGAAAGAGTGGTAGAAAATGAGGGTTTGTATAAAATAAGGTCATAGAAGGGCTTATATAGGGGTGAAGCTAATAAGGGGGGTGAATTTAAGCTAATCTCACCCATCCATTAAAAAAAAAGAAAACAAATAACCAATGGGGAGGTGAGACATCTTAAGCTTACCCAAGGTGCCCTTATCACACCAAGAGGGTTATGATTATCTATAGCTAATCCACCATCAACCAGTAACAAATTAAAGTCCAGATACCAAGCAGAACTGAAAACCCAAAAAAAAAATAAAATAAATAAAAAATAAATAAAATAAACATTTCCTATTACCCAAAATAATACTAGTACCCATATTATAATTTCCAAAATGACACAAACTTAACATTATTATCAACTATGTTTCGAATATGAACGAATGAAAGCAATCTTCAGTCTTAACCCGTTTGGTAACACGATTGGGGGGTGATTTTATTTTTAATTAAGCAGAAAATTCAAATTTGTTATTGAACGGGTTTTAAGAAACCAGTTTAATTAAAAATTTATTTATAATTTTTATTGCAAAAGTTGTTTTTTAAAAAGCGCACAAAATGCATTTTTCAGGAATCAAAATCTATTTAAGCTAATTTATTCAAAATCTTATTTTTCAAACGTGTTTCTAGAAAAATTAATTTTCACAAATCTAACAAAAAAAATACACACACTACTACAAAAACTATAATAGTTCACTGTATTAAAGATCACGGTTTGCGTTAAAAACGTGATAATAGCTAAGGACCGTATGAAGTGGTTGAGGCTTTCGGCATGGGGGCATACCGCCTATGCCCCATTGGCTCACGGATGTCGGTGTGGGAAAAAAATCTACGTGTGTGGGGGTTCATCGGGGATTCGGATCCGGTACGCGCCTTGGTGGGATCGGCTGGATCGTCTCTCGAAAGGGTGGTGGAGTATCATTCCCGGTCGAGGCGCCCGACAGCGGCTCAAGGGGATTCCAGTGTGTGTGTGATCGCCACCTGCTTTTTTGAAAAGCAGAGAAAGTTAGGTTGGATTTGATCGCTTTGCGGGGGGGGGGGGGGGGAGGGTTTGTGGGGTCACTGCTCTGAGACACGGATATACCGTACACAGAGGTGAAAAACAAGTATTCCTATTCAGCTTCCGGGGCTTGACTAAAGGAGTCTTGGGACAAAGGGGTGCAGGTGGGGTGTGGATACGGGGCGGCTAGTGGGTTTCACCCGTCGGGCAGGGGGGCGGCTAGCTAGGGTTAGCCATCCGGGGCCTGGATGGATTTGGGCAGAATCTGGGTAGGGAATGGTCTTGGTTTTGGCAGGGCTTAAACTAGGTTTAACCTGGGTTTTAGAGGGTGGACTGAGAGGGTAATTTTGTGTAGGTAAAGGGGTTTTCTTCTCTCAGAAATGGCTCTCTCTCTCTCTCTAGGGATTTCTAGTGGGTTTGGAAATTGTGGGTTTGTGAATCAAGCTTGGGGGATGTGTGAATTGTGTTAGAAATATTTTGAACCCCCTCTATTTATAGTAAAAGAGAGGCTGGAGAATATCCAGGGGGTAATAGACTGATTTGGTTATTAGTGTGTTTGATTAGACCCCTCATTAATTCTTTGGTTCTTCTGTCAGAGACCAGGTGAAGGGCGGCTAGTTATAACTAGCCGCCCAAGATGGGGTGGCTACTTCCTGGTAGCCGCCCCCATCATGACCTGTCAAACGTCCCATCTCTGACAAGCAGTGGCTTGGGTCGGTTACTTGGTTTGATCCGATATTTTAATATTAAAATATTTGAATTATGAAACCATGTGCTAAAAAATATAAAACATAGATGAAACTTATTTCATATTAAAATATTTGATTTATGAAACCAATATTGGAAGAATAATCTGTAAAGTGGTATATATTAGCTTAATGTAAGTATATAGCAGTAAAAAATTGTGTATGCTTATATAGCACGAATGTTAATTTTCAACATAGCATAGTAGGATGAATTTTTGAATCAGTAATATTTATTTTCAAAGATACAAGTTAAGCTTAAAAAAAAATTGACACACTAAGTCATAGAATAAAAAACAGCGATTTATGAAACCATATGCAATCAAAAGAAAATGAGAAAATGAAGAATCTCTGTGAAAAGTAATTTATTAAACCATATGCTAATGAAAGAAAATAAGAAAACTAGAATCTCTATGAAAAATACATTTTTGAAACCATATGCTACCAAAAGAAAATATAGAACTAAAGAATCTATGTAAAAAATGATCTATGATACCATATGCTAACAAAAGAACATAACAAAAACAAGAATCTATGTGAAAAATAATTTATGAAATCATATGCTAACAAAAGAAAATAAGGAAACAACAATCGAAAAGGTGACGAAGGTGAAGATGTAGAAGATCCATGCTTCAAAAACGGTGAAGACGCATAAAAAATACCACATTTGTAGGCACCGACGGTAAACCATAACGAAGTGAGAGATGTAAAGGGAAGAGAGAGAGAGAGAGAGAGGTGATAAGCACTCACCGTCGAAGATTATTTTATTCCAAATATTAAGAATCACATTTAATGCTGTGTAGTTTTGTTGCAGTCGAAGAATTTTGAATTTCAAAATTCGAATCACTCATCCTGGCCCGCCTAAAGAAATGAAAAAAATTCCACGTCACCAAAGTCTCGTCACGTCGGATCCTAGGTGGGGTCTGAGCAAATGACTGAGAAACTGCCTGATTGTAACATTTTTCATGACATAAACGAACCAACTGCAGGGTTTATGATGGGCCTTGTCAGATCAAAGTATAGCGTTAATAAATTATATAATTCAGTTAAGGATAATGTTACATCCAGCCCTATTTCCAGCCTTAATTCCAGTTTACAAGTGTTTTGAACTTTTTAAAAATAGTATACCTTATCTAATGAGGTACATAATTTTACAAAAAATGAAGTATATGCTCCAATGAATTGCATATATGCATTTATAGAAAATGTAAAAAAATTCTTTCGAAGCATATGCTTTGTTAACGTGAGCATATGCGTCGATAAAAATCCATCGACGCACATAGGAGTGAAATGAGGGCTGTAAATGAATCTGGGTGTAACAGCGCCCTTCAATTAAAGAATGAAGTTTAAAATGAGACTCAAGCGTTACATTTTCCTTTAAAATAAGAGATCGATCCTGGTGTGGCGTGGGCTATAAGAAAACACGTACATGTGCATAAATGTGATTCACTATACAAACAATAAGTCTTCTAAGTCGTACAAAATGATTAATTAATCGATCTTTGTTGTACAAAATGAAGGGATGGATTCCATTTTCATAATTTTCTAATCATTTCAAATTTTCAAAGCTTTGACTCAACTCAATCATTTTTTCGGGGATGTGCATAAATGTGACTCAATCATTCACTATACAAACAATAAGTCTTCTAAGTCGTAACTGAGCCTGATTAATTAATCGATCTTTGTTGTACAAAATGAAGGGCTGGATTCCATTTTCATAATTTTCTAATCATTTCAAATTTTCATATGATTTATAAAGCTTTGACTCAACTCAATCACTTTTTCAGTCTCATATACAATCTATTTAAGTTTCATTTTTATAATTTTCTAAGTGATTCAAATTTCACTCAACTCAATTTTTTTCAGTCTCAAATACAGTTCGCTTTTTTCTTTTATATATAAAAAAGTATATATTAGAGGTTATAAATGTGACTCAGTGTAAGTGCAGTGGCGGACCCATGAATTTTTTCTAATGGGGGGCATTATTCATAAATAAACATGAAGGATAATATTATGTATAATATTATTTTTAGCTCCAATTACAATTTGTGATACAATCTTTGGCTAAATCAGCAAGCAGATCAAATCCTGATGAGCATCATTCTTCCAAAAAAAAAAAATCCCAGTCAAATATATAGTCCACTGAATTGTATGGATCTATATATAAAAAATGTGAAAAGTTTCTATCAAATCATATATCTTGTCAATGTGACTATATGATACTAATTATATATATGAGATTGAAATTGAAGCTGAAAAAAGTGACAAAAAAAGATAATGTAACAACACTAAAAAAAATATAAATTTAGACGCTATATGGTAAAATTTTAGAAAATATTATTTACTGAGTTTTTTTCAACCCCATTCTTAGTCTACACATGTTATGATATTTTAAATAATAATAATTTATCTCATCTAACGAGAAGTATATACTTTTATAAAAAAATGAATGATACATTTATAAGAAAATGTAAAATATCTTTAATGAGATATATACCTCATTAATGCGAATATACGACACTAACAAATTATATAAAACTATAATTAGAACTGAAAAATGAACTATGTATAATAGAGCTCTATAATTTTAATAACACAATAAAAATATTTGATATCATATCCACATAATAGTTATTTCTCTCATTTTTATAATTTATATCCTCAACTATCTAATAATTGTCCATGTTCTCTAATTTTTTAGGAACTTATCATTGTTACCAATTGCACATTTGCATTTAGTATTTTTTTCTTAAAAATCCACTGGGTGCCACCGCCCTCACTGGCTCCTTAATGGGTCCGCCAGTGTGTAAGTGTAGCACTTATCTAATAGCTGTCATACACAACTCCCCATAGATAAAATCTGTTTGTTTTTTTCTATTCTTGTATCGTGTTTGACTCAGGTGCAGTGCCACATCATCATATATAACATCACATGATTGTCAATGCATGATCAAGTGAAATAAAATTTTCATTTTTCTTGTTATATTCACCTGCATTTGCAACGTTCTTACTTTTAATATGATGATATAACAATCCTTAGTAAAAGTTAAACAAGATACAAATATAAAAAAACAAGTGAAAAATTCAGCCTCAATATAATAATTAATTAGCGTAAACATAATAATTTGCTATTAATTTAATAAAGTCCAAATTATATAACACATCAAATATGAGTATAAAAGAAGGCCAAACCAAAACCAAAGAAAGACAAGGAAGTAAGAAACATGCCAAAGTACTCTTCCCAGCTCCTCCTCCTCCTCCTCTTCCGCATCCTCCTCCTCCTTGTCCACCCCAACAATTCTGATCTAATAATAGAAACCATGGATGAAGAACTTGAAGAACTCCTCCTGGACAACCTTAATGCCTGCCGCCCCCTCGACGCCTGTCGTGGCGACATCTCTAACGAGGAGTGCTGCAGGAGCATCAACAACGAAATAATCTCCAAACAATGGGCCGCCACCTGTTCTAAACTCAAGGAATGTGGACACCCGGAGCACATGAAAAATTGTCCTAAGAATTGGTGTCCCAAATGCTGCAACTGCGTTCAAAAAGAAGAAGAAGAAGAAGTAGAAGAAAGCAACTAGGGCTGCGGATGGGTTTGGGCATCATTTTCTAATAAGCGCTGATACACTCAGCCTGTTTTATAGATGACGCAATATTTATGTTGTTTTATCATAGCATTTAGATTTAGTTCGTTCTTGTTTTTTTATTGTTAATTGTACTCTTTTTTTTTTGTGGTTCCGGTTTCATTGTTTTCATCAAAAGTGTATTTTCCTTCAATTTTATTTGTAATGTGATTTTTATTTTTATTTTTGATGAATCAATGTTGATCAATTGGGCAGTTGTAATTTAAGAGTTGCCATTTTAATGATTTATGGGAATAGTTGAGTAAATGAGATTGGTCGATGGAGTGCGTGATTTTTTTATTCCTCGACGCCTGTCGTGGCGGCCACACCAATGAGAATTGCTCCAAGTCTGTGAGCAACTCAGCATCTATAAACACCCGGAGCTCCCATGTAAATGTTATACGATACTTGTGTCCTATGTGTAAAGGGTGCACTTGCTCTTGATTTTTATTAAAAGAAGAAGAGGATAGGAGTATATACTGTGGTGTCATATTAAAAGAAGATGAGGATAGGAGTATATACTGTGGTGTCACAGTTTATGTAGCTCTATTATAGTGTTTTAATTTCGTTCGCTCTTGATTTTCTTTATATTAATAGTACTTTTTTTTTTTGCGGTCATGTTTCACTGTTTTCATCAAAAGTGTGTGTCCCTTCTATTTTATTTGTAATTTGATTATTTTGATTTTGATTTTTTTTTTTTGGTGGGTAAAGGAGGGTTCGACCCGTGACCTCCCCTCTGGAGAGGGTGCATCTCGACCACCTCGCTAGGGGGTCTGCTGCATTATTTTGATTTTTGAAGAGTCAATGTTGAGTTGTAATTTTAGTGTTTCCATTCTTATTTTGTATGAAATGATTTATGGGAACCGTTGAATAAATGAGATTAGTCACTGGAGTGGATGAATTTTTTTATCACAATGTTTGTTGCAACTTAATTAATATACATATTATAGATTATAACTTTTCTGATAAGTTATAGACATGTTTGTTATAACTGTTTAAAAATAGGAAATAAGTAACAGTGAATGTTTGTTTAATAAGTTGTAAAACGATTTTTTGCTGTATAATTGTAAAAAAATACCCCTAAACTGTAGAAGTAAAAAATTAATTTAAGTTAAATAAAATAAGTTAATTTTTACATATAAAATTAATTTTATATAAATATTTAAAAGATAATCAAATTAACAAAAATAATATTTCAAAATCACCACAATATTTTCAAATATTACATTCTAGAAGTTTAAGAAATTGAGTGATAAATGGAATTATAAAAAAAATTGATAATGTATTATTTGTAAAAGTAAAAAAATTGAGAAGATGAAATGTAGTTTAATGATTTTTTTGTGTGTAATAGTAAAAATATAAATACAAATATTATCAGTAAAAAAATTAAGAGCAAAAGTGTCCAAATTATAAAAAAAGCTAATGCATTTTATGAGCCATAATCTCATAAGCATCCATTTCCCAGCTTATAGATTATGACTTTTTAAAGCTGTTTTTTATTAAATAGGTTTCAATATGTTTAAACAAACATACAACAACTATTTATTTTAAGCTAAAAATTATAATATCCAGCTTATAAGTTTTAATAAATATGTACAATACATTTTTACATGCGGTAGTACATGCTGGCACGTACAGTTTCATGTGATCCAAAAAAATGAACGTTCTGGGAACGAATTCCACTCGAATAACATTCAAACAATAATGTATAAAACAAAATAGCGACGGTTTGAATAGAGTTTTGAGTCTGTTTGAACAGTCAATTTGCGACCACATATACGGCCACATATGAGAATCGCATATTACTTTGAAACCTTGTTATATACTCCATTTTCTACATATTTTTTAAAAATTCATTGCATGTAAAAATATAAAGATTAGATGAAACAACCATTTTAGTTGAACAAAAATAAGATTTGCTATGTCAGATAAATGAAAGGATTTGTATGGATAAAAACCCACGTAAAGTTATTAGGAGTCTCTTTCTCTAACATTGGTATAACTCTATGTAGGTATGACATAGAGTTATTTGCATTAGTAACTACATCAAATTGTATCATTTTTATTGTTCACCATTTTGAGAAAAAATGATTGATAAAAAGTAAATAAAGATTAAATGAAAGAGATGAGGCCCGAGATATATTTTTAAAATGGAGCCCCGTATTTAACATAATTTTTTTTATTATTAGAAAATATTTTTTTTAAATGAGATCACAAAAGAGTAAAACATATAAAAGATACCAGAAATAACATATGAACCAATATGATATTATTTTTTAAATCAAATAAAAAAACGGAATCCAAATAAATCAGAAAAAAAACATATAAAGGGATAATACATATAAATTTTAAATATAGAAATAAGATGAAATAATTCAAAATAAACACAAATCTAGGGGTAGTAAATGAGCCGAGCAGCTCGGGCTCAACTTGGGTTCGGCTCGGTTAAAGCTTATTCGAGCTTTTCGATTAGACAAACGAGTCAAACTTGAACATTTTTTAAAGCTTGGTTTGAAAACGAGCTGAACCTGAGCCCGAGTTTATGTTATTTTTACATATATAAGATGTTGTAATTTGTGAAAGATAATTTATTAAATGCTAAACAAATTTATTTTTTGTTAAACGAGTCTGAGCGAAGCCTTGGTTAGAGTTTTAGCTTGGCTCGTTTGTTAAACGAGTCAAACTGAGTTTCAATCGAGTTTTTCACGTGTTAAATGAGTCGAGCTTGAATACGGAATTAAATTCGGTTCTGAGTCAAACCGAGCCCGAACAGAACCTGATACTAAATGAGCCGAGCCGAATCTGAACAGGTCCAATCGACTTGTTCGACTCGTTTACCATCCCTACAAAAAATCTCAAAAACACAGGGAACATTGTTTTTCAGATCTTGGGTTCCTCGGTATTTTGGAATGAGATTGGTCAATGGAGTAGGTAATCCTTTTAGTTTGTTTCTGAAGTATATATTTTATTTTATATCAAATTGTTTTAAATCACTGCATGTGATTGTGTTATTTTTTTTTAGGTAAGTACGTGCTTTTCTTAAAAAATATTTATTTTTGGAGTGTCAATTTTGATGGAATGGGGAGTTAAATTTGGGAGTTGCTAGCTTTCTTATTATTATTATCATCGTAGGAATCATGTGTAGCAGTTAAAAAAAATGATATTATAAGAGCCTTATGTCGTTCAATGGATCCATCGGGTCGATGCTTGATCTTGAAGATCCATTTGCAACTGATAGGTGTAACGTCTTCCGAAAGTGGAACAACATCCCAGGTTTGTGTCTGCTCAAAAGCCTGAAACTCCTCATTCATGGCCTGCTGCCACTCAGGGTACTCAACTGCCTCTCGATAGGATCTGGGCTCACGATGGACATGGATAGCGGTGAGATAAGCCTGAAACTGTGGAGAATAGGTACTCACTGAAGCAAAGCAAAATCGGTCAAGTGGGCCAGAGTCAAAACCAAAGCGAGTAGGTGGATGACGCTCACGTTGAGGGTAGCGAGTCGAGGGACGAGGATCCACATCAGAGGGAGGTGCGTCAGTCGTGGAAGGCGGAGTACCAGTGAAGTCATCTGTGGGAGAAGCAAGAGGAGACACAATAGGAGGAGAACTAGGAGGACCAGGGGAGTTGACTGCAGGAGTGCTAATATGAGGCTCAAAGTGAGGAGGACTAGAAGTGGACTCAAGCACAACAGACGGCCTGAAAAGAGGTAGAGACTCAATAAGGGAGGTCTGAATAGGAGAAGACAAAGGAGGAGAGACCTGAACAGGAGAAGGCACAGGAGGGGAGGAGGCAGTGGGTGTAGAAGAAAAATAGGGAACATCCTCGACAAATGACACATGATGAGCAAGCCAAAAACGACCTCCAACAGGATCGTAGCAGCGATATCCCTTGTGTTCGAAACTAATCCCCAAGAATACACACTTGACTGATCGAGCGGCAAACTTGGTGCGTTGATGAGGAGGGAGAAACACGAAACAAGTACATCCAAAAGTGCGAAGTCTACTATAATCAGGTTTGAAGGAGTAAAAGCGTTCATGAGGAGTCATACCAGAGAGGATAGAAGAGGGAGTGATATTGATAAGATGAACAGATAGAAGGGCAGCCTCAGCCCAGAATGTGCCAGGGACTAAAGAAGAAAGTAAGAGGGAACGAGTAGTCTCAAGAATATGGCGATGTTTTCTTTCAGCAACACCATTCTGCTCATGACTATAAGGACAGGATTGCTGAAAAAGAGTGCCATGAGATTGAAGAAGAGAACGCATCGTGGAAGAAATATATTCTCGAGCACAATCAGACCTAAAGATTTTGATACGAGTCTGAAACTGAGTGTGAATCATAGTGGTAAAAACCTCATATATTTTTGGGACCTCACGCAATAAATAAATCCATGTAAAACGAGAATAGTCATCAATAAAACTGATATAATATGAAAAACCACTTTTTTGATGTGATATGAGAAGGACCCCAGATATCAGAATGAATAAGTTCAAATGGACTAGAGGACTGATGATTACTAGAATGAAATAGAGTAGCAACAGATTTGGCCAATTTACAACCCTCACAAACAGAAAGAGGAGAAAAGGAAACTCGACCTAAATCATCAGATTGAATAAGGTCTTTAAGTCGAGACTTAGAAACGTGACCTAACCTTTTATGCCACAAATCAGCATCAGAGGTGACGGCTCTAGAGAAAGCTGAGGGATCGGGTACAGGAAGATGAAGATACTCCACATAATATAGTCCGCCAATCCTATGACCAACACCAATCTTCTGCCCTGAATGTGGATCCTGCACAGAACACCCGGAAGAGGTAAAGGTAATAGTGAATCCAGAATCACACAGTCGACTAATAGACACAAGATTCATGCAAAGGTCAGGAGCATGCAAAACAAATGGCAATGAAAGTCGGCCAGTAGGGTTAGAGGTGGTGGTAATCGATCCACACTAGGTGATGACCAAAGGAGAGCCATTAGCAGTATGAATCGATGGTAGGTGAGAGGGTGCAAGTGAGCATGCAGTGAGGACAGAACTATCAGGTGTCATGTGATGTGAGGCGCCTGAATCAAAGATCCAATAAATAGGAGTACCCATAGTAGAAGACAATGCAAAGGGAGTAGAAGAACCAGAAATAGGTTGCTGCAGAATCAGGTGGTCGAGGCACTAACTGATCTGATCAGGCTGACCCAATTATGGTTGAATGGAGTCAAGCGGAGTAGCAGTCGCAGCAGCAATAGGAGGAAGACGATGTCCATGTCTTCTCGGTCTATGACGCTGCTTAGTAGGTCTCCGTTTAGGCGAGCTATGGTGCTTCGTGACAGGAGAGGCTCCCAAGATGCCCTCATATATGTATGACGAGGAGGATGGACGAGTCACCATAGAAATTTTTTTTTTTTGAAGATGAGAATGTAACGAGGACGTGAAGCACAAAAAATCGAGCAAAATGAACTCTTGGAACACCTTAATCGGACTTCGAGATAGGAAGTTGTGGCCGATTTAGTGTTTTGGGATTCCAAGAGGGGTAGCCGGAGGTGACCGGAGAGCGACCGAGGCGTCGGACGGCTGCCGGGGACAATAGAGGGCTGCCGGAGTCGCCGGAGATCGGCCAGAGTCGCCGGAGGTTGGCCGGAGTCGCCGAAGGTCGCCGGAGGTGGCTGCCGGAGTCGGCGAAGGTGGCGGCCGGAGGCGTGGCTTGTGGCTAGTACGCGGCAGGAGGCTCCCGGGCTGCACGTGTCCGGGTGCTGGTAAGCGCGCTGGGGTGCGCTGGTGGGTGGTGGCTGGGAGTGCTGGGGACGGGTCTCGGACAGGATCCCAGGAAGTCTGGGATCAGTACGCGCTGCCACCCAGGAGATCCTGGAGCGTGTCCGGGAAATCTGGGGAGATTGTCGCGCGGGATTCCGGGACGCGCTGGGAATCCGCGTGAGCGCTGGCAAACCACATGAAAACGCTGGCGTGCGCGGGCATGCGCGGACAGGATCCTGGTAATCCCAGGATCTGTGCACTGGCAAACCGCGTGAAAACGTTGGCGTGCGTGGGCGTGCGTGGACAGAATCCCGATAATCCCAGGATCTACGCTGCAGGGCCACGGGGTAGTCGGGCAGGGTGCACTCGAGCAGGGAGCGCGCGGGTAGGGTGTGCGCGGGCAGGTCGCAATGCGGCGGGGTGCATGTGGCAGCAGCAGGGGCAGGGCCCGGTGCAGCAGGGGTACGGCGCGGCAGCAGCAGGGGCAGGGAACGCGCGTGACAGGCCGTGCGCGGGGCAGGGGCCTGGGGCGCGACGCGGCAGGATCAGGGGCGGGGCGCGGCTCAGCCCGGCAGGGCGTGCGCGGGGCAGGGGCCTGGGGCACGGCGCAGGGCAGCAGAGGCAAGGGCAGGGCACGCGCGCGGCAGGGGCTGGGGCGGGGCGCGGCAGTGGCAGGACCCGGCACGGCAGCGGCAGGGGCAGGACCAGGCGCAACAGGGCGGGCTCGTAGCACTTCTGGTTGGCGCGGCAGGGCGGGCTGGGGGCAGGGCCGGGGCGCGACGCGGCAGGGTGCGCGGGGCCGGGGTGCAGCGCGGCAGGGTGCGCGCTGCAGCGGCAAGGCCCGACACAGCAGGGGCGTGGCGCGGCAGCGGGGTGGCGCGACGACGACGACAACGATGACGACGGAGACGACGACGACGACAGCGGCGATGAAGGATTCCAAAAAAAAAATTAGGGTTTGTGAAGAGGTGGCTCTGATACCATGTTATGAAGAGAGAATGGAATAATGAGAATCCTTGTATTTCATTTAGGGTTAAATCCCTTTATATAGACAAGTGTCTAGGAGTTACACGTGTAATGCACTACACACACAATATGAGATAACACATATAATCTAACATATAATAATACAATATGGTGTTACACGTGTAACACACTAACAAATTAATATCATAACAAACTAAGATAATAACAAACTGATATGTAATCTAATATCTTTAACACCCTCTCCTAAACTCTGAAGGGTTGTACCCTTAAAGTTTACACAAAAATGATAAACTAAAATTCCAACAAACAACTCCAATCAATAAACCAGAAACACTAAAAATATACTCCTAATACTTATTCAACACTCTTCTCAAACTCTGAAGGGTATTTTACTGTCACCGTCTGTCTTTTGGAATCCATCACTTTTCTCCTGCTCTTTGAGTCAGTCAGAGTCGCTCCCACTCGTTGAGTCGATCGGAGGTGCTTTCGCTCTTTGAGTCATTCGGAGTCACTCCCGCTCTTCTTGAGTCAGTCGGAGCCGCTCCCGCTCGTTGAGTCAGTCGGAGTCGCTCCCGATCTTTGAGTCAGTTAGAGTCATTGATCCACTAGATCAGATGGAGCACGTCGAGCTCGAGGAGGCGCAAGGAGAGGCTGTGAACGCGGAGGCTCACACAGAGGGCATAGACGGACACAAACAGCGACGTGGAGGGAGATTCTTTAACACCTTCTCCCAAACACTGAAGGGTAGAACCCATAGAGTTTACACAATAATGAGAAGATGGCAGAGACTGGCGTCAGCAATGGGGGGCCGATGGCGGGTAGCGCAGAGGAGCGCGGACATGCCCCAACGGAGAAGAAGAAGTAGAACAAACGTGATGTGGACGGCGGTGCGACAGGGCAGCAGGGTAGCACGAACGGACTGTAGACGGGGCATGGGGTAGCACGGCCGAGGCTGCGCAGATGGGCTTCTGACGGGGCACGGCCAGGGTGGCGCCATAGGGTTTCGTAGACGGTCCCGGGTGAGCTGTGCGGGGAACAACGGTGCGGTGAAGACGACGACAACACAGATGACGACGGTGGTTGATTGGCGGATCCGGTTGATGGGTTGATTTGGACGAACTCGAATGGGTTGTTGCCTTTGAGATCAGATTTCTTCATGGGGAAGACTCGTGGAAGTCAAACATTAAAACGAGCCCTTGTAGTGTATGACATCAATTATGTCTGATACACCAGTGGACAACGTAGGCCATGATTCATCCTCCTCTCGGGTGTGTAAAATACTCATCTCCTCATTTGTGATTTGGTTGAATAAGAGGAGATGTTCTGCTTCCTAGCGGTGCACTATTACCATCCACCCAAAACACGAGCCAACAACATGTGTGCTCTTGGAGGGATACCGTCTCTTGGCGACGCTTTTGGCGGCGGCCTTGATTTTTGATGAAGAACACACAACAAGATTGAGTATCAAAAGTCCTCCCCCGCTCCGATTGAAGACATCTCAATATGAGCGGGAAAGAGAAAATAAAAACTTTTATAGATTTAGGGTTTCTGGGGTGGCTCTGATATGGTGTTAGAAATAAGAGAGAAATAAGAGATAGAAAATAATAATAAAACCCTTCATATAATAGTACAAGATGGTGTTACATGTGTAACATACTAACAAACTAATATCATAACAAACTAAGATAATAAGAAACTGATATGTAATCTAATATCTTTAACAGTAATAATTAGCTATTAATTTATGAAAGTCCAAACAAATTCATCAAATATAAATATAAATAGGAGCAAGCTAAACCAAACCAAAACAAGACAAAGACAAAGGAAGTAAAAAAAAACATGCAAAACTCTTCCCAACTCCTCCTCCTCCTCCTCCTCCTCCTCCTCCTCGACAACATTAATGCCTGCGGTCCCCTCCCCCTCGACGCCTGTTATGGTGGCCGTGCCAACCAGAAGTGCTACGAGTCCATCAACACAGATCATCAAGTCTATTAGATGAAATAAATTGTAACTCATTATAACTAGTACTAACTACTTATAACTTAATGTAACTTATTATATTATTATAGGTTATACAAATCGTGATCAAATTATAATTTTTTTTATCACGGTACACTAAAACCATGATAATAAAGTAGATTTAATCATGTTTTTTTTGTAACCATGAGCAAAGGTTAATTTCAAAAAAATTATCATGGTTTTTGAGCAATCAACGATCATGATTTAATGCAAACCGTGATCTTTAATAGCTATTATCATATTTTAACGCAAACCGTGATCTTTAATACTGTGAGCTATTATAGTTTTTGTAGTAGTGTGTGTATTTTTTTGTTAGATTTGTGAAAATTAATTTTTTTAGAAACACGTTTGAAAAATAATATTTTGAATAAATTAGCTTAAATAGATTTTGATTCCTAAAAAACGCATTTTGTGCGCTTTTTAAAAAACAACTTTTGCACTAAAAATTATAAATAAATTTTTAATTAAACTAGTTTCTTAAAACCCGATCAATAACAAATTTGAATTTTCTGCTTAATTAAAAATAAAATCACCCCCCAATCATGTTACCAAACGGGTTAAGACTGAAGATTGCTTTCATTCGTTCATATTCAAAACAGTGTGTAATGCCCCCGTACCCATTATCCTCTATTAAGGCATGTGATACAGTGCGTCACTTCAATCACAATTCCACAATTCAATAGAAAATATAATAAATTCAAAACTCATAAGTTTTAAAAACATAAACCAATCTTGGATCTCAATAATTCATTCCCAAACGAATGATTACACACAACTACTTTATTTGCTAAAATTAAACATCCCTTGGTTTTGCTAATAAAGCTAAGGACGTCAACTACATGCCAATAAGAAGGCTTATTCAACACCTACGATGCAATGGAAAGAACGAGAACTAAACGCCAACTCCACCATGAACAACGATCGCCAACGGCTACTCTGAAATGTTGGAAAAAGGAGGGGTGAGCTACCACACGCTCAGTGAATGGACCTTAGCGTCCCAATAATAATAATAATAATAATAATAATAATAATAATAATAATAATAATAATAATAATAATAATAATAATAATAATAATAATAATAATCACAATAATAATAATAATAACAACAATAAAACTCCAGAATAAATTCTAAAATATCTGAACCAACAGAATATAAATTTTCACAAATATTGCGATAAAACAGAATGCATCTTATTAGAGCAAATAGCCACCATCTCATACTATCTACATGATGCGCATGTTGCAACAGACAAGCATGCCCATATGGCACGCCGCCGAAAATGCTCCATCTAGAGCTTGATCAGACAGACCAATCGTCACGCAGACAGCGTCACGCAGACAGGTGTCACACTGACACGGTCCCACTGTACTGAGTCACGCAGACAATGTCACGCAGACGAATGATATGCATGCAAGAACAACTACTCACCCATCAACTGCTTCCGCATGCAATACATTATAACATAATATCGATAAATCATTTATGACATATTAGATAACCACCTCATATCTATCATGATGACATGCTCATATGCTCCATACACAAAATAATAGTTGTATTCATAAAATAGACATGATGCGGTCATGAAATAAATATAAATAGTTTTAAAATCTACATAGAGAGTAGATCCACTCACCTTTGGTCCAACGATTCGCAAAACAAAGCCAAGCCTTATAGAAACTCTAATAAGTACAACCCGTATGAAACCCGATGTATCCGTACACCCAGAAACCGACGGCTCCCACAGGGGCTGTCACCGACCCACCAGACAGATCCCGTAGGAATTGTCCAAAGCACACCCGACAGTTCATATTGGAACCATTGCTTATCAGCCCGATGGCCCGTCCCAAATATGCCCGACGGCTCCTATGGAAGCCATCCCGAGACAAAACACAAAACCCTAATTAAATTTTTATAAAAACTCTTTAAAACCTTTTATTATTTAAAACAGAATATAAGTCCTTTCAAAACGATATAGAAGCAGTGAGAAAACTTAGTTTGAAATCAAATCATACATATCAAAATCCGATTGCAACCGAATCAAAACCATAATTCTATCAAATACAAACACGGATTTACATTCAAACCTTCAAAATCGTAAAGAACACATCACTGGTTTGGATTTAAACATACAAGGTTTTAAAACAAGGCTTAAAAGATAAAACAACACAATTTTTCTTAAAACAAATAGTCTTGAACATGATATATATATATATTTTTAAACATACTCCTTTTACACGAAAGGCTCATAAGGCATTCGAAAACTTCATGGTGTCCTAGTCATAATAACAGATCCAAAATTCATTTAAATCGTATTATGGTTGTCAAGAAAATTCCATCAAGAAAACTTCAAGAAATCAAGATCTTCAAATATGAGCGTTGAATTTCATTAGTATCCTTAAAAAATTTGTAAAAGTTTACAAAAACACCGACAATGCATTGGTCTAACACCAAACCTGAAATCAAATCAAGATCTAAAGAAAAACAAGAGAAAACTTATTATTTTTGTTTGGAAAAACCTTTAAAACGAGATCATATTCAAAGAACAACAAGAGGGACTCATTACCATTCAAAAACTCTTCATAAACTAAAGAAAATTCTCACACGAACTCGTTGGTTGAACCCTTCCTAAGCCCTCTCACTATAGTGGCCAATAACAAGAAAAACAAAATTTAGGGTTTTAGGTTTCAATGGAAGGAGAGAGAGAAAGAGAGACTTAATAGATCTCGCACGCACGTGGGGACTGAAAATATGACACCATCAAGCCAATTAAACACCAATCAATGCATTTGTTTCTTCCAAAAATGGTCAACTTTCAAATTCGAAATTTTTCCGATCGACGGCTCTTATTGAGACCATCGCTCACACATCCGATGGTTACTCGAGGATCTGTCGCCCATATAACCCGACGGCTCCTCATGGATCCGTCGCCCAGGTGCCCGACGGCACGTATAAGATCCGTCAGGCACTGCCTGACCCGATTAAAAGTTAGAGTTTTACAAAAATTGTACAACAATATAGTAATAATATAACAATAACTTGTTTTGACTTGCTGTCCATGGTTTTCTAATTGGAATCTTCCAAACTTACCACATGCATGTGAGTGATATGGTCCCACTGGACTGAGTCACGCAGACGAATGATATGCATGCAAGAACAACTACTCACCCATCAACTGCTTCCGCATGCAATACGTTATAACATAATATCGATAAATCATTTATGACATATAAGATAACCACCTCATATCTATCACGATGACATGCTCATATGCTCCATACACAAAATAATAGTTGTATTCATAAAATATAGATGATGCGGTCATGAAATAAATATAAATAGTTTTAAAATCTACATAGAGACTAGACTCACTCACCTTTGGTCCAACGATTCGCAAAACAAAGCCAAGCCTTATAGAAACTCTAATCTGACAAGAAACGATGAGCGGATCAAAATAAGTACAACCCGTACGGAACCCGATGTATCCGTACACCCAGAAACCAACGGCTCCTACAGGGGATATCACCGACACACCCGACTGATCCCGTAGGAACTGTCCAAAGCACACCCGACGGTTCCTACTGGAACCGTCGCTTATCAGCCCGACGGCCCGTCCCAAATCTGCCTGACGGCTCCTATGGGAGCCATCCCGAGACAGAACACAAAACCCTAATTAAATTTTTATAAAAACTCTTTAAAACCTTTTATTATTTAAGTCCTTTAAAAATGGTATAGAAGCAGTGAGAAAACTTAGTTTGAAATCAAATCATACATATCGAAATCCGATTGCAACCGAATCAAAACCCTAATTCTGTCATAGGTGTAAATACAAACACGGATTTACATTCAAACCTTCAAAATTGTAAAGAACACATCACTGGTTTGGATTTAAACATACAAGGTTTTAAAACAACACAATTTTTCTTAAAACAAATAGTCTTGAACATGATATATATATATATTTTTAATCATACTCCTTTTACACGAAAGGCTCATAAGGCATTCGAAAACATCATGGTGTCCTAGTCATAATAATAGATCCGAAATTCATTTAAATCGTATTAAGGTTGTCAAGAAAATTCCATCAAGAAAACTTCAAGAAATCAAGATCTTCAAATATGAGCGTTGAATTTCATTAGTATCCTTAAAACTTTGTAAAACTTTACAAAAACACCAACAATATATTGGTCTAACACCAAACCCGAAATCAAATCAAGATCTAAAGAAAAACAAGAGAAAACTTATTATTTTTGTTTGGAAAAACCTTTAAAACGATATCATATTCAAAGAACAACCAGAGGGACTCATTACCATTCAAAAACTCTTCATAAACTAAAGGAAATACTCACACGAACTCGTTGGCTGAACCCTTCCCGAGCCCCCTCACCACAGTGGCCAATAACAAGAAAAATAAAATTTAGGGTTTTAGGTTTCAATGGAAGGAGAGAGAGAAAGAAAGACTTAATAGATCTCACACGCATGTGGGGATTGAAAATACGACACCATCAAGCCAATTAAACGCCAATCAATGCGTTTGTTTCTTCCAAAAATGGTCAACTTTCAAATTCGAAAATTTTTCTGATCGACGGCTCTTATTGAGACCATCGCTCACACATCCGACGGTTACTCGAGGATCCGTCGCCCATATAACCCGACGGCTCCTCATGAATCCGTCGCCCAGGTGTCCGACGGCACTTATAAGATCCGTCAGGCACTGCCTGACCCGATTAAAAGTTAGAGTTTTTACAAAAATTGTACAACAATATAGTAATAATATAACAATAACTTGTTTTGACTTGCTGTCCATGGTTCTCTAATTGGAATCTTCCAAACTTACCACATGCATGTGAGTGATTCTACGGGTCCATTTTTTATATAAAATAACATATAAATGTTCATAAACTACAAACTAATAAGAATTAATGAACTACAAAAACAGTAACACATTACAGTTAAATTAGATGGTGTATGAAGCTATTAATGATGCTTACAACCCCACATCCCCACCCGGAGTCTTATATATATCTTGATCACTATCCAACAAGAAATATATCTCATTTAATCATTTATATATATACATCGTTAAATATTTTTTATACTTTTATACAATAAAGCCAATTTATGTATCCGGTATACTTTCCACACTATGAATCCTATTGAACCATGCAAACGCTTTGAAACTGACAGTAGATCAACCAAACTAAATAGCAGGACGTCATCTACTACTGCATATTCTAATTGAAAAAGCTTCACTGCCGACAAGTTGATGCTATTTCGTACTGCACGAATTCCGAGGCAGCTGCGCTAGTTGCTGCCGATCCATTGACCCCGTCCTTCAAACCACTCAATCGGAGTGGCGTATCGTTTCTTCCAGGATGGCTTGTTTTAAGGTGAAAGAAAAAGGAATTCAGTACCACGACAACTAGCAAATAGAAGTCAAGTTGACCAGAATTCCATATAAGAGACGAGACCATTCACATGTGGTCACTCAGTGGATATCTCCAAAATTAGGACTTTTCAGAATGTTTAAAAACTAGTTTAAATTAAATAGTATTTTTATAAAATGAAAATCTTGGAAGTATAAATTGGACATTTTCTATAAATGTCCAAAAATTGGACATTTTCATAGAAAATGGGCAAAAAAATTTGGACATTTTCTACAAATACATCGATGCAATTTATTGGACTATATGTTTCATTTTTTAACTACGCGTCGAATGAAAAAAATGGGGCATCTGTGGGCGCCAAATTTTCTAACTACGAGCACTTTGCGATTGATCGCCCGACTTCGGCGCCTTTCAACCGTGCTCTTCCTTGGGCCATGAGGTGGACACCCAGGGGATCTCTGCGCTTACACCGCCTTGCTCAGTTCCAGCAGGCCTTCCGCATCTTGACAGAGGAAGAGGTATACATTTTCTTCGAGTTTCTTTGGCTTGTATTTGATTTTCTTTTGACTATGCGCTTTTCCTGTTTCTTTTCATGCCTCATAGATGATTTGGAGGCCCTATGCGGAGGAGGAGGTTCCCCAGGAGTTGTCGCGGGATGTCTGGCTGATCTACTTAATGAGGTCGTATTTCATGCGATCAACCGGGTCGTCCGCCAGCTTGAGTATCATCAGTGGGTGCCCGCTCCTTTGTTGAAGCGTCCCTCGATCCCTGTGGCCGGGATTCCTCGGAATACGAACCTCCCGAGGAACTATGCGACGTATGTGACGAGATGGATGAGCCGGGGTGTCTTGGTGGAGCGTCGTCCCGAGGTGACTTCAAACGACGACTACCTGGCTTGGTATCGTCAGGAGTATGCGGACATCCTTGGGACGATGGAGGAGGAGATACCGGATGCCTACATAAGTTAGAAATCCTTTTCTTCTCTCTCGTTCTGAATATTTTCTGAGTGGTGTCGCTTTTGTAGGTTGAGTTGAATGAGTTGGAGAAGAAGCTCAAGACTGCCAATGAGCATCTCTAAGTGCGGGCCAGGCAAATAGAAGGTTGAGGCGCTTGGAGGACCAGGTTCAGGTCCTTGAGGATCAGGTGGATGCTCTGTCGAGAGCGAGAGCCGATGGCACTTCTTCTTCTTCTGCCCCTCCTCCAACCATGATTTTCGAGCGAGAGCTCGAGTTGATGAGGGAGTTGGATGTGGTCCGGAGCGAGTTAGCGGCCACAAGGATGGAGCTCGGTCAGGCGAGAGGCAGGGCCGTACGTGCCCAGGAGGAGATGGACCGGCTGAGGTCCGTGATGGAGTCGAGAGAGGAGGAGTTCACCATCCTACGCCGCGAGAGACACTCCCTCCAGATGAGGGTGTCGGAGTTGGAAGCGTCGATGGGCGTTCCCGGGGGTTTGATGGGAGATCTGATCCGCTCCCTTCAGGCTGTTGGGGACAGGGACCGGGATGCGCTCCGATCGAGTGAGGATCGCGAGGAGAGGCTGAGGGCGGTCAAGGATCGTTCGAGAGGAGTGGAGATACGCCTTCGCCAAAAGTTGGAGAGGAGAGATCGTGATATGCAACAAGTCCTCCTTTGGGAGGCCACCATGCGAGGGAAGTTAGTCGGCGGAAAAGTTATGACCGAGACGGATCTCGACCTTCTCCCGCTCGAGCTGGAGCACTCCATTTCTGCTTCATTGACCACTAGGGCCATCTTTAGTCGCGCCTCTCGTCCATCAGCGAGCCAGAGCCGTCAGAGATACTCCAGGGTTGCCTCCTCCGTTAGAGAGACTCCCACAGTTCAGGAAGCTCCAGAGGTTTAGTCTTCTCATCAGCTACCGATTCCTTCTCAGCCAAGTCAGGATGTCCCTCCATCGACCCAACCTCCCACAGATGATAATACTCCAAGGTATAGCTTTCGTGTCTTGGTTTTGGAGTAGAAGAATGTATATATGCAAGGAATTCATGCTTTTCTTTTTCTTTGTCTCATGTGATAATTTTGGTGAGGCGTTGTCCAAGACACTTAGATGGAAAGCTTTGGACAGACTCCTACCCACTCATCCTTAGTTCATTTTCTTTTAAAACTTTCTTTTAGTTTAACTAGGTTTGAATTTTCCCCTTTTTATGAACAATTTTCCCTTCTGCTTTGGTGTATGAACAAATGTGGGTGTTTTTAATTTAGTTTTATTGGTTTTAATTTGGTCGTGTATGTGGACTGATTTCATAAGGTCTTAGGGGTGGATAAAATGGATCAATGGGTGCACGGTTTGGTGTATGATTTTGGTTTTAGTTGTTGTTTGATTTGTACTTATGCAAGTTTTATGTATGAATATATGTATGAAATGTGTGTGCACAGGTTTTGGGAGAGAATGTCTTTCATAGATACAAAAGAGTTGAAGATTTGAAAAGAATAGGACTGACAGCAGGTTTTTGGGTAGCAGGCAGGGGGCGGCTAGTGCAAACTAGCCGCCCAGTGAGGGGCGGCTTGTTTAGGTTAGTTGCCCCTTGCCTGGGTTTTTACTTGGGAAAGGAGGAAGCAGGGGCGGCTAGTTCATTCTAGCCGTCTAGTGAGGGGCGGCTTGTCAGGTTTAGCCGCCCCTTGCCTGGAGTAATTTTTCTGTTTCTACTACTTCTGTCTGCTACTTCTGAAAGTTCTCCTGAGTGTTTTAACCTTCAAGACCTATAAGAACATCCTTTGCATGGACCAAGTCTTAAATCTGTCCGGATTGTGCCCCTGCACTGACTTTCGAGCCCTTCTTGCTTGAATCGGCAAGGGCTACAATCCATCTTAAGGTAAAATGGAAATCGAATGCGAGAAAGGAAAGCATGGGAAACCATGCTTTAGTATGCAAGGAAGGGATTCCAAGTGCGAGAGTGAAGGGTTAGGGAAAGTTGGTGTACATAATGACTTGTGTGGTGTACCAATGCATGGATAAGTGTAGATATTGGAAAAAGGTAGTCAATGTGATTTCCCAATGCATAGGGAAATATAAGGCTTATGGGAAGTGATAGTCCATATATAGGTAAATGGGGATCTTGGAAAAATAATGGTCAATTTGGTTTTTCAAGTAATGGAAAATATGGTGGGTGACATAGGAAGTCAAGATATGGGAATGTGGTGAAACGAATGAGGTGGTTGGTAGTGGAGAGTGTAGGAGATAAACACTTGTGCAAGTAAGTCAATCGTGCCCCACACAAAATACAAAGTGGCATCACTATATCTCTCAATATAAAAAGCTAATATAAATAGATAGATAAATAACAAAGTTCACTTTAAAATTTTACAATCTTGCAGAAAATCAATTCTGTGACGTATGGTTTTGATGTCATGTTTTATCCTCCCTGCATGACGTATTCGTAAAATTGCTTTCACATTTTGTTAAAAAATACTTTATCAAACAAATATATTATTAAAATAATTCAAAATGTTTTCGGTCCATAATATTTTCTTTGTTGATAAAGACTATGCAATTAAGGACATTGATATAATCAGTTTATTTTTTAGTCATGTTTGCAGTTACAAATTATAATATCACTAATATAGTGTATGAAGATGTCTAATATAGTACATACTCCACTATCATATCTCAGTATACACTTCTTTATAAAAAATAAAAGATATACGCATTTAATTCTTCATTTAAGTATATTATGTATTTTTATAAATAAAAAATAAAATACTTTGTTAGATCAGTACATAAAAGAAAAATCGAAACGATTTAACTTGCAACTCGGCGAACCTAACATTTTCCATGCACACAAATGTACAACATAAGAGTGTTGTTACACTTAGTTTACATCTCAGACCCTTTCTCAGACTCCACTTCACACTGCCCACGTGGAATTTTTCTTTAAATGCCACGTCAGCTCCCCAAAAAAGCAGTAAAAAATTTTCCCCCAAAAGTTCCCGCCCATAAGTTCCCGCCCATTTTTTTGGATCCATTACTTTGTCATCCCTCCTTTTTGGATCCATTAAAAGCATTTCATTTACTGTTTCTTTCTCTCTCTCTCAAACTCTGCGTCAACCACCACAGACCGGCCACTGAAGGGGGTGATAGAGAGGTACCACAAGGAGCTCGACCCTGCCGTCTCCACCGCCATCTGTTTTGACGCTCACCGACATGAAATCTCGAATCCCCTCAACCCCACAGTCCGATCCGACGGCGTTGAGCGTAATCAGACTACTATCCATCGATGAACTCTTGTTGCAAATGGTGCTCACAACCTGTTGGATGAAATGCATGAGTGGAATTGTCGGTGTTTATGATGCGTTTGTTTATTGTACATAGATGCGTAGGCGGCGCTGATTGGAGAGTTGGAAAACTTGTTGGACATGGTGGAGATGTTAGTGGTGGAGAAGGAGGAGAGGGTGACAAAGTCTCTATTAGAGCTCCCCATCTGGGGGTCTCCGAGAGACTTCGTCGTTGCTCTAGCCAATGGTGGTGAAGATGATGATTCATATTTATTGAGATTATGATGGGGCTTTTGTAGATGTGCTGCTATTCATGTTTTTAACAAGTGAAGTTAAAAAAATTTATCTGTGATTTTGATCAGTGTTGGCTTTTTTTTTACGTGTTGACGTTCTTGTTGTTTGAATTTGCGTGTGAATCGTGGGTTTTGTCATTCCATTGGATTTTTTTGTTATTAGAGGATAATAAACATTAATAAGTATATACCTGATCAAAGTAGGTATATACTTGTACAAAATGGTATTTAACTCATTGGATGATAAATAAAGTACTTAAAACATGGGACTATAAAAAGAATTCTATATAAAGTCGTTTTGCCTTGGATAAAAGAATATGTTTGGATTTTATATTAAAGTAAATATCAATGATAATCTTGTGTGTAATGCTGAGGTACTCTTTTAGGCTTTCAAATGCAATGTTTAACATTCTGAACGTAGCTATTTGTATTAAACGTGAATAAGCATTTAACAAATTTTGATGGCACCTGCAATGTTTAATTGAGCATGTACCTCGACAGGTTTATAAACATTTGAAGTGCTTGAGATCACAACCATACCAACTAGACGAGGAATCTGGCATATGGATGACATCACAAATGTAGAAGTGAACAATATGGTTATTTATAAGAAGTTGACTTATTGTTTCCAATCTGGCGTGGACATTTCTTCAAGTTCTATAAGGTGATGTTTTACGTTCTGAACTTGACTATTTCTATTAAACGTGAATAAGTATTTAACAAGGTTTTAGTGACACATAAAATATTTAATTGAGCATATACCTCGATAGTTTTATAAACATTTGAAGTGATTGCGATCACAATCACACTAGCTAGACGAGGAATTTGACATATGGATGACATCAGAAATGTAGAATTGAACAATTTGATTATTTATAAGAAGTTGATTTATTGTTTCCAACCTGACGTAGACATTTTTTCATTGCGCTACTTATCTAACTGATACCAACGTACCTACCTAGATATCATAGGCATATACGTAACTTAATAAAGCATATACCTTATCCCACAAGTATATAACATAACCAACAATCACATCACACAATAATTATTAAACAAAATAATCACACCACACAATAATATAACGCAACAAAACAAACATCACTTATATGATAGCCAAAACATGACTGAATAAACATCAACCAAAATTGTATCATTTACTTGTTTAGTTTTTACAAAATTCATCACCCATGAATCCAGTGGTAATTATAACACGCATATATTTTGACGTTTTGGCTCCCTTGGTTTGGGTTTGGTTGTTCCTCTGTTCTCCATGTTCCACCGCACGCTATATCGATCTGATTCAATTGATTTAATATTAAAATATTTGAATTATGAAACCATGTGCTAAAAAATATAAAACATGGAAAAAACTTATTTCATATTAAAATATTTGATTTATGAAACCAATATTGGACGAATAATCTGTAAAGTGGTACATATTCGCTTAATGTAAGTATCTAGCAGTAAAAAAATGTGTATGCTTATATACCACGAATGTTAATTTTCAACATAGCATATTAGGATGAATTTTTGAATCAGCAATGTTTATTTTCAAAGACACAAGTTAAGATTAAAAAATTGAAACACCAAGTCATTGAATAAAAAATAGCGATTTTTGAAACCATATGCTATCAAAAGAAAATGCGAAAATGAAGAATCTCTGTGAAAAATAATTTATTAAACCATATGCTAATGAAAGAAAATAAGGAAACTAGAATCTTTATGAAAAATACCTTTTTAAAACCATATGCTACCAAAAGAAAATATAGAAATAAAGAATCTATGTGAAAAATGATTTATGATATCATATGCTAACAAAAGAAAATAAGAAAAACCAGAATCTATGTGAAAAATATTTATGAAATCATATGTTAACAAAAGAAAATAAGGAAACAACAATCGAAAAGGTGACGATGGTGAAGATGTAGAAGATCCATGCTTCAAAAACGGTAAAGACGCATAAAAAATACCACATTTGTAGGCACGGACGGTAAACCATAACGAAGTGAGAGAGGTAAGGGAAGACAGAGAGGGAGAGGTGATAAGCACTCACCGTCGAAGATTATTTTATTCCAAATATTAAGAATCACATTTAATGCAGTGTCAGTGTTGTCGCAGTCAAAGAATTTTGAATTTCAAAATTCGAATCACTCATCCTGGCCCGCCTAAAGAAATGAAAAAAATTCCATGTCAACAAGGTCTCGCCACGTCAGATCCTAGGTGGGTCTGAGCAAATGACTAAGAAACTGCCTGATTGTAACATTTTCCACAACATAAACCCTAAAACACTTGCTCTATTACAGAGAGATTAAAACTCTTTATATAATAATACAATATGGTGTTACACGTGTAACACACTAACAAACTAATATCATAACAAACTAAGATAATAACAAACTGATATGTAATCTAATATCTTTAACACCCTCTCCCAAACTCAGAAGGGTTGTACCCTTAAAGTTTATACAAAAATGATAAACTAAAATTCCAACAAACAACTCCAATCAATAAACCAGAAACACTAAAAATATATTCCTAATACTTACTCAACACTCTTCTCAAACTCTGAAGGGAATTTTACGGTCACCGTATGTCTTTTGGAATCCATCACTTTTCTCCTGCTCTTTGAGTCAGTCAAAGTCGCTCCAACTCGTTGAGTCGATCGGAGATGCTTTCGCTCTTTGAGTCAGTCGGAGTCGCTCCCGCTCTTCTTGATTCAGTCAGAGCCGCTCCCGCTCGTTGAGTCAGTCAGAGTCACTCCCGCTCTTTGAGTCAGTCAGAGTCATTGGTCCAATAGATCAGATGGCGCACGTCGAGCTCGCGGAGGCGCAAGGAGAGGCTGTGAACGCGGAGGCTCACATAGAGGGCACAGACGGACACAAACAGCGACGTGGAGGGAGATTCTTTAACACTCTCTCCCAAACTCTGAACGGTAGAACCCTTAGAGTTTACACAATAATGAGAAGATGGCAGAGACTGGCGTCAGCAATGGGGGGCCGATGGCGGCTAGCGCAGAGGAGCGCGGACATGCCCCAACGGAGAAGAAGAAGTAGAACAAACGTGACGTGGACGGCGGTGCGACAGGGCAGCAGGGTAGCACGAACGGACTGTGGACGGAGCATGGGGTAGCACGGCCGAGGATGCGTAGACGGGCTGCTGACGGGGCACGGCCGGGGCGGCGCCGTAGGGTTTCGTAGACGGTCCCGGGTGAGCTGTGCGGGGAACAACGGTGCGATGAAGACGACGACAACACGGATGACGACGGTGGTTGATTGGCGGATCCGGTTGACGGGTTGATTTGGACGAACTCGAATGGGTTGTTGCCATTGAGATCAGATTTCTTCATGGGGAAGACTCGTGGAAGTCAAACATTAAAACGAGCCCTTGTAGTGTATGACATCAATTATGTCTGATACACCAGTGGACAACGTAGGCCATGATTCATCCTCCTCTCGGGTGTGTAAAATACTCATCTCCTCATTTGTGATTTGGTTGAATAAGAGGAGATGTTCTGCTTCCTGGCGGTGCACTATTACCATCCACATATAACCTGTGTGCTCCTGGAGGGATTCCGTCTCTTGGCTACGTGCGCAAGGCTGCGGGTGGCTTGACCGCGACTGCTCTTGGCGACGCTCTCGGCGGCGGCCTTGATTTTTGATGAAGAACCCACAACAAGATTGAGTATCAAAAGTCATCCCTCACTCCGATTGAAGACATCTCAATAGGAGCGGAGAAGAGGAAAGAAAAACTTTTATGGATTTTGGGTTTCTGGGGTAGCTCTGATATCGTGTTAGAAATAAGAGAGAAATAGGAGACAGAAAATAATAATAAAACCCTTCATATAATAGTACAAGATGGTGTTACATGTGTAACATACTAACAAACTAATATCATAACAAACTCAGATAATAAGAAACTGATATGTAATCTAATATCTTTAACAGTAATAATTAGCTATTAATTTATGAAAGTCCAAACAAATTCATCAAATATAAATATAAATAGAAGCAAGCCAAACCAAACCAAAACAAGACAAAGACAAAGGAAGTAAAAAAAAAAACATGCAAAACTCTTCCCAACTCCTCCTCCTCCTCCTTGACAACGTTAATGCCTGCGGTCCCCTCCCCGTCGACGCCTGTCGTGGCAGCCGCGCCAACCAAAAGTGCTACGAGTCCATCAACACAGATCATCAAGTCCATTAGATGAAATAAATTGTAACTCCTTATAACTAGTACTAACTACTTATTACTTAATGTAACTTATTATATTATTATAGGTTATACAAACCGTGATCAAATTATAAATTTTTTTTTTATCATGGTACACTAAAACCGTGATATAAAAGTAGATTTAATCAGGTTTTTGGTAACCATGAGCAAATGTTAATTTCAAAAAAATTATCATGGTTTTTGAGTAGTCAACGATCATAGTTTAACGCAAATCATGATCTTTAATAGCTATTATCACGTTTTAGCGCAAACCATGATTTTTAATACCGTGAACTATTTCAGTTTTTGTAGTAGTGTGTGTATTTTTTTTGTTAGATTTGTGAAAATTAATTTTTTTAGAAACACGTTTGAAAAATAAAATTTTGAATAAATTAGCTTAAATAGATTTTGATTCCTGAAAAATGCATTTTGTGCGCTTTTTAAAAAACAACTTTTGCACTAAAAATTATAAATAAAATTTTAATTAAACTGATTTCTTAAAACAATATTTGAATTTTCTGCTTAATTAAAAATAAAATCACCCCCTCCTCAATCGTGTTACCAAACGGTTAAGACTGAAGATTGTTATTCGTTCATATTCGAAACATAGTTGATAATAATATATTTACAATAGTTACTCGTAAAGCCCCCGTCCCATTTCTCTATTAAATGTGAATAGTGCGTCACTCAATCACAATTCCACAATTCAATAGATCCAATATATAAAACTAGTTAAATACACTCATAAGTTTTAAAAATATAAACCCATCGAGGATCTCAATAATTCATCAAAAAATGAACACAAATACTTTATTCTAAAATCACATCCCCATAAAGCTAACGTCCACTACCCAAAAAGAAGGCTTATTCAACACCAACGATAAAAAGAAAGAATAAATAATCACCACGAACAACGATCGCCAATACTCTGAAATTTGGGAAAAGGAGGGGTGACTACCACACGCCAAATGGACCTTAGCGTCCCAAAATAATAATAATAATAATAATAATAATAATAATAATAATACAGAACAAATAATAATAATTATAATTATAATAATAACAACAATAAAACTCAGAATAAATTCTAAAATATCCGAACCAACAGAATATAAATTTTCACAAATATTGCGAAACTGGTAAATCTGGAAGAAGTGCATCTCATTAGAGGAAATAGCCACCATCTCAACTATTACATGATGGCATGTTGCAACGGACACGCATGCCCGTAAGGCACCCGCCGAAATGCTCCATCTAGGCTGATTACACAGACCAATCGTCACCAGACAGGTGTCACACAGACACGGGTATAAATAGCAGACCTATTTGATAGAGATAGGGGCCTTCTGGTGAAACTTATATAACCTGGGGGCCGTTTTGCAAAGAGACCACAAGAGAACAAAAATTGGCCGAAATCTTTGTCCATATCGTCACACTTTATAAGAGTGTATAGATAACATGTAAATGTTCATAAACTACGAACTGATAAGAATTCATGAACTACAAAATAGTAACACATTACAGTTAAATTAGATGGTGCATGAAGCTATTAATGATGCTTACAACCCCACATCCCCACTTGCAGTCTTATATATATATCTTGATCACTATCCAACAAGATATATATCTCATTTAATTATTTATATACATCGTTAAATATTTTTTACATTTTATACCATAAAACCAATTTATGTATCCTGTATACTTTCCACACCATGAATCCTATTGAACCATGCAAACGCTTTGAAACTGGATCCACCAAACAAAATAGCAGGACGTCATCTACTGCACGAACCATGCAAACCCTAATTCTACTACTGCATATTCTAATTGAAAAAACTTCACTGCCGACAAGTTGATGCTATTTCGTACTGCACGAATTCCGAGGCAGCTGCATTAGTTGCTTCCGATCCACTGACCCCGTCCTCCAAACCACTCAATTTTAACATTTTTATAAATACATCAATGCAATTTATTGGACTGTATGTTTCATTTTTTAACTACATGTCGAATGAGAAATAGGGAGCATCTGTGAAGCGTCCAAATTTTCTAACTACGCGTAACAGACCGGGTAACGAAGCACATCTGATCCCAGCCAACCAAATAACGATCCGCCAAGCCCAAGTCCGACCCAGCAAACCTGTTGATTAGGCTTGACCCGACAACGCAACGGCCCAATTGACCCCAATACGAACAGCTTCGGCCCGGAGGCCCACGATCGACCAAGTCAGTATCTAATCTATTCTATAATTGTATTGATTTATACAAATCTGTGGCACTGGATAATCATTATCATCATTAATCTCCATCAATACCAAATGATTCACAAGATCGGGCTATTATTGACTTTTTCCACCAAATCCCCATCAAATATGGATTGTGCACCAAACGCTTGCGGCCCTTTCCTTCGATGTCTAAGTACAGCCGAGGCCAAGCCACTAATGGAAGAAATCCACGAAGGGTCCTACGGTGACCACTCTAGCGGACGCTCACTTGCCCATCGTATCCTCACGCAAGGATATTATTACCCTACATTGAGTAAGGACGCCGTCGCATTCGCCCGGAACTGTGAAAAATGCAAGGAAACGGACAGGACAAAGCAACCAACCACACAATCTTCACCATGCTCAAGAAGTGACTCGACGAGAAGAAAGGGGCATGGCTCGAGGAGCTTCCGGGCGTATTATGGGCCTACCGGACCACACAGAGGAAGCCCACTGGGGAGTAACCATTCGCTCTCGCTAACAGGACCGAAGCCGTGATCCCCTCGGAAGTCGGCCTCCCCACTTTGAGAACTTCGGTCGCTCTCACTGACCGGAATAACAAGGTCCTCGCCAACAACACTGTGCTCCGAGAGGAAATCAGGGAAGCCGCTTCGATACACCTCCGCCTACCAGCGTCGACAGGCTCAACACTTCAGCAAAAGGGTCCACCCCCGGTCATTCTCACCCGGCGAGTGGGTGCTCAGACGAGTGACTGAAAACACACGTGAACCCAACGTGGAAAAAACTGGGGGTCAACTTGGAAGGACCGTATGAAGTGGTTGAGGCTTTCGGCAAGGGGGCATACCGCCTATGCATCATTGGCTCACGGATGTCGGTGTGGGAAAAAATCTGCGTGTGTGGGGTTCTTCGGGGATGTGCATAAATGTGATTCACTATACAAACAATAAGTCTTCTAAGTCGTAACTGAGCCTGATTAATTAATCGATCTTTGTGTACAAAATGAAGGGCTGGATTCCATTTTCATAATTTTCTAATCATTTCAAATTTTCATATGATTTATAAAGCTTTGACTCAACTCAATCATTTTTTCAGTCTCATATACAATCTATTTAAGTTTCATTTTTATAATTTTCTAATTGATTCAAATTTCACTCAACTCAATTTTTTTCAGTCTCAAATACAGTTCGCTTTTTTCTTTTATATATAAAAAAGTATATATTAGAGGTTATAAATGTGACTCAGTGTAAGTGCAGTGGCGGACCCATGATTTTTTTCTAATGGGGGCCATTATTCATAAATAAACATGAAGGATAATATTATGTATAATATTATTTTTAGCTCCAATTACAATTTGTGATACAATCTTTGGCTAAATCAGCAAGCAGATCAAATCCTGAGGAGCATCATTTTCCAAAAAAAAAATCCCAATCAAATATATAGTCCACTGAATTGTATGGATCTATATATAAAAAATATGAAAAATTTCTATCAAAGCATATATCTTGTCAATGTGACTATATGATCCTAATTATATATGTGAGATTGAAATTGAAGCTGAAAAAATGTTTTGAACCCCCTCTATTTATAGTAAAAGAGAGGCTGGAGAATATCCAGGGGGTAATAGACTGGTTTGGTTATTAGTGTGTTTGATTAGACCCCTCATTAATTCTCTAGTTCTTTTGTCAGAGACCAGGTGAAGGGCGGCTAGTTATAACTAGCTGTCCAAGATGGGGCGCCTACTTCCTGGTAGCCGCCCCCATCATGACCTGTCAAACGTCCCATCTCTGACAAGCAGTGGCTTGGGTCAGTTACTTGGTTTGATCTGATATTTTAATATTAAAATATTTGAATTATGAAACCATGTGCTAAAAAACATAAAACATGGATGAAACTTATTTCATATTAAAATATTTGATTTATGAAACCAATATTGGACGAATAATCTGTAAAGTGGTATATATTAGCTTAATGTAAGTATATAGCAGTAAAAAACTGTGTATGCTTATATAGCACGAATGTTAATTTTCAACATAGCATATTAGGATGAATTTTTGAATCAGCAATATTTATTTTCAAAGATACAAGTTAAGCTTAAAAAAAAATTGACACACTAAGTCATTGAATAAAAAACAGCGATTTATGAAACCATATGCAATCAAAAGAAAATGAGAAAATGAAGAATCTCTGTGAAAAATAATTTATTAAACCATATGCTAATGAAAGAAAATAAGGAAACTAGAATCTCTATATGAAAAAATACATTTTTGAAACCATATGCTACCAAAAGAAAATATAGAACTAAAGAATCTATGTAAAAAATGATTTATGATACCATATGCTAACAAAAGAAAATAAGAAAACAAGAATCTATGCGAAAAATAATTTATGAAATCATATGCTAACAAAAGAAAATAAGGAAGCAACAATCGAAAAGGTGACGATGGTGAAGTTGTAGAAGATCCATGCTTCAAAAACGGTGAATACGCATAAAAAATACCAAATTTGTAGGCACCGACGGTAAACTATAACGAAGTGAGAGATGTAAAGGGAAGAGAGAGAGAGAGGTGATAAGCACTCATCGTCGAAGATTATTTTATTCCAAATATTAGGAATCACATTTAATGCAGTGTCAGTGTTGTTGCAGTCGAAGAATTTTGAATTTCAAAATTCGAATCACTCATCCTGGCCCGCCTAAAGAAATGAAAAAAATTCCACGTCACCAAAGTCTCGTCACGTCGGATCCTAGGTGGGGTCTGAGCAAATGACTGAGAAACTGCCTGATTGTAACATTTTTCACGACATAAACGAACGAACTGCAGGGTTTATGATGGGCCTTGCCTGATCAAAGTATAGCGTTAAGAAATTATATAATTCAATTAAGGATAATGTTATATCCAGCCCTATTTCCAACCTCAATTCCAGTTTACTAGTGTTTTGAACTTTTTAAAAACAGTATACCTTATCTAATAAGGTACATAATTTTACAAAAAATGAAGTATATACTCTAATGAATTGCATGGATGCATTTATAGAAAATGTAAAAAAATTCTTTCGAAGCATATGATTTGTTAACGTGAGTATATGCGTCAATAAAAATCTATCGATGCACATAGGAGTGAAATGAGGGCTGAAAATGAATCTGGGTGTAAAAGCGCCCTTCAATTAATAAAGAATAAAGTTTAAAATGAGACTCAAGTGTTACATTTTCCTTTAAAATAAGAGATCGATCCTGGTGTGGCGTGGGCTATAAGAAAACACGTACATGTGCATAAATGTGATTCACTATACAAACAATAAGTCTTCTAAGTCGTAACTGAGCCTGATTAATTAATCGATCTTTGTTGTACAAAATAAAGGGCTGGATTCCATTTTAATAATTTTCTAATCATTTCAAATTTTCATATGATTTATAAAGCTTTGACTCAACTCAATCATTTTTTCAGTCTCACATACAATCTATTTAAGTTTGATTTTTATAATTTTCTAATCGATTTAAATTTCTATCAACTCAATATTTTTCAGTCCCAAATACAGTTCGTTTTTTCTTTTATATATAAAAAAGTATATATTAGAGGTTATAAATGTGACTCAGTGTAAGTGCAGTGGCGGACCCATGAATTTTTTCTAATGGGGGCCATTATTCATAAATAAATATGAAGGATAATATTATGTATAATATTTTTTTTAGCTCCAATTACAATTTGTGATATAACCTTTGGCTAAATCAGCAAGCAGATCAAATCCTGAGGAGCATCATTCTTCCAAAAAAAAAATCCCAATCAAATATATAGTCCACTAAATTGTATGGATCTATATATAAAAAATCTGAAAAATTTCTATCAAAGCATGTATCTTGTCAATGTGACTATATGATACTAATTATATATATGAGATTGAAATTGAAGCTGAAAAAAGTGTAAAAAAAAATAATGTAACAACACTAAAAAAAATATAAATTTAGGCGCTATATGGTAAAATTTTAGAAAATATTATTTTCAACCCCATTCTTAGTCTACACATGTTATGATATTTTAAATAATAATAATTTATCTCATCTAACCAGAAGTATATACTTTTATAAAAAAAATGAATGATACATTTATAAGAAAATGTAAAATATCTTTAATGAGATATATACCTCATTAATGCGAATATACGACACTAACAAATTATATAAAACTATAATTAGAACTGAAAACGGAACTATGTATAATAGAGCTCTATAATTTTAATAACACAATAAAAATATATGATATCATATCCACATAATAGTTATTTCTCTCATTTTTATAATTTATATCCTCAATATCTAATAATTGTCCATGTTCTCTAATTTTTTAGGAACTTAAAAAAAAAAAAAATTATCGTTGTTCCCAATTGCACATTTGCACTTAGTATTTTTTTCTTAAAAATCCACTTGGTGCCACCGCCCTCACTGGCTCCTTAATGGGTTCGCCAGTGTGTAAGTGTAGCACTTATCGAATAGCTGTCATACACAACTCCCCATAGATAAAAATATGTTTGTTTTTTTCTATACTTGTATCGTGTTTGACTCATGTGCAGTGCCACATCATCATATATAACATCACATGGTTGTCAATGCATGATCAAGTGAAATAAATTTTTCATTTTTCTTGTTATATTCACATGCATTTGCAACGTTCTTACTTTTAATATGATGATATAACAATCCTTATTAAAAGTTAAACAAGATACAAATATAAAAAAAAAGTGAAAAATTCAGCCTCAATATAATAATTAATTAGCCTCAACATAATAATTAGCTATTAATTTAATAAAGTCCAAATTATATAACACATCAAATATGAGTATAAAAGAAGGCCAAACCAAAACCAAAGAAAGACAAGGAAGTAAGAAACATGCCAAAGTACTCTTCCCAGCTCCTCCTCCTCCTCCTCTTCCTCATCCTCATCCTCCTAGTCCACCCCAACAATTCTGATCTAATAATAGAAACCATGGATGAAGAACTTGAAGAAGTCCTCCTCCTGGACAACCTTAACGCCTGTCGTGGCGACATCTCTAACGAGAAGTGCTGCAAGGGCATCAACAACGAAATGCTTCATCTGTTCTAAACTCAAGGAATGTGGACACCCGGAGCACATGAAAAATTGTCCTGAGAATTGGTGTCCCAAATGCTTCATCTGCGTTAAAATCTGCGTTAAAGAAGAAGAAGAAGAAGTAGAAGAAAGCAACTAGGGCTGCGGATGGGTTTGGGCATCATTTTCCAATAAGCGCTGATACACTCAGCCTGTTTTATAGATGACGCAATATTTATGTTGTTTTTAATAGCATTTAGATTTAGTTCGTTCTTGTTTTTTTATTGTTAATTGTACTCTCTTTTATTTGTGGTTCCGGTTTCATTGTTTTCATCAAAAGTGTATTTTCCTTCAATTTTATTTGTAATGTGATTTTTATTTTTATTTTTGAAGAATCAATGTTGATCAATTGGGCAGTTGTAATTTAAGAGTTGCCATTTTAATGATTTATGGGAATAGTTGAGTAAATGAGATTGGTCGATGGAGTGCGCGATTTTTTTATTCCTCGACGCCTGTCGTGGCGGCCGCACCAATGAGAATTGCTCCAAGTCTGTGAGCAGCTCAACATCTATAAACACCGGAGCTCCCATGTAAATGTTATACGATACTTGTATCCTATGTGTAAAGGGTGCACTTGCTCTTGATTTTTATTAAAAGAAAAGCGTAGCAATATATACTGTGGTATCATAGTTTATGTAGCTCTATTATAGTCTGTGAGCAACTCAACATCTATAAACACCCGGAGCTCCCATGTAAATGTTATACGATACTTGTGTCCTGTGTGTAAAGGGTGCACTTGCACTTGATTTTTATTAAAAGAAGAAGAGGATAGGAGTATATACTGTGGTGTCATAGTTTATGTAGCTCTATTATAGTGTTTTAATTTTGTTCGCTCTTGATTTTTTTTATATTAATAGTACTTTTTTTTTTGGGGTCATGTTTCACGGTTTTCATCAAAAATAGGAAATAAGTAGCAGTGAATGTTTGTTTGATAAGTTGTAAAACGGTTTTTTGCTGTATAATTGTAAAAAATACCCCTAAACGGTAGAAGTAAAAAATTAATTTAAGTTTAATAAAATAAGTTAATTTTTACATATAAAATTAATTTTATATAAATATTTAAAAGATAATCAAATTAACATAAATAATATTTCAAAATCACCACAATATTTTCAAATATTACATTCTAGAAGTTTAAGAAATTGAGTGATAAATGGAATTATAAAAAAAATTGATAATGTATTATTTGTAAAAGTAAAAAAATTGAGAAGATGAAATGTAGTTTAATGATTTTTTTGTGTGTAATAGTAAAAAAATAAATACAAATATTATCAGTAAAAAAATTAAGAGCAAAAGTGTCCAAATTATATAAAAAAGCTAATGCATTTTATAAGCCATAATCTCATAAGCATCCATTTCCCAGCTTATAGATTATGACTTTTTAAAGCTGTTTTTAGATTAAATAGGTTTCAATATGTTTAAACAAACACACAACAACTATTTATTTTAAGTTAAAAACTATAATATCCAGCTTATATGTTTTAATAGACATGTACAATACATTTTTACATGCGGTGGTACATGCTGGCACGTACGGTTGCATGTGATCCAAAAAAATGAACGTTCTGGGAACGAATTCCATTCCAATGGCATTCAAACAATAATGTATAAAACAAAATAGCGACGGTTTGAATAGAGTTTTGAGTCTGTTTGAACAGTCAATTTGCGACCACATATACGGCCAGCCACATATGAGAATCGCATATTACTTTGAAACATTGTTATAGACTCCATTTTCTACATATTTTTTAAAAATTCATTGCATGTAAAAATGTATTGTACATATTTATTAATACATATAAAAATACCAGAAATAACATATGAACCAATATGATATTATTTTTTAAATCAAATCATAAAACGGAATCCAGATAAATCAGAAAAAAAAAACATATAAAGGGATAATACATATAAATTTTAAATATAGAAATAAGATGAAATAATTCAAAATAAACACAAATCTAGAGGTGGTAAATGAGCCGAGCAGCTCGGGCTCAACTCGGGTTCGGCTCGGTTAAAGCTCATTCGAGCTTTTCAATTAGACAAACGAGTCAAACTTGAACATTTTTTAAAGCTTGGTTTGTAAACGAGCCGAACCTGAGCCCGAGTTTATGTCATTTTTACATATATAAGATGTTGTAATTTGTGAAAGATAATTTCTCAAATGCTAAACAAATTTATTTTCTTGTTAAACGAGTCTGAGCGAAGCCTTGGTTAGAGTTTTGGCTTGGCTCGTTTGTTAAACGAGTCAAACCGGGTTTCAATCGAATTTTTCACGTATTAAATGAGCCGAGCTTGAATACAAAATTAAATTCGGTTATGAGTCAAGCCGAGTCAAAATAGAACCTGATAATAAATGAGCCGAGCCGAATCTAAACAGGTCCAATCGACTTGTTCGACTCGTTTAGCACCCCTACAAAAAATCTCAAATTCCTCGGGATTTTGGAATGAGATTGGTCAATGGAGTAGGTAATCTTTTTAGTTTGTTTCTGAAGTATATATTTTATTTTATATCAAATTGTTTTAAATCACTGCATGTGATTGTGTTATTTTTTTTAGGTAAGTACGTGCTTTTCTTAAAAAATATTTATTTCTGGAGTGTCAATTTTGATGGAATGGGGAGTTGAATTTGGGAGTTGCTAGCTTTCTTATTATTATTATCATCATAGGAATCATGTGGAGCAGTAAAAAAAAAAAATGATATTATACGTGATGACGTGATAGCCTTACATAAGCAATTGAAATAAGATACAAGGACGAGGAAAAAAATCTAGATCCAAAAATTGTGGCCCTAATGTAATGGTCAGAAACAAGAGATAGAAAATAATAAAGAAATCCTAAAACACTTGTTCTATTAGAGAGGGATTAAAATCATTTATATAATGTTACGAAGAGATAATGGAATAATAGGAATCTTTGTATTCCATTTAGGGTTAAATCCCTTTATATAGACAAGTGTCTAGGAGTTACACGTGTAATGCACTACATATACAATATGAGATAACACATATAATCTAACGGCCCCCCTCAAACCCACGGTAGATTATACAAAGTGAGTTTGCGAAGGAGAAACTGAAATCGAGGGACTGGATGTGACTTCGTAAAGAAATCAGCAAGCTGCTCGGCAGAGGAGATGTGCGGAAGCGATAATGTCTCTGCAAGAAAGTACTGACGAACGAAGTGACAATCGATCTCAATGTGTTTGGTCCTCTCGTGAAAAACAGGATTACTGACAATCTGAATAGCAGAGCGGTTATCACAATGAAGAGGAGTAGGACCAGTCATAGTAACTCCTAGGTCCACCAAGAGACGTCTAAGATGAACAATATCCTTGGTGGTGATGGCCATGGCTCGATACTCAGCCTCAGTGCTGGATAGTGAAACAACCTCCTGTTTCTTGCTGCGCCAAGAAATGATGGAATCTCCAAGAAATATGCAGAACCCAATGGTGGAGCGTCTAGTGGTCGAATCTCCAGCCCAATCAGCATCAGTATAGGCCATGAGAACCAGAGGTGAAGAGGATGACAGATAGATCGATCTGGTGATAGTACCACGTAAATATCTGAGAAAACACATAAGAGCACCATAATGCACTGATCGAGGAGCTGAGACAAACTGACTAACAATACTGACGGCATGAGCTATGTCAGGTCTAGTGATGCAAAGATACACAAGTTGACCAACAATCTGTCTGTACCGAGTTGGGTCTGGAAGGAGCTCACCATCTGTAGGACGAAGCTTCACATGAAGCTCAAGAGGAGTATCTGCACTGCGAGTATCTGAGAGGGCAGCGCGCTCGAGAATGTTAACCGTATACTTCTGTTGAGAGAGCAGAATCCCACGATCACTCTGTGCAATCTCGAGACCAAGGAAGTAGCAAAGAGTGCCGAGATCTTTCATCTGAAACTGTCGACTGGGGTGATTCTTGACCAGAGTAATACCGGCGGAGTCATCGCCAGTGATAATCATGTCGTCAACATATAGAAGAAGGATAACCCGGCCCTGCGATGAGGATCGCACAAACATAGAGTGGTCCTGAAAGCTCTCAACAAAACCAGCTGCCAGAATAACGCTGCGAAAACGCTCAAACCAGGCACGAGGAGCCTGTTTGAGACCATATATAGCCCGCCGAAGACGACAGACATGCTGAGGAGGAGTACTGAGACCTGGAGGTGGCTGCATATAAACAACCTCAGATAAATCACCATGAAGAAAGGCATTCTTCACGTCCATCTGAAAGAGAGGCCAGCGACGAACAGCAGCACCTGCAAGAAGGGTGCGGACAGTAGTCATCTGAGCAACGGGAGCGAAGGTCTCCTCATAGTCAATGCCATACTCCTGTGTGAAACCTCTAGCAACAAGACGAGCCTTATGTCATTCAATGGATCCATCGGGTCGATGCTTGATCTTGAAGATCCATTTGTAACTGATAGGTGTAACGCCTTCCGGAAGTGGAACCATATCCCAGGTTTGTGTCTGCTCAAAAGCCTGAAACTCCTCATTCATGGCCTGTTGCCACTCAGGGTACTCAACTGCCTCTCGATAGGATCTGGGCTCACGATGGACATGGATAGCGGTGAGATAAGCCTGAAACTGTGGAGAATAGGTACTCACTGAAGTAAAGCCAAATCGGTCAGCTGGACCAGAGTCAAAACCAAAGCGAGTAGGTGGATGACGCTCACGCTGAGGGTAGCGAGTCGAGGGATGAGGATCCACATCAGAGGGAGGTGCGTCAGTCGTGGAAGGCGGAGTACCAGTGGAGTCATCTGTGGGAGAAGCAAGAGGAGACACAATAGGAGCAGAACTAGGAGGATCAGGGGAGTTGACTGCAGGAGTGCTAATATGAGGCTCAAAGAGAGGAGGACTAAAAGTGGACTCAAGCACAACAAACGACCTGAAAAGAGGTAGAGACTCAATAAGGGAGGTCTAAATAGGAGAAGACAAAGGAGGAGAGACCTGAATAGGAGAAGGCACAGGAGGGGAGGAAGCAGTGGGTGTAGAAGAAAAATAGGGAACATCTTCGACAAATGACACATGATGAGCAAGCCAAAAACGATCTCCAACAGGATCGTAGCAGCGATATCCCTTGTGTTCGAAACTAATCCCCAAGAATATACACTTGACTGACCGAGCGGCCAACTTGGTGCATTGATGAGGAGGGAGAAGCACGAAACAAGTACATCCAATAGTGCGAAATCTACTATAATCAGGTTTGGAGGAGTAAAGGCGTTCATGAGGAGTCATACCAGAGGGGACAGAAGAGGGAGTGATATTGATAAGATGAACAGATAGAAGGGCAGCCTCAGCCCAAAATGTGCCAGGGACTGAAGAAGAAACTAAGAGGGAACGAGTGGTCTCAAGAATATGGCGATGTTTTCTTTCAGCAACACCATTCTGCTCATGAGTATAAGGACAGGATTGCTGAAAAAGAGTGCCATGAGATTGAAGAAGAGAACGCATCGTAGAAGAAATATATTTTCGAGCACAATCAGACCTAAAGATTTTGATACGAGTCTGAAATTGGGTGTGAATCATAATGGTAATAACCTCATATATTTTTGGGACCTCAGATCGATGACGCAATAAATAAATCCAGGTAAAACGGGAATAGTCATCAATAAAACTGATATAATACGAAAAACCACTTTTTGATGTGATATGAGAACGACCCCAGATATCATAATGAATAAGTTCAAATGGACTAGAGGACTGATGATTACTAGAATGAAATGGAGTAGCAACAGGTTTGGCCAATTTACAACCCTCACAAATAGAAAGAGGAGAAAAGGAAACTCCACCTAAATCACCAGATTAAATAAGGTCTTTAAGTCGAGACTTAGAAACATGACCTAACCTTTTATGCCACAAATCAGCATCAGAGGTGACGGCTCCAGAGAAAGTTGAGGGATTGGGTACAGGAAGATGAAGATACTCCACATAATATAGTCTGCCAATCCAATGACCAACACCAATCTTCTGCCCTGAATGTGGATCCTGCATAGAACACCCAGAAGAGGTAAAGGTAACAGTGAAACCAGAATCACACAGTCGACTAATAGACACAAGATTCATGCAAAGGTCAGGAGCATGCAAAACAAATGGCAATGAAAGTCGGCCAGTAGGGTCAGAGGTGGTGGTAATCGATCCACACTGTGTGATGACCAAAGGAGAGCCATTAGCAGTATGAATCGATGTATATGAGAGGGTGCAGGTGAGCATGCAGTGAGGACAAAACTATCAGGTGTCATGTGATGTGAGGCGCCTGAATCAAAGATCCAATAAACATGAGTACCCGTTGTCGGTATCGTCGGGAAGGCCTCCGAATGGGCCGCGTGGTGTTGGTGCTTTTGGAAGGGGTCCCGGCGGTGCGCGGGTGCGCGTGCGTGTGTGGGGGTTCTTCGGGGATTCAGATCGGATGCGTGCCCTGGCAGGCTCGGTCGGATCGTCTTCTCGAAAGGGTGAGGGGTGTCGTTCCTGGTTGAGGCGCCCGATAGTGTCTCAAGAGGATTCAGGGGTTTGTGTGATCGCCACCTGCTTTTTCTAAAAGCAGGAAAAGGTTGGGTCGGATTTGATTGCCTACGTGGGGAGTTTGTGGGGTCTCCGCTCTGAGACACGGATATACCGTACACAGAGGTGAAAAACAGATAATCCTATTCTGCTTTCGGGGCTTGACTAAAGGAGTTATGGGACATAGGGGGTGTAAGTGGGGTGTGTATGGGGGGCAGCTAGTTGGATCTAGCCGTCTGGTGAGGGGCGGCTACTAGGGTTTAGCCGTCCCAGGTCTGGTTTGGTTTGGGCAGAACTTCGGTAGGAAATGGGTTTGGTTTTGGGCAGAGGCTAAGCTAGGTTTAGCCCGGGTTTTTGGAGGGTGGAATGAGAGGGTATTTTTGTGTAGGGAATCAATTTTTCTCTCACAAAAATGGCTCTCTCTCTCTCTCACTCTCTTGGGAATTCTAGTGGTGGAAGGGATTGATCAAGTGAGGATGGTGGGTTGAAGATGTTGATTGGTGATTGTTGTGAATTTTGGTCATGGGTTTAAAGGCTTAGGACCTCCTCTATTTATAGTAAAAGAGGGGCAGGGGAATGTCCAGGGGGTAATAGAGTGGGTTGGCTTCGATTAGACCCCTTATTAATTCTCTGGTTCTTCTGTCAGAGACCAGGTGAAGGACGGCTAGTTCCAACTAGCCGCCCAGGATGGGGCGGCTACTTCCTGGTAGCCGCCCCTATCATGACCTGCCAAACGTCCCATCTCTGACAAGCGGTGGCTTGGGTCAGTTACTTGGGTTGATCCGGCCAAGAGAGGGCGGCTAAAGGTCAAGACCCGCCGCAATGATCAGCATTTAATACTGCTTTATGTCCCATCCAAGGAACTGGTCCAAAGTCGGCCAGGGGGGCGGCTAGTGCTAACTAGCCGGCTGGTTTGGGGCGGCTAGTTAGGGCTAGCCGCCCATTGCCAGGGGCTCAGGGTTTTAGGGTTTTTTTTCTTTAGGTGGGGTTCTGGTTTGGGGTAGGTTTTAGGTTTAGGTCTAGGGTTAGGGTTTAGGTTTAGGTCAAGGCTAGGTTTAGGGTTTCCGGTTTAGGTTGAGGTTAGGGTGTTACACGTGTAACACACTAACAAACTAATATCATAACAAACTAAGATAATAACAAACTGATATGTAATCTAATATCTTAAACACCCTCTCCTAAACTCTGAAGGGTTGCACCTTTAAAGTTTACACAAAAATGATAAACTAAAATTCCAACAAACAACTCCAATCAATAAACCGAAATACTAAAAATATACTCCTAATACTTATTCAACACTCTTCTAAAACTCTGAAGGGTATTTTAAGGTCACCGTCTGTCTTTTGGAATCCATCACTTTTCTCCTACTCTTTGAGTCAGTCAGAGTCGCTCCCACTCGTTGAGTTGATCGGAGGTGCTTTCGCTCTTTGAGTCAGTCGGAGTCGCTCCCGCTCTTCTTGAGTCAGTCGGAGCTGCTCCCGCTCGTTGAGTCAGTCGAAGTCGCTCCCGCTCTTTGAGTCAGTCAGAGTCATTGGTCCACTAGATCAGATGGCACACGTCGAGCTCGCGGAGGCGCAAGGAGAGGCTGTCAACGCGGAGGCTCACACAGAGGGCACAGACGGACACAAACAGCGACGTGGAGGGAGATTCTTCAACACTCTCTCCCAAACTCTGAAGGGTAGAACCCTTAGAGTTTACACAATAATGAGAAGATGGCAGAGACTGGCGGCAGCAATGGGGGCCGATGGCGGCTAGCGCAGAGGAGCGCGGACATGCCCCAACGGAGAAGAAGAAGTAGAACAAACGTGACGTGGACGGCGGTGTGACAGGGCAGCAGGGTAGCACGAACGGACTGTGGACGGGGCATGGGGTAGCACGGCCGAGGCTGCGCAGACGGGCTGCTGACGGGGCACGGCCGGGGCGGCGCCGTAGGGTTTTGTAGACGGTCCCCGGTGAGCTGTGCGGGAAACAACGGTGCGATGAAGACGACGACAACACGGATGACGACGGTGGTTGATTGGCGGATTCGGTTGACGGGTTGATTTGGACGAACTCGAATGGGTAGTTGCCATTGAGATTAGATTTCTTCATGGGGAAGACTCGCGGAAGTCAAACATTAAAACGAGCCCTAGTAGTGTATGACATCAATTTTGTCTGATACACCAGTGGACAATGTAGGCCATGATTCATCCTCCTCTCGGGTGTGTAAAATACTCATCTCCTCATTTGTGATTTGGTTGAATAAGAGGAGATGTTCTGCTTCCTGGCGGTGCACTATTACCATCCACCCAAAACACGAGCCAACAACATGTGTGCTCTTGGAGGGATACCGTCTCTTGGCGACGTGCGCAAGGCTGCGGGTGGCTTGACTGTGACTACTCTTGGTGACGCTCTTGGCGGCGGCTTGATTTTTGATGAAGAACCCACAACAAGATTGAGTATCAAAAGTCCTCCCCCGCTCCGATTGAAGACATCTCAATAAGAGCGGGAAAGAGGAAATAAATACTTTTATAGATTTAGGGTTTCTAGGGTGGCTTTGATATGGTGTTAGAAATAAGAGAGAAATAAGAGATAGAAAATAATAATAAAACCCTTCATATAATAGTACAAGATGGTGTTACACGTGTAATATACTAATAAACTAATATCATAACAAACAAAGATAATAAGAAACTGATATGTAATCTAATATCTTTAACAGTAATAATTCGCTATTAATTTATGAAAGTCCAAACAAATTCATCAAATATAAATAGAAGCAAGCTAAACCAAATCAAAACAAGACAAAGACAAAGGAAGTAAAAAAAACATGCAAAACTCTTCCCAACTCCTCCTCCTCCTCCTCGACAACATTAATGCCTACGGTCCCCTCCCCCTCGACGCCTGTTGTGGCGGCCGTGCCAACCAGAAGTGCTACGAGTCCATCAACACAGATCATCAAGTCTATTAGATGAAATAAATTGTAACTCCTTATAATTAGTACTAACTACTTATAACTTAATATAACTTATTATATTATTATAGGTTATACAAACCGTGATCAAATTATAATTTTTTTTATCACGGTACACTAAAACCATGATAATAAAGTAGATTTAATCATGTTTTTTTTTTGTAACCATGAGCAAAGGTTAATTTCAAAATAATTATCATGGTTTTTGAGCAGTCAACGATCATGGTTTATCGCAAACCGTGATCTTTAATACCGTGAGCTATTACAGTTTTTGTAGTAGTGTGTGTATTTTTTTGTTAGATTTGTGAAAATTAATTTTTTTAGAAACACGTTTAAAAAATAAGATTTTGAATAAATTAGCTTAAATAGATTTTGATTCCTGAAAAATGCATTTTGTGCGCTTTTTAAAAAACAACTTTTGCACTAAAAATTATAAATGAATTTTTAATTAAACTGGTTTCTTAAAATCCGTTCAATAACAAATTTGAATTTTCTGCTTAATTAAAAATAAAATCTCCCTCCAATCGTGTTACCAAACGGGTTAAGACTGAAAATTGCTTTCATTCATTCATATTCGAAACGTAGTTAATAATAAAATATTTACAATAGTCTAAAATCGTAAAGCCCCCATACCCATTATCTTCTATTAAGGCATGTGATACAGTGCGTCACTTCAATCAATTCAATGGATAATATAATAAATTCAAAACTCATAAGTTTTAAAAACATAAACCAATCCAGGATATTAATAATTCATTCTCAAACGAATGATTACACATTACTACTTTATTTGCTAAAATTAAACATCCCTTGGTTTTGCTGATAAAGCTAAGGACGTCCACTACATGCCAATAAGAAGACTTATTCAACACCTACGATGCAACGGAAAGAACGAGAACTAAACGCCAACTCCACCACGAACAACGATCGCCAACGGCTACTCTGAAATGTTGGGAAAAGGAGGGGTGAGCTACCACACGCTCAATGAATGGACCTTAGCGTCTTAATAATAATAATAATAATAATAATAATAATAATAATAATAATAATAATAATAATAATAATAACAATAATAATAACAACATTAAAACTCCAGAATAAATTCCAAAATATCTGAACCAACAGAATATAAATTTTCACAAATATTGCGATAAAACAGAATGCATCTCATTAGAGGAAATAACCACCATCTCATTAGAGGAAATAACCACCGTATGGCTCGCCGCCGAAAATGCTCCATCTAGAGATTGATCAGACAGACCAATCGTCAGGCAGACAGGTGTAACACAGACATGGTCCCACTGGACTGAGTCACGCAGACGAATGATATGCATGCAAGAACAACTACTCACCCATCAACTGCTTCCGCATGCAATACGTTATAACATAATATCGATAAATCATTTATGACATATAAGATAACCGCTTCATATCTATCACGATGACATGCTCATATGCTCCATACACAAAATAATAGTTGTATTCATAAAATATACATGATGCGGTCATGAAATAAATATAAATAGTTTTAAAATCTACATAGAGACTAGACCCACTCACCTTTGGTCCAACGATTCGCAAAACAAAGCCAAGCCTTATAGAAACTCTAATCTGACAAGAAACGATATGAGCGGATCAAAATAAGTACAACCCGTACGGAACCCGATGTATCCGTACACCCAGAAACCAACGGCTCCTACAGGGGCTATCACCGACCCACCCGACTGATCCCGTAGGAACTGTCCAAAGCACACCCGACGGTTCCTACTGGAACCGTCGCTTATCAGCCCGACGGCCCGTCCCAAATCTGCCTGACGGCTCCTATGGGAGCCATCCCGAGACAGAACACAAAACCCTAATTAAATTTTTATAAAAACTCTTTAAAACCTTTTATTATTTAAGTCCTTTAAAAATGGTATAGAAGCAGTGAGAAAACTTAGTTTGAAATCAAATCATACATATCGAAATCCGATTGCAACCGAATCAAAACCCTAATTCTGTCATAGGTGTAAATACAAACACGGATTTACATTCAAACCTTCACAATTGTAAAGAACACATCACTAGTTTGGATTTAAACATACAAGGTTTTAAAACAACACAATTTTTCTTAAAACAAATAGTCTTGAACATGATATATATATATATATATATATATATATATATATATATATATATATATATATATATATATATATATATATTTTTAATCATACTCCTTTTACACGAAAGGCTCATAAGGCATTCGAAAACATCATGATGTCCTAGTCATAATAATAGATCCGAAATTCATTTAAATCGTATTAAGGTTGTCAAGAAAATTCCATCAAGAAAACTTCAAGAAATCAAGATCTTCAAATATGAGCGTTGAATTTCATTAGTATCCTTAAAACTTTGTAAAACTTTACAAAAACACCAACAATACATTGGTCTAACACCAAACCCGAAATCAAATCAAGATCTAAAGAAAAACAAGAGAAAACTTATTATTTTTGTTTGGAAAAACCTTTAAAACGATATCATATTCAAAGAACAACCAGAGGGACTCATTACCATTCAAAAACTCTTCATAAACTAAAGGAAATACTCACACGAACTCGTTGGCTGAACCCTTCCTGAGCCCCCTCACCACAGTGGCCAATAACAAGAAAAATAAAATTTAGGGTTTTAGGTTTCAATGGAAGGAGAGAGAGAAAGAGAGACTTAATAGATCTCACACGCATGTGGGGACTGAAAATATGACACCATCAAGCCAATTAAACGCCAATCAATGCGTTTGTTTCTTCCAAAAATGGTCAACTTTCAAATTCGAAAATTTTTCCGATCGACGGCTCTTATTGAGACCATCGCTCACACATCCGACGGTTACTCGAGGATCCGTCGTCCATATAACCCGACGGCTCCTCATGAATCCGTCGCCCAGGTGTCCGACGGCACTTATAAGATCCGTCAGGCACTGCCTGACCCGATTAAAAGTTAGAGTTTTTACAAAAATTGTACAACAATATAGTAATAATATAACAATAACTTGTTTTGACTTGCTGTCCATGGTTCTCTAATTGGAATCTTCCAAACTTACCACATGCATGTGAGTGATTCTACGGGTCCATTTTTTATATAAAATAACATATAAATGTTCATAAACTACAAACTAATAAGAATTCATGAACTACAAAAACAGTAACACATTACAGTTAAATTAGATGGTGTATGAAGCTATTAATGATGCTTACAACCCCACATCCCCACCCGGAGTCTTATATATATCTTGATCACTATCCAACAAGAAATATATCTCATTTAATTATTTATATATATACATCGTTAAATATTTTTTATACTTTTATACAATAAAGCCAATTTATGTATCCGGTATACTTTCCACACTATGAATCCTATTGTACCATGCAAACGCTTTGAAACTGACAGTAGATCAACCAAACTAAATAGCAGGACGTCATCTACTACTGCATATTCTAACTGAAAAAGCTTCACTGCCGACAAGTTGATGCTATTTCGTACTGCACGAATTCCGAGGCAGCTGCGCTAGTTGCTGCCGATCCATTGACCCCGTCCTTCAAACCACTCAATCGGAGTATCGTTTCTTCCAGGATGGCTTGTTTTAAGGTGAAAAAAAAAGGAATTCAGCACCAGGACAACTAGTAAATAGAAGTCAAGTTGTCCAGAATTCCATATAAGAGACGAGACCATTCACATGTGGTCACTCAGTGGATATCTCCAAAATTAGGACTTTTCAGAATGTTTAAAAACTAGTTTAAATTAAATATTATTTTTATAAAATGAAAATCTTGGAAGTATAAATTGGACATTTTCTATAAATGTCCAAAAATTGGACATTGGACATTTTCACAAAAAATGGGCAAAAATTTTTGGACATTTTCTATAAATACATCGATGCAATTTATTGGACAGTTTCATTTTTTAACTCCGAGTCGAATGAGAAAAAAGGGGCATCTGTGGGCGACAAATTTTCTAACTACGCCTAACGGACCGGGTAACGAAGCACATCTGATCCCAGCCAACCAAATAACAATCCGCCAGGCCCAAGTCCGACCTTGCAAACCTGCTGATTAGGCTCGACCCAACAACGCAATGGCCCAACTGACCCCAATACGAACAGCTTCGGCCCGGAGGCCCACGATCGACCAACAGTATCTAATCTATTCAATAATTGTATTGATTTATACAAATATGTGGCATTGGATAATCATTATCATCATTTAATCTCCATCAATACCAAATGATTCACAAGATCGGGTCATTATTGACTTTGTCCACCAAATTCCCATCAAACATGGATTGTCCACCAAACGCTTGCGGCCCTTTCCTTCGATGTCTAAGTACAGCCGAGGCTAAGCCACTAATGGAAGAAATCCACGAAAGGTCCTGCGGTGACCACTCTAGCGGATGCTCACTCGCCCATCGTATCCTCACACAAGGATATTATTGGCCTACATTGAATAAGGACGCCGTCGCATTCGCCTGGAACTGTGAAAAATGCCAAAGGTTTTCCCCGATAACTCATCTTCCTACAGGGGAACTCCATAAACTGACCTCCCTATGGCCATTTTCTCAATGGGGGATTGATATTGAAAGACCTTTTCCTATCACAGCAGGAAGAAAGACGTACGTGCTCCTCGCCACGGATTACTTCACCAAGTGGGTCGAGGCGGAAGCATACAAGACGGTCAAGCATGCCGACGTCAAGAATTTACTATGGAAACACCTTATTTGCAAGTTCAGAGTCCCCAGGACCATTGTCGCGGATAACGGGACTCAGTTCACGAACGCGCCAATCCAGGAATTTGCAACAAATACGGCAGTCAATAGCATTTTGCCTCACGAGCGTACCCGCAAGAAAACGGACAGGCCGAAGCAACCAACTGCACAATCTTCACCATGCTCAAGAAGTGACTCGACGAGAAGAAAGGGGCATGGCTCGAGGACCTTCCGGGCGTATTATGGGCCTACTGGACCACACGGAGAAAGCCCACTGGGGAGTCACCATTCGCTCTCGCATACGGGACCGAAGCCGTGATCCCCTCGGAAGTCGGCGTCCCCACTTTGCGAACTTCTGTCGCTCTCATTGACCGGAATAACAAGGCCCTTGCCAACAACACCGTGCTCCGGGAGGAAATTAGGGAAGCCGCTTTGATACGCCTCGCCGCCTACCAGCGCCGACAGGCTCAACACTTCAGGAAAAGGGCCACCCCCGGTCATTCTCATCCGGCAAGTGGGTGCTCAGACGAGTGACTGAAAACATACGCGAACCCAACGCGGGAAAACTAGGGGTCAACTAGGAAGAACCGTATGAAGTGGTTAAGGCTTTCGGCAAGGGGGCATACCGCCTATGCACCATTGGCTCGCGGAAGGTACTCATACCAACCCCTTGGAACGGCATGAATTTAAGGAAATTTTACGCTTAGGGCCCCTGGTGGTACCCTTTGAATAAATGTAATGAACTCTATCTCTATTACCTTGCTTCCAATCGCTATTAATGAATAAACGCCGCTCTCTTCGGCTGTCCTCTTCGAAAAGAAATTTTGATAAATTCAAATTGGTTTTCTGTACACTAATAGCCGAAGTGATGACCGCGGGGTTATGTCAGCATATTTAGCTTCTACTCCGCGCGTTCACGGTACAAACTCTCTGCCTCTCGCCAGCCACGTCGCTCACAGCGGCTCAAGCCCGAGATGGTACGAACTCCCTACCTCTCGCCGGCCACATCGCTCATAGTGGCTCAAGCCCGAGATGGTACGAACTCCCTGCCTCTCACTGGCCATGTTGCTCACGGCGGCTCAAGCCGGAGATGGTATGAACTCTCTGCCTCTCCCCAGTCACGTCGCTCACGGCGGCTCAAGCCCGAGACGGTACGAACTCTCTGCCTCTCGCCGGCCACATCGCTCACTGCGGCTCAATCCCGAGATGGTACGAACTCTCTGCCTCTTGCCGACCACGTCGCTCACGGTGGCTCAAGCCCGAGACAGTGCGGAATCTCAACCTCACACCAGGCAACTCCACTCGTAGCAGCTCATGCCTAGGAAGGGACTCTATATTCGCAATAACCCTACTAATCGATTAAAGTGATTCACCCCCATGCGGGATCGTTCCCCACGCACACATATCTGACACTAGTGACACATCGTTTTGTTCATTCAAGCAATGGATGACAACAGTCGATGCGAGAAAAAATTGTTTTATTGCTGGATTCAGTACAAGCAAAAAAAAAAAATACAAGCGCCCACAATCACCACCCGAAACGACGGGAACCGCAGGGACGATAGATGCAACGGAAGGGAAGCTCGGAGTAGACATTGGGGGCAAAACCCTCTTCGCCATCAACACCTCTGGCGAGATCCTCCGAGCGCTCCCAACAGGCAGAAGTGTCGCGCTCCAGGCCTCTCGGTAGGGCCGGGCACGCGTTACGCTCAGCCCAACATCGAGATCATCCTCGAGTGTGCGCACCTCCCCTTCAAGCTCCAACGCCCGGGTCTGCCACCAAGTAGCTGACCGCTGCAGAGAATCGCGCTCCGCAGTAACCGCAGACAACGCTAGTGTGGCTTGGAGGGCAGCTTCCTCGGCCCTAGCCAGCGCTCCCGGGGAACTATCCCAGCTGGCGACAGGAGCGGGGGCGACATCATCCTCCTCGCCACTTGATCTGGATTCCTCCTCATCGCTCTCAATGATAAGCCGACGTTTTCCCCGGCAATCATCAATGCGAGGTGCCTTACCACCTGCCCTGCTACTCTCCCCACGGACTGGTACACTGCCACTCACACCGTTGTTGGGAGTAGAAGGAGAAGAACCGGCGAGCATCAGCAATCGCCATAAGCTCCCTGGCGTCCGGGACGGACGTCTTCAGAGTTATGAGCTCGAAGAAAGCATGATCCCACATCAGAGCAAATTGAAGTGCCGAATGTTTTATTCTATGTAAATGCCTTAAAGGTTGCACTAAATTAACTATTTTGTCTTGGTTGGACATAATTTCAGGCAATAGTTGGCCACCAGGTGAGGCATCCAAAGCTCATTTGGTGTTTTTTGTTCTCATGTTATGGCAGATTTGGTTAAATAGAAATCAAATAGTATTTAATGGATGAAAACCAAGTGCAAATCAGGTGGTTCATCGTGCTTGGGATCATTGGAGTGAGTGTATATATGTTGGCCACACCTGCAACTCCATATCAGTATTCACCATACTCATATAAAGGTCTGGATGTCCATCCTCAAGTAAGCTTAAACAACCACCTATCTAATCATATATCTTCTGATTTAGTATACATCATTGGTGATGGAAGTGAGGGAGGGCATACACGAACAGCGGGTGCAGCATATGTCCTTTTCCAGGAGTCGACCCGTCGTGTGCTAGTAGGGGCAGGTTATACATGGTGGCCATGGGCTTCACCATTGCGGGCTGAGTTAGAAGCCATTCATATGGGTTTACAGGCAGGTCAACAGTGGGGGAAGAGATTTGTTGTTTGTTCGAACTCCCAGGTGAGCATCATGCTTCTACAGGGGTCAGGTTTGGGATCTCCCTCATTGCAGGAACTGGTGAATCATATAAGAACAATTAGTAGTATGTCAAGCTCAATTACTTTTTGGAAGGTATCCCGAGAGGCTGTGCAGGCACCGGAAGCTCTTGCACTTCATGCTCATAGTGAGCGCTCAAGCAAGTATACCAACTTGTTGTTGGATGATACGATACGTAGTATTGTGTGTCCATACAGTTTGAGTTTTGATGTATGTTTAGAAGATGTACAACAACAGGATGTACAAGATATAGTGGGTAGGGAGTTGTTTGTACCCACTCCTGATAGTAGTATGATATAATAGATGCCACAATTTGATGCCTTTATACAAAAAAAATTTCTTTTTTATCACAACCGATTTACAGGCGATTGATTATTATTAAAGACAAAAATGCAACCATTACTTAAGAAGTCATCATACAACTAATGTGTGTGTATTAAGAAAAAAATTGAATTAGACTCGGTGGGAAAGTGATGGCCATATAGTTTCATTTTCTATAAATACATCAATGCAATTTATTGAACTATATGTTTTAATTTTTAAAAATCAACCTTTAGCGCCACATTTTTTATTTTCCCAACAAATTTGCATGTGTTATTTATTAGACGCCATGCAAACATTCAATTATGTGACTTAAGGTTTTGATGTCACGTTTTATCCTCCCTGCGTGACGTATTCGTAAAATTGGTTTCACATTTTGTTTAAAAAATACTTTATCAAACAAATACATTCTTAAAATAATTCAAAATGTTTTCGGTCCATAGAGATGACTATAGAACGACGGGATGTAATATTTTCTTTGTTGATAAAGTCTATGCAACTAAGGACACCAATATAATCCGTTTGTTTAAGCCAGGGAATAAGTAAGAATAAAACAAAATAAATTTTTTTTTTTGTTTGGATGCAAGGAATATCGATCGATAAACTATACCGGAATAAATTGTTATAAAGTGGTATATGGATTCCAACCAATCATTGGAATTAAAGAGCGTGTTTATCCCCACCAAACATTTTTCTCATCCCACCAATAAAAAAAAGCGTGTTTTGCTGTTCCTACCAATTCAGTTCGACCGAAATCGGTCACCATTTCAGGTTTTGAGCGACCGTGATTGGTCGTCATTTCAGGTTCTGGGCGACCGTAATTGTTCGAACAGGGTTCAGAACTATATCTACTTATTCTTTATAAACAAATAAATTTTTGGGTTTATCCATCATATTCTACATTTATTCTTTTATCCAAATAATAGCTAAGGGACTGAAGAAAATGTAAGTATGTATACTTTCAATTAATTCAAATTTTTATAAAAAAATATTTTATTAGACAAATATATATCATTTTTAAGCTTCATTTGAATTCATAGTTAAGATGATTCTTTGTTTGAAAATAAAAAAACCTACCAGTTGATCGAAATACATTTTATATTTGACTTTTGAAATTTGTTTGTAACTTATGTAAAAAAAATTGTTCTTATATTCTACATTTAAGAATAATGATTTATTCTCCCAATATTACAACTTATACTTGGAGTGATATGAATTATTCAAGGAAGATACACATCGTGGGATTATGTTTTCAAGAAAAAAAATTATAAACTTTATTACAAATCCTATTTGACCAGGTTCGGTCGCCCAAAAGCTGAAATGACAACCAAATCGAGTCGCCCAAAACTTGAAATGACGACCAAGTCCGGTCGCCCAAAACCTGAAATGATGACAAAATTTGGGCGAACTGGCCAGATCGGTGGGGATAACAAAATACCGGATTTTTTTTTCGACTGGTGGGGTAAGAAAATTTGTTGGTGGGACTAGACGGGCCCGGAATTAAAGTTATTTCACCCAAAGAATATATGGTCTCAATGTCAAATCAACTGTCATAACCTCTTATAAATTACCTGTTAAATCAATTATCATTATTTTTTTACCTTTTATTAATCCTTATCCACACTATATTAACATTTTACCCAAACAACGAAATTTTTATTATTACATTTCCCAACGAGAATAATTCAAAATACAACCAAACATAAAATCACTTTATCCTTATTTATATCCACTTATACCGAAATAACTATATACTTAAGAATAAATTATATTTTGTATCCAAACGGGGGCTTAGAGTCATGTTTGCATGAAGTTACAAATTACAATATCACTAACATAGTGTATAAAGACGTCTAATATAATACATACTCTATTATAATATCAGTATATACTCATTTACGAAAAATATAAAGATATACGCATTTAATTTTTCATATAAATATATTGTTTATGGCATAACATCATATGGCTATAATATGGCTATAAATGTATCAAGTGAAATGAATTTTTTTTTATCTTTTTTTATATATTCACAAGTATTTACAATTGTCAGATATGATTTTCAATGTATTGATGTGACAACCCTACAGTGAAAGTCAAATAAAATACAAGTACATAAAAACAAGTAAAATATTGTGACCCAACATAATAAATGAATAATTAGCTATTAATTTTGAAAAGTCCAAAGCAACTCATCAAATATATCTAGAAGAAAATCAAAATCAAAACAAAACAAAACAAAACAAAACAAAAGCAGTGAAAGTCAAACAACGAAAAAGTATATAAAAACAAGTAAAAGATTGTGATCCCCCAACATAACAAATTAATTTCCTTAAAAAAATAAAAACATAACAATTTAATAATTAGCTATTAATTTATAAAAGTCCAAACTTAGCTCAACTATAACTAGAAGAGAGCCAAACAAAAACAGAACAAAGACAAAGGAATTTTAAAAAAAAAAATGCCAAGATCTTCCCCCCTACTCAAAAAATATCCCAAACCAACTCATTAAATATATCTAGAATAAAACCAAAACAAAACAAAGAAAGTAAAAGTCAAACAACATACAAATATAGGAAATGATTCAGAAATGATTCACATGCCTCAATGCCTCAATAAATAAATCCCATATGCATAATACATGTTTTATCCTTTTTGTAATTTTTTTCTTTATTCGGTAATTATTTCCATAATCAAGTAGATAATTATAATTACTCATTTTTATCTATACATCCATAATTCATTTCTTTTTTAAAACACCATTATTATTTTAAAAACACCTTGTAGAAGATTAAATTTTTTTTTTAAGATCCATCAACCACTGATTTGATTTGAATGATTTTGATTATCATTTTAATGTATATATGCTGATTCAGGTGTGTCTTTTTTATTTGTTTAATTATGCAATTGAGGTCTCATCATCTGATTTTTACATATATTTTTTTGTTGAAAATGGTGTTTGATGTTAAATTATTTTTTATTGGCATGTTTTTTTTCTTTCTAAACAATCTAAAACAAATCTAAAACATATTAATAGCTATGTATGTAAACTTTGTAAGCCAGTTACATGTTAAACTATTTTTATCATATTATACAATATTTTAAAAATTAAATGTAACCAACTTTTACTATACAAGCCAGTATTTGAAACTGATGCTAAAGTCAGTTAAATTCATAAATGTAATGATCTTTTTTGTAAACAATTGATCAATTTGACTATCGTTTTCAATGTCTGTCGATTTAGGTGTGACATTTTGTTACAAATTTTTTTCTTCAATTTGGTGTTTGATATTAAATCTGACAGTCTTTGATCTAGTTTTGTTTATAATTTTTTATTTGAATCTGACGTTTGATGTTAAATTTATTTTATTGGAGGATTTATGGAGTTTTGTTGTTGTATTGGCGTGTGGTTGTGTAATATTTCAAACTAATTTGAACCTTTATGCATTATATTTTGTAAGTCAATTATATTTTTGAAATGTAATTGATGTTTATATGTCTTATATAATAAAAAGTCAGTTATATTCATGAAAATGTAACTAAACTTTTTATGCAATAAATTACAATAAGAAAATGTAGATAAACCACCCTCATATGATAGAGGGCAACGAGAGGAATCCAGGGATAGTGACGCCGGTCGCCAGAGATGAATAGGTCAGCCAGAATAATTTTTTTAAGAAAAAAATGTCTATAAAAATATTGATTAGATATTTTTGAGATGCGTTTTAGGAGGAAATAGTAACAGAAAAAAAAAGGATTTGGTGTGATTCAAATAGGGGTAGTTTTGTACTTTTCTTTTTTGCACTTCATAAAAGTCAACTAGAAAATCAATAGTATATTGACACCTAATAAAGCTTGTGATTGGGGCCTAAATATGCAGGGCTGAAAGATTGTGACCCCAACATAATAAATTAATAATTAGCTATTAATTTATAAAAGTCCAAACTAAGTAACTAACTCATCAAATATGACTATAAAAGAAAGCCAAACCAAAACCTAAGAAAGACCAAGTAAGTAAGAAACATGCCTAAATATTCTTCCCAAGTCCTTCTCTTCCTCCTCCTCCTCCTAATCCACCCCAACAATTCTGATCTATTAATCGAAACCATGGATGAAGAACTTGAAGAAGTACTCCTCCTCGACAACATTAATGCCTGCGGGCCCCTTCCCCTTGAAGAAGTCCTCCTCCTGGACTACAAAGTTAATGCCTGCGGCCCCCTCCCCCTTGACGCCTGTCGTCCCGGCGGCGCCAACCAGAAGTGCTGCGAGTCCATCAACACAGCCATCAAGTCCAAGGGATGCCCATGCGTCTGTAAGCAACTCAAAATCTATAAACACCCGGAACTCCCCAGTAAATGTTATACAATCAACTTGTGTCCCATGTGCCGCACTTGTAGTTGCTCTTGATTTTTATAAAAAGAAGAAGATCAGAAGAAGGATAAGAAGAAGAAGGTTAAGATGAAAGCAAGCTAGCGCAGATTCGCTTAGTCTGTTTTGTAGATATATAACGTAGTATATACTGTGTTATCATAGTTTATGCAATTCTATCATAATGTTTTGATTTCTTTCGCTCTTAATTTTTTTTTATGTTAATTTTGCTTTTTTTTTTAGGTCCTGTTTCATGGTTTTCATCAAAAGTGTGTATTCCTTCTATTTTATTGTAATATTTTTTTTTTTTTTGAAGAATCAATGTTGATCAATTGGGGAGTTGTAATTTGAGAGTTGCCATGTTTTATTTTGTATGAAACGATTTATGGGAACAGTTGAATAAATGAGATTGGTCAATTGGAGTGTATGATTTTTTTTTATCATAGGAGTGTATATTTCATTTTCTACATATTTTTTTTTTAAATTCATTGCATGTAAAAATGTTATGTTTTTGAGGTAAGTGTGTGTTCCTTTTATTTTCTTGATATTTTTGTCATTTCTTTGGAGAATCAATGTTGATCAATTGGGGAGTTGTAATTGAGTGGTGAATGATTTTTTTTGGGGGGTATGAAATGATTTATGAGGAACAGTTGAATAAATTCATTGCATGTAAATATGTTATGTTTTAGAGATAAATGTCTGTTCCTTCTAATTTTTTAAATATTTTTTATTTTATTTTTGGAGTATCAATGTTGATAAGTTGGGAACTGTAATTAATTTGAGAGTTGCCATTTTTTTATATGAAACGATTTAAGATTTATGGGGAACAGCTGAATAAATGAGATTGGTCAATATAGTGGGTGATTTTTTTTTTGTATCATGAGATTATATAATTCATTTTCTATAACATTTTTTAAAAATTCGTTTCATATAAAAATGTTATGTTTTTGAGGGGAATGTGTGTTCCTTCTATTTTTTAAATATTTTTATTTTACATAGTCATTGTTGATCAACTGGGGAGTTGTAATTTCAGAGTTGTCTGGTTTTTTTTTTTTTCTCTCATGAAATGATTTATGGGAAACAGGTGAGCATATGAGATTGGTCAATGGAGTGGGTGACCTTTTTACTTGTTTTTATAGAAATATATGTTTCATTTTCTGTATCATTTTTTCTAATTCACTGGATGTGAAAATGTTATGTTTGATTGGGGAGTTGAATTTGAGAGTGGCCAGCTTTTTTTTTAGGAAAATTTTTGTAATTAACCTTAACTTAATAATTATTTTTAAAAATGATCATCTATCAAAATAATTTGTAAAAATAACCTTGCACCTTGTTTTGACCGATTTTGACAATGCCATCTCAGCATATTATTTAAAGCGTTATTAATTTGTGCGCCTCAAAAGGCAATACACAAACATTATTTCCATGTCATTAAGATATGTTTATTTTTCCTTTATTTTTATATATATCTTTAAACAATTTAACTTTTATTACATAAATTATTTGTTACAAAATTAGTATGCAATTAGAAATATATCGTTGAGACATTTTAAATGACACAAATATTGAATATATTTCGTTTAAATTTAAAATTATAATTTTAAGATTATTAATTAACATTTATACATTTTTTTTGTTAATATTAAAATTTAATTACATTTATTTAGTAAATTTTTGTTATGATGTATCCATATAATCAAATATGATGTTTTCGATGTAAATATTAGTATTAATATACAAATATTAATTAATTACCTTAAATTTATCGTTTTTAAAATAAATTAGATATATTCAATATTGATCTTATTTTAAACTTTGCAATGATATTTCAAATGGTATTAATTTTGTAAACAATGATTTATGTAATAAAAGTTACATTATTTACAAACATTTAAAAAAGTAAGAAAATAACAAAAAAAAAAAACTAAAAAACACACCTTAATGGGGTATAAACAGCTTGCCTATTATGGTGTCAGGCGGTGATGTTGATGTGTCATTGTCAAACCAGTCAAAACAATGTTGAAGGTTATTTTTGTAATTAATTATTGGAGAGGGTCGCTTTTAGAAATAATTATTTAATTAAGGTTAATTAAAAAAAATTTCCTTTTTTTTTACTATATTATTATAGGATTCATGTGGAGCAATGTTTTTTTTTTTTTTGGTGTGATTCATGTGGAGCAGTTGAATAAATGAGATTGGTGTAATGGGTGATCCTCTTATTATCAATATGTACATTGTAAAACAATACAAGGACTAATTTAGAATAGTGATACAATTTTTTTTAATTGTTATCAGCACTGCCTTGTTCATCGATCCCAAAAGTCATTGGAAGCTTAGCCGTCCATAATTGACTAATTGTCATGTCCACCGAGTTGAGAATGAGTAGATGAAACAACCACTTTATAGTTGAACAAGAATAAGATATGCTATGCCATAAAAATCCAAGTAAATTTATTACGAGTCTCTTTCTATGGCATTAGTAGAACTCTATCCAAGTGTGACACAGAGATATTGGCCTTAGGTAGCGTTTGAAAACAATTTTTAATTTTTGCAGCTTTATGTACATTTTTTGAGGGTATAACAATGATGATTTGAGGGTGTAATGATGATAACTGCTTTATAAATCAAAGATTTCTAGGTATAATTTAGAGATAAAATATAGTAATGATAATATATTTAAGTTGACATATTTAGTAACAGCTTTCAGCTTTTAGCATTTAAATAATGATGTATTTGAATTGATGTGACCCCAAAAACTAAAAGTTGCTTTTGGGGTTTGATGCTAAACATGCCCTAATAACTGTATTAAATAGTAATATTTTTATTGTTTACTTTATTACAGATAAATTGAGAATAAATGATTAATAAGTATTAAAAATAAATAAGGAATTATAACTTTTAATATAACAATTACACTCCCATGTAAATTGTTAGTGTTTAACGGTAAGAGATGCGTGTGAAATGATAAATAAAACATTTTTTAATGTATGTAAAAATGTTAAATAAAATTATTTTTTTCAAATGAATCAGAAGATGAAGAGTCGTTTTATCATTTGGAGAATCAATGTTGATCCATTGGAGAGTCCAAGAGTTGCCAGGTTTTTTTTAATTATATTATTATTATAAGATTCATGTGGAGCATTTGAATAAATGAGATGGGTCAACGGGGGCATATATTACCACCCCTTATATATTCAGAAAACTCACCCCAGTATAAATAAAAAAATATTTTCGAAAAACTTAAACCCACCGACCATCCCGATGACGGCGGCGATGAGACCTGAAACAATAAAAGAATTTAAGAAACAACACAGGAGGTAGGCATCGGCAACGGGCTGTGCCGGGCCGACACAGCCCGTGAAAAACAGGTCCAACCCCGGCCCAGGTCCAAGCCCACGGGCTTTTTTGGCCAGTGGGCCCGGGTCGGGCTGGCTCGTCAGAAAAAAATCAAACCCGCTGCCCGCCCACGGCTCGGGCCTTACAGGCTGGGCTCAGTTTCGGGCTCACGGGCGAGTTACGGGCCTATTTGAAATATATATCTTTATTAACAATGACGATAATTTAGCTCACATTATTAGATGTTACTCCCACCTTGCTCGTCTATTACCCCGCCCCAAAATAATTTTAGGGGTGGAATAACCTGGAGAGGAAGAAGAGAGAGAGGCTGAGTGCAGGGAAGGCACTGTGGGTGAAGGAAGGTTAGGCGCAGAGGACAATGAGAGAGAAGAAGAGAGAAATTAGGGAGGGGGAGGCCAGAGAGGATGACGGTGTCCCCCTCTTCTACCCACCACCGCCCTCTACGTCCTCTCTCTCTCTCTAAACTGAACTTTTGGAAGCCTTTTCAAGTAGAATGTTCTTATATTTTTCTTAGTTTCCTATTTATCTAATTTTATGGTTTCAAGTAGACCCAGATGATATAAGGGTGATGTTACACGTGATTCTTATATGCAGTTTTGTGTGTCGTCTAACATGTAAGTTCACTTTTTTTTTTCTTTTCATGCAAATGAATGTATATAATTTGTTTTTTTTTTAATGAAAATGTGGTCATTTCTATTTTAGTAATAAAAATGTCCAAAATGGAAAGGGGAACAGAGTTGTACATAATTAAAAATTAAAGAATAAAGAACTAGGAAGGAGGGGAATCCGCATCCAGCATTGTTGGGTCAAAGGGAGGCCCGGTGTAACTTTTGGTAGAAAAGGATTCTACCATGCTTACACCCCCGCTACCTCTCAAAACTACCAGTTACCCTCCATCCGTCCTCTTCTAAATATATTCCTTGCGCTCCTGCCAAAGCTTCCCCCCAATCCCGAATGCATATTGCCTCATGAGTTCCCATAAGTTCTCGAAATAGAAGGTGCTACCCTCAAATACCACCTAATTCCGAATACACCAAATGGCCAACACCGCCGCTCGGAAAAAAGAGAGGGCCACCTTCTTAGATAGTCCATGCTCGTCTCTCCCAGAAGTCGCTCAATGATTGTATATAAAATCTTTGCTTTGTGATGATCTGTAGGCAACACCATATCCTAGCAGTGTCCGCCCATTGGCAAAACAAGTGGTCGAGGGACTTCGACTCCATTCCACACATCACATATTGTTGAAGCCAAGGGCCTTCATTTTGCACGATAAGTTTTCGTAACGAGCCTTTCCTGTAACGAGCCTTTCGAGTGTATACAATTTGTTGAAGTGTATATATATATATATATATATATATATATATATATATATATATATATATATATATATATATATATATTTATTAGATTACATGTTTCATTATATGAAGTATATACCTTTAAAATATCAAAACAAAACATGTGGGGGAATGTAAACGGCATTGTTCAGAAAACTCACTACCAAACTCTACCGCCCATCAAATGGAATTTCAGCTCTTGCGTTTTAAGGGGAGTGATGGCGATGAAAGGCTATTTTTCCGGTTTTTGAAACGCGTTAAAACAACGCTTTAGAGAAGTAGGCCCGCTTAACCCAATGCAGTATCCCCGGAAACCAATCTAAACAGGCCCTTAAACACTAATAATTTATGTGGGAGTATAACTGTTATATAAAAGTTATAACTCTTTATTTATTTTTTTATTTTTATCAATCATTTATTTTTACTTTATCCATGGTGAAGGAAACAATAAAAATGTTACCTATTTTGATGTAGTTACCGAGGCAAATGTCTCAATGTCACACCTGGATAGAGTTCTACCAATGCCAGAGAGACACTCCTAATAATTTTACGTGGGTTTTTGTCCATACAAATTCCTTCATTTATCTGGCCCAGCATATCGTATTCTTGTTCAACTAGTGGTTGTTTCATCTAATCTTATTCTCATTCTCAACCTGGTGGACATGACAATTATTGCCTCGTAAGCTGCCTTCCTACTTAAGGGTTGTTCGAATGTGAGTTTGGAAATTAGCTTTTCCTCAAAAACTGAGTTTGATGGAAGCTCTTTCCATATATTATGAAAAAGCTGGCTTTTAAGTATTTATTCATAAAAATGTCTGTGTAATTTTTAATTAAGCTATTTTTTTTTCAATTTAGAAACGGGTTTTGGGGAAATCAAATCCTTGCAAACCCATCACCTTTCCAAACCCACATTCAAACACCCAAAAGAATATTGAGTTGAACAAGGCAGTGCTGATGACAATTAAAAAAGGGAAAAATCCATATAACCCCCCACAAACATATGAAAATTCATATAACCCCCTTGCATTTTTTTCAAAATCCAAATAACCCCCCATAAACATATGAAAAATCCAAATCATCCCTTGAGTTAATTAACCACTAACGGAATAGGCATATTCCTCAAATATTCTGTCAACCTAACCCATGTAAAATGTAAAAAATGCAATTAGGTCCCTACAAACTAGTAAAAATCCAAATAACCCCCTATCAATTACTAGTTTACCCCTCCATCCATTTCAAAAATTCTTCTTCTTATCTTAAACTGCTATCCAATCCACTTCTTCTTCTTCTTCAAAGAATGTTTTAACAACCCTATTTATTTCATCAAGCCTTTCACATCCTACACTGGGTTCAAATTCCATGTTCTTTTCTCTCTATCTTTTCTCTTACTTGAAAAGCCAAATTCACAAATGCTTCAAACGAAACCCACAAATGTATAGTTCCAAAAACTCCTCTTCCCCGCAAAATGCCTCCAAATTGATTTTTTTTTAGTTTTTTGAGGGAGGCACACACGCCAAGGGAGGTGGGGATGGGATCGGAGAGGGAGTTTAGAATCCAGGAGCAAAGGCTCCAGCCTTTTGAGGCGGCCGAGGGAAGAGAGGATGGGGTCATGTGGCTGTTGGAGCTGAGATCGAGGACAGTGAGGGAGGTGGACGAGGAGTCCATGTCAAGGATTGGTCGGAAGAGGTTGGTGCTAGAGACGACAAGGTGGGTGAGGGAGGAGAGGAGAGGAGAGGAGGGTCAGGGTGCCGAGGGGGGAGGGGGATGACAAGCTGTACCGATTGGATGGTGATGTGGGTGATGAAGTTTCAGAGGGGACCCAGTCGGGGAAGGATGTGGAGAAGCTTTGGACCCAAAATAGGAGGGTGAGGGATTCTGGGTTTTGGGTGGTTGATTGACAGAGGGAGAGATTGAAGAAGAGGATGAGGAGAGCAAGTGAAGCAATGGTGGTGGAGGTGGGGGTGGTTTAGGGTTCTCATTGGGTTAAATTGGGGGAGGGTATAATGGTAATTCAATACCTTTGGTTTAAGTCAGGTTAATTTTGGGTTACTTTAACTGACAGAAGGGTGATTTGGATTTTTTATATGTTTGTGAGGGGTTATTTGGATTTTGGGGAAATGTAGGAGGTTATCTGGATTTTCATATATTTGTGGGGGGTTATGGATTTTTTCCTTAAATAAAAATATTATATCATTATTCTAAACTAGTCCTCGTACTGTTGTACCATGGCAGTGTATATAACCACCCCTTAGATTGAGATTCCCACCGAGTAAAACTAAAATATTTTTAAAAAAAAATTGCAAACCCATCATTCATCCGACGACTACAGCCCGCAGGCTGCGGGCATGGAGGAGGATAGTAACAGATGAAGCGATCGAGAGCATAGAAGGAGGCGCCGGTGACTGGGGGAGGAAGTCCTCCTATTATGGGTCATCAAAAAGCCCGAGTCCCGAAAAACCGCCTGGCCCGGGCCCGAAGGGTCAAAACCCGGCCCGGGCCAGTTCACGGACCTGGCCAGCCCGGCCCGTTTTGAGGGAGGGTCGGGCTCAGGCTTGCTTCTGGAAGCCTATCCCAGCCCGCGTGCTAGTCCAAAATAGGCCCGTTCGAGCTGGCCCGTAGGCCTGCCAACGGGCCCAGCCCATGGGACCCGTTGGGGGTCCAACATTTTTTTAAAAATGGGGGCAATTGCCCCATTTTATTTATTTGAAAATGCGGGACACCTGTCCCCCTTAATTAAGGGGGGATATCTACGTGATTTAATGGGGGGTGGATTGGTGTCCCCAACCAGAAAAAGGGGGCATTTAATAGGGGGGACAGTTGTCCCCACACAGAAAAAGGGGGCCCAAGGTGGGCCCCCTGAATTAATGGGCGGGAGAGGCGGACGCCCCATTATATAATCTTCACTCATAAGCCGCATGAGGTGTCAAATTTTTAAATACGAGTCTTGCTACACATGCCACATTATATAATCCTCATTCATAGGCCGCATGAGGTGTCAAATTTTTATTGGATGCTAAGTTGTCCGTTACAAAAGGACAAAAAAGCAAAATACAATATTACCCCTCTTTCTAACCGTTTTTACTAACACATATCCACCACTTAAAAAAATCACTCCGGCCGACATACTCATCTTTGACGAATGGCGTCACCACCCCTGGATTCCTTTCATTGCTCTCTATCATATGAGAGGTGTTTCGACTAACTTTTTAGTCCTCATCAGAATTCCATATTTTTCAACCTCCATATCCATTTTTGATGAATGTAACTGAATTTTGACGAAATATTAAGATCATATAAAAAAAGTCAGTTACATTTCGTGCATATAACTTAGTTTCAAAATATATTACACAAATAGTTCAGTTGACTGGCTTTTATTATTTGAATTTTTTATTTTTAAGTCCTCATAAACCATAGGATTTTGTGATCCATCGTTTACTTCTTCATATTTTGGTTTTAGTTCCCAGATTTAAAGGGTATGTTCCTTTTTAGTCCCTGGTAAACATATTTAACATCAAACACTAAATTCAAAGAAAAAATTATAACTAAAAACCAGATCCAAAGCTGCCATATTTAATATCAAACACCAAATTCAAGAAACAAATTGTAATATATACAAAAACAAACAACAAGAAAGGTCATACCTGAATCGGCAGACATTGAAAAATGATTGCCAAATCGATCTATTGCACAAAAAAGTTCGATACATTTGTAAATGTAACTAACTTGTACAATATATTCATATGACAAATTAGTTACATTCATAAATGTAACTAACATATAAAAAATGTGTATGAATATACAGATTAGTTTGGAATGTAATTATCTTATAAAAATTAATATATATAAGTCCAATAAAATTATGAATATGTAACTGACTTTAAATATTAAACAACAATATTTTACATTCAAATTTCAACATCAAAACACCAGATCACCAAAACATGCGAAAAATATCACATAAACTAATACAATTGATTTGTTAAACACATTTGAAATGTATCTGAATTTCAAAAAATGGTGAGATGGAGGTTGGAGGAAGTGGAGGCCAGAGGAAGGCTTAAAAGGTAGTCAAACCACATCTCATATGATAGAGGCCGACGAGAAGAATCTAAAGGTGGTGAAGTTGGCCGCAAATGATGAATAGGCAGGGTGGAATGATTTTTTAAAGTGATGAATGACTTAGGATGGTATAAAAGGAATTTTACATTTGCATAATTGTCTCATTAATATGAAGAGGTTAACCAAATTGAAATCAAGGATATTATTGGTAGTGTCATCTCATGGGGCCTACGTAATGGGGCTTGTGAATCATTTTCCTTTAAAGTCCTGCTACACAGGCCCCATTATTTAGGCCCCAATCACATGCCCCATTAGGTGTCAATATACTATTGATTTTCTAGTTGACTTTTACAAAAGTACAAAAAAGAAAAGTACAAAACTATCCTATTTAATCACACCAAATCCCTTTTTTAACTATTTCCTCTTCCTAAAACGCATCCCAAAAATATCTAACCAATATTTTTATGGACATTATCTACTTAAAAAAATCATTATGACCGACCTATTCATCTCCGGTGACCGGCGTCATCACCTCTGGATTCCTCTTGTCGCCCTTTATCATATGAAGATGTGGTTTGAGTATCTTTCCAGTCCTCTTCCAGACTCCACCTTTTTCGACTCAGTTACATTTTGTGATTGTAATTTATTGTATAAAAAGTTTAGTTACATTTTGTGAATGTAACTGACTTTTATTATATAAGACATATAAACATCAATTGGTTTATATAATGCATAAAGATTCAAATTAGTTTGAAATGTTACACAACCACATGCCAATGCAACATCAAAACTCTATAAATCATCCAAAAAAAAATTTAACATCAAATGTCAATTCAAAGAAAAAATTATAAACAAAAGCTAGATCAAAGATTGTCAAATTTAATGTCAAACACCAAATTAAAGAAAAAAAATTATAACAAATGCAAGAATAAACAATAACAAAGGTTACACCTAAATCGACAGACATTGAAAACGATAATCAAATCGATCAATTGTTAGCAAAATGATCAGTAACATTTGTGAATATAACTGACTTTAGCATCAATTTCAAATACTGACTTATATAGTAAAAGTCAGTTACATTTACTTTTTAAAATATTGCATAATATGATTAAAATGGTTTAACATGTAATTGGCTTAAGAATGTTACACATATAGCTATTAATATGAACTTCACTCCACTGACAAAATCTTTAAATCCCCGTTTGGATAGCGGAATTGAGTTATTCTGGATAGATAACTATGCTAGTATAGATAACAAATCTACATGAATAAGAGATTTTCTGTTTCATTGTGTTTTTTTTATTCGCATTGGAAAACGTAAGAATAAATGTTGAGTTGTTTGGTTGATAAAGAATAAAATATAGATAAAGTATAAAAAAATTTATTTGACATGTGAGCCTTTTGATGTATAAGAGGCATTGATAGGTGATTTGATGTGATAAGATGTAAAAAGTTGATTTGACATGTGAGTCAATGAGAATAGATAAACTGAGTATAGCTTATTCTAGGGGTTACGTAGAATTGTTATACTATCTTATACTCGTTTAAACTGGCTTAGTAATACCAAGTTATACCCTGCAAACAAACAACTATTTTTCCTATCCATTCTTATACGACCCTTATACTACCCTTATAATCGCCTATTCCATTTCCCAAACAGGGGCTAAACGAATGAAGATTTGTTTTATATGGTTTGAAAAGAAAAGAACATGCCAATAAAAAATAATTTAACATTAAACACCAAATTCAAAAAAAAAAAATATATGTAAAAATCAGATGATGAGACCTCAATTATGCATAACCAAACAAATAAAAGACACCAAAATCGACATACATTAAAACGATAATCAAAATCGTTCAAATCAAATCAGTGGTTGATGGATCTTCAAAAAAAAAAATTAGATCTTCTTCTAGGTGTTTTTAAAAATAATAATAGTGTTTTAAAAAAGAAATGAATTATGTATGTATAGGTGAAAATGAATAATTATAACTGTCTCATTGATTATGGGAACAATTACCGAATAAAGAAAAAAATCACAAAAAGGGTAAAACAGGTATTATGCATATAGGGCTTACTTGGGGTCTATGAATCATTTCCCTTGTGGATAAGCAAAATATATCTAGACATTCAGATAGTTATTTCTACATTCATGAGTAGTCCAAATGCAATATAAGAAAACACCTAATCGAGCATATTCACTATTAAAAAAAATTTGTAAAAGCATTCAGTTAATTCAAATATATACTTTCATAGTGTGTAAATTAAGCAGAACAGATGGTCAACCGTTTCTTCCGGTTCCGCTCGTGCTCCATGATGGCTCAAGTGCGGAGAAGGGTGGAAGCGGAGTCGGCTTCACAGTGGTGTACACCGAGGAGCTATGGGAGAGGATGATCAACTGCCCGAGCTTGGGAGATTCACGGGCTTACGCGAGGGTACGTAGCGCAAATGGTGATCCCAGCTACGATATTCAGAGGTCACCGTTTTTACGTAGAAAACGTGTGGGAAACCGCGATGGCACTGATTCGGGAGTGGGGCGTGATGATGGCAGGGGTTCGCTGTGTATCGACTTCGGGGATGCGAGTCACGGTCATGGCGTGAGATTGGATAGTTTTCAGTTTTCTTTAAGTTTCAGTTGTTTTTTCCTTTTTAGCTTCTGGGGTTTCATCCCAGATTAAGCTTTGGATAATGGGTGTTCTCCTGCTGGGTGGGTAGAAAAATGGACTCAAATCTCTTTGAGCCTGTTTTTCCTTCCTACAGGTAGTGGTGTTGTCCCTACTGTGTGTTTTATTTTGATCATTGTAACTGTGATTTAGTAGTTATATATGGACTGCCACCTTTCAAAAAAATATTTTTTAAATTAAAAATGTACTTCATCAAACAAATGTATTCTTAAAATAATTCAAAACTTTTTCGGTATGTAAAAATGATAATAGAATGACTATACGTAACATTTTCCTTGTTGATAAAGTCTATGCAATTAAAGGCGCCGATATAATAGGTCTGTTTTGGAGCCCCATTTGCCATTATCAAATCATTAATATAGTGTATGAAGGCGTTTAATTGAGCACATGCTCCACTATCTCAGTATATGTTCTCCTATAGAAAACGTAATTAAATATATGCAATTAATTCTTCATATGAGTATATACTTTATTTTATAAAAAGAAAATACTTTGTTAGATAAGTATATAAAAAAGACGCTATTACACTCAGCCATTTATACAGTCCTATGTGCATCGTTAGAGATCCAATAACACATATGCATTATTAGACGAAGTATATATATTGTTAAATTTTTTTTCACATTTACTAAAAATGTGTTTATTCAATTCAAAATAGAGCAATATATATTTTTCATCAATACATATACATCGTTAGATGATGTTTACTATTTTTTAAAAATAAAGACATGTAATATGTGTTTTGATTGTAAAAAATTGAGTATAAGATTTTTCAGAAAAAAAGAATCAAAATAGTTTGGGCTAAAACTGGGCTGAATGTATCAATTTCCATGCAATTAAGGTAAGGGTCTTCAACCGGCACGAGGCCTGAAAGCCCGGCCCGCAGGCCCATTCACAGGCCTGGCTTGGGCCTGGTTCAGGGGCCCGGCCCGTAGGCCCGCCCGAGCCTGGCCCGTCGTGGCTGGCCCGTAAGCCCGCACGGGCCTGACCCGTAGGCCCATGGAGGGTAATCTAATAAACTAGTAATGTGTAATTTTTATTTGAATTGTGGTTGAGTTATACAAATTTTTAACATTTATATATGTGTCAAATTAGTTAGGTACATGTAGTTATTCATTTTTGTAAGTAATTAATTCATTTAATATTTTTATTTTGAAAATTCAATAGATATAAATATTTTTTTCAACATTATACTTTAAATTTTGTGTTATTTTAACATTATGTACAAATAAACAACGTAAAAAAAATGTTTTGAATTTTGACCCGTAGGCCCGCCCGTGGGCCGAACCCGGGCCTGGCCCGGGCCCGCTGGCCAAGCGGCCCGTGCGCCTGGGCCCAGGGCCGGGATTGTTCCCTGTTTCAACGGGCCGGGCCTGGTCCGGCCCGTTGCCGACCCTTAAATTAAGGAAAATTATATGTAGGGCTCCATGTGCAGCCCTAACTGTGGTCCAATGTTTTTTTTCTCTTAATCATACTTTCAACCATTGAAGTTTATGCAGTTATATGAAATGAAGTATATATCGAGATACATTAATTTTTTTTTTCGCATTGAAAAAATGACAAATTTTTTTAAATCATACATTATGATAAAACTACATACACAATGATAGCGCAGTATATAATACGTTATCATAGCGAATGAGGCTACAAAACGAATTGAGTATATCAGTGTTCTGCATTTAAATCTACATAAATTAACGGGTTTATGAGGGGCCTTACCTGAGGTTGACTCAACTCAGTCATTTGAGATAAGACAGATGCAAACAGTTGGCGGAGTCAAGATTTTTATAAAGGGAGAGCCCAATGTGACTTGTATAAATATTTTTTAAGGTTATATGATTTCTTTTTAAAAAATTTAATAGTATATTTAAAAAAAATGGGATATTCACATAAAACATGTCATTGAATAATTATATAAAAAAAATTATCAAATTTTACAATAATATATCAAATTTCATGTCAATGATTCACAAAAAAAAATATTAAAACATAAATCTAATAAGCAATACATACATTTAAATTTGATATCCACGAGGTTTCATATTTTGAAAATGTTGAGTGGTAGAGTGTTGCTGTTTAAGGAATAGGCATTGTTACACTCGGTTTTTTTATAGTCCAAAATATAGTCATGTATACCTCGTCAGAAATCTAGGGAAACATATACCTCGTTAGATGATGTGTATATCTCATTCAATATTTTCTTAAACTTAAAAATGAGTTCAATTAACTTGAAATAGAGTGGTGCATATTTTTCTATCAAATCATATACATCATTAGATGATGCTTACTATTTTAAAAAAATAAAAACATATGTGATCTGAATTTTTATTGATAAAAATAACTGAATCTAACATTTTTCTCAAAGAATTTCATATGTAGGTGAGGTCATGAGCTATGAGCTCAATTAAAATCAATTAATCACAAAGAAATAAAAGTTATTTAGAAAGAAAAGAAAAGAAAAAAAAAAAGCAAAACCCCGGGGGGGGGGCATGCCCCCGTGGGCATCTTATATAATGTGGTGGAGTCATTTGACCCGACCCCATCACATTTAAAAAAAAAACTCAAACTACTAATGTCATCCTTTCAAACCACGGCGACCCAACCGACCAGTGAATCAGTTGACTCTACCCAACCCAGATGTTATATTTAAACCTCTAAATTACCCCTGTTATGATGATATCCTAATACCTAATAGTAAAAGTTTATATATTGGCAATCATTCATTTCCTTTCTTTGATGATTTATTTTTTTATTAATTTAAGTTGTTCTTCAATTTTCAAATGAAAAGTTTATGCCTTTTTTATATAAATATATGATAAGAGTAAATTTTAAAAAAAAATTTGTGAAATTTTTTTTTTTAAATTGGCGCCCATCTATAAAAAATTTTAGAGCCGTCACTCTGGTTGCAAATGCATGTGAATGGAAAAAAAAAAAAAATCTATTTCATTTAATGCATTTACAATCACATGATATCATACATGATGATGGGATAGCCTTATATGATGATGTGATAGGCTCACATGAGCGACGCAATTAAGATAAGTATGAGAAAGAAAAAAAATCTAGATCCATAGATTGTGGCCCCAATATAATAATTAGCTATTAATTTATAAAAGTCCAAACTAACTCATCAAATATAAATATAAATAAAAGCAAGCCAAACCAAACCAAAACAAGACAGAGACAAAGGAAGTTAAAAAAAAATGCGAAACTCTTCCCATGTCCTCCTCCACCTCCTCTTCCTCCTCCTCTTCCTTGTCCACCCAAACAATTCTGATATAATAATAGAAACCATGGATGAAGAACTTGAAGAAGTCCTCCTCCTGGACAACATTAATGCCTGCGGCCTCCTCCCCTCGACGCCTGTCGTGGCGGCCGCGCCAATGAGAATTGCTGCAAGTCCATCAGCACAGCCATCACTTCCAAGGGATGCCCATGCGTCTGTAAGCAACTCAACATCTATAAACACCCAGAACTCCCCAGTAAATGTTATACAATCAACTTGTGTCCTATGTGTAAAGGGTGCGGTTGTTCTTGATTTTTATTAAAAGAAGATGAAGGAGGAGGAGGAGGGCATCATTTTTCAATGAGCTAGCGCTCATATACTCATCTGTTTTGTGGATAGCAGTTCATACTATGCTATCATAGTTTATGTAGTTCTATCATAGTGTTTTCATTTCGTTCCCTCTTGATTTTTTTATGTTATTTTTTTTTTAGGTCATGTTTCATGGTTTTCATGGAAAGTGTGTTCCTTCTATTTTATTTGTAATTTGATTAGTTTGATTGTTGAAGAGTCAATGTTGATTTGTAATTTAGAGTTGCCATTTCTTATTTTGTATGAAATGATTTATGGGAACCGTCCAATAAATGAGATTAGTCAATGGAGTGGATGATTTTTTTTATCGTAATGTTTGTTGCAGCTTAAATATACGAATTATAGATTATAATATTTTTGATAAGTTGTAGACATTTTGTTATAACTTTTTAAAAATAGGAAATAAGCAACAGTGAATGTTTGTTTAATAAGTTGTAAAATGATTTTTTGCTGTATAATTATCAAAAATACCCTTAAATTGTAGAAGTAAAAAATTGATTGATGTTTGATAAAATAAGTTGATTTTTACATATAAAATTAATTTTATATAAATATTTAAAAGATAACCAAGTTAACATAAATAATATTTCAAAATCACTACAATATTTTTCAAATATTACATTCTAGAAGTTTAAGAAATTGAGTGATAAATAGAATTATAAAAAGAAAATTGATAATGTATTATTTATAATAGTAAAAAAAATTGAGAAAAGAAATGTAGTTTAATGTTTTTTGTGTAATAGCAAAAAAATAGATACACATATTATGAGTAAAAAAATTAAGAGCAAGAGTATCCAAAATATAAAAAAATTAATGCATTTTTATAAGACATAATCTCATAAGCATCCATTTCTCAGCTTACAGATTATGACTTTTTAAAACTGTTTTTAGCTTAAATAAGTTTTAATATTTATTTTAAGCTAAAAACTATAATCTTCAACTTATAAGTTTTAATAAATATGTACAACACATTTTTACATGCGGTAGAATATGCTGGCATGTGCAGCGCATGTGCTATTTTAGAAGCCCATGACATATGGTATGGCGTTCGAATGTCATTCGAATGGTAGTTTAAACGTAAAAAAAAAATGAATGCTCTGGAAACGATTCCATTCGAACAACAACGTATAAAACAAAATAATGACGGGTCGAAGGGACTTTTGAGTTTGTTTGAACGGTCAATTGCGACCACATATACAACATATACGGCCACACATGAGAACCACATATTACTTTGAAACATTGTTACATACTCCATTTTCTACATATTTTAAAAAAAATCATTGCATGTAAAAATATAAAGATTAGATGAAACAACCATTTTAGTTGAACAAAAGTAAGATTTGCTATGTCAGATAAATGAAAGGATTTGTATGGATAAAATCCCATGTAAAATTATTAGGAGTCTCTTTCTCTGACATTGGTATAACTCTATCCAGGTATGACATAGAGTTATTTGCATTAGTAACTACATCAAATAGTAACATTTTTATTGTTCACCATTTTGACAAAACATGATTGATAAAAAGTAAATAAAGATTAAATGAAAGAGATGAGGCCATAGACATATTTTAAAATGGAGCACCGTATTAACATAATTTTTTTATTATCATAAAATATTTAAAAAATGAGATCACAAAAAAGTAAAACATATAAAAGATACGAAAAATAACATATGAACCAATATGATATGGTTTTTAAAATCAAATCATAAAACGGAATCCGGATAAATCAGAAAAACATATAAAGGGATAATACGGATAAGTTTTAAATATAGAAATAAGATAAAATAATTGAAAATAAACAAAAATCTCAAAAAAAATAAAATAAACAGGAAACATTTTTTCAGATCCTTTTCAGATCTTTTTTTTAGATCTTTTTTTTCAGATCTTGGGTCCCTCGGTATTTTGGAATGAGATTGGTCAGTGGTAGGTGATCTTTTAGTTTTTTTTAGAAGTATATATTTTTATTTTCTATATGATTGTTTAATTGTTTTAAGGGTAATTTGTATTTTTAACCCCACAAAAATAAATATTCACAAAATAGCCCTGACTTTCAAATATTAGCAAAAATCACCCCCGTTGATCCGGTCAGCGCTGACGTTTTTTTTTAAGTTTATATAGGAGATGGCATATATATACGCCATCTCCCGTATAAACATAATTAACAAAGGAGACGGCGTATATATACACCGTCTCCCATGTAAAATTTAGGCAGAAGACAAAATGTAAATGAGACGTATATATGTCCGTTTCCCGTATAAAATTTTAAAAATGATTTTTTCTCCTGTTTTTGTCGAAACACATCATAAATCATGCTTTAACAAGTTAACTGAAATTCATATATAATGTTCATATATATTCAATCACTTTATTACTGTTTCACCCCAAATTCATATATATCGGCTATTTAAATTGAACTCAAGTTTCATTACATCACTGATTTAGTAGTCAAACCTTCTCAACTTTGAAAATGAGTTTAAAACACGAGAGAATTTCAAGTGTAAACTTACACACAAGATGTTGACCATTTTCCTCAATTTTGATTTCAACACGACCATCTTTTACAAGAAATGACAAAGCAAAGAACATTCAACGGTCGATTTGGCCCTCAAGACGATCTCAGAACGCTCCAAAAAATGGCGTAGTGGCAACGTTACTACTCCTATTCCTATAGGGCTCCTCAATACGAACACGTGGACATGTTATAATAGCGATTCTAATCTACGGTTTGAAAGTTATAGCCATTTGAAGTTACGACACTCTCGAACGATCAATATATTTTCATCTTTTTTTTTGGTATGTTTGCATTGGAGACGATGTATATATATATACCGTCATCAAGAGATGGATTATATATATACCGTTAGGAGACGGTATATATATATCCGTCTCCAGTGCAAACATACAAAAAAAATTGGCCAGCACTGATGTGGCAGCGCTGATCGGGTCAACGAGATTAGTTTTTGTTAATATTCGACAGAATGGACTATTTTTGTAATTTTTAAATTTCAGGGGCTAAGAAGTGCTAATTGCCCTTGTTTTAAATTCACTGCTGCACGTGACAATGTTAATTTTTTGGGTAACCATGTGCTTTTCTTAAAAAATATTTATTTTTGGAGAGTCAATTTCGATGAATTGGGGGAGTTGAATTTGGGAGTTGCCAGCTTTCTTATTATAATTATTATTATTATAGGAATCATGTGGAGTAGTTAAAAAAAATGAGATCCAATATGCGTTTATACAGTTATACGCATCATTAGAGATCCAATAACGCATATGCATTATTAGATAAAATATATGCATCGTTAAATTTTTTTCATATTTATTAAAATTGAGTTTATTCAATTAAAAATGAAACAATATAATAAGATCCAGTGAATATAGAATTTCAAATGAAGGACTTAACATATATTTAAAATTAAGATAAATTCTCATATATTAAACATGTACAAAGCGACACGTGTTAGTCTTTTATGTAGAAATGACCACAACTGACTAATTGGATCACATCCCCTCTAAACCCCCTCTACTCCTAGAAAAAAAAAAAAAAAAAGTCTTTGCAGTTTCTGATATTAGGTGAATATATATGAGTATTCATTTTAAGAGTTTGCTTCCAAGACTAATTTTGATTTAATCATTAATTGTGCATAGAAAATAATAAAATTTGACTAGTAGTAATCTTACATGGCTTAGGGGGGCCTCTAGGGCCCCCATCTACCTCCCCCTAAAAAAGGAAATGGTGGTGGTGATAGGAATACGGATTGACGGAGGCCGGCAGAAAGGATAGCAAGGATGATGAGGGAGGAAGAGTGCAAGAACTACGAGTCGGCGGGGGAGCCGCTCGGAGTTGGCCAACAAGGAGAATTGTGGTTGATATTGAAAGGTCACTCTCCCTTCTCTCCTTTACAATCTCTTTACATTGTTGTTATTGTTGTTATTATTATTTATAACATATTTATCTATGTTTTATGTAATTATAGTTGAAATATAGATGAGGTTGCACTCAATCCATTTCACAATCTTATTTGTATGTGTGGCATCACCAACACAACATATAAAACAAATAACAATATATATTATATTACAAAAAATTGTAGAGCATTCAACTCATATAAGTATGTATTTTATTTAATTTTTATAAAAAATTGCATTTAGTTAAGTACTTATTTTATATATATAAAAAAAACTTAAACATGTCCAGGATGTAATCGATGCCATAAAAATATTAAGTACTTAGTTTCTCACAGCGGTGACGCTCGTGAGAGAGGGGACGGTGGAGATCGATGACGGTGTAGGAGGTTGAGATTTTTCAGGTGGCCGGGGATGGTGGGGTCTCGGGGTCTTTTTTTTTATATAGGAATTTTTTAAGTGGGGACAGTGGGGTCTTTCTTCTTTTTAGAGTTTTTTTTTATGTGTTTAGGTAGGGTAGTTGGAGTTTGACTCAAAAATCATTTGAGATATTTTACATGTATATTTCTGTTCTTTTTTTTTCTAAAAAAATCGTGATCAAATGTCATATTGTAATATTTAAAAAAATTAAGAATAATTTATTCGATCATAGAATTATGTAAACTGTAATTGTTATGCATGCTTCTTCAATGATAACAAATAATTAACTCTAAGTATGTTTTGAAAATATCACCATGATTATAGGTTATACAAACCATGATCAAATGATAAAAAAAATTTATCACGGTACACTAAAACCGTGATAATAAAGTAGATTTAATTACGTTTTTTTCATAATCGTGAGCAAAGATTAATTTCAAAAAAATTATCATGATTTTTGAGCAGTCAACGATTATTGTTTAATGTGAACCGTGATCTTTAGTAGCTATTATCACATTTTAATGTGAACCGCGATCTTTAATATCGTGAGCTATTACAATTTTTATAGTAGTGTGTAGATTTTTTTGTTAGATTTGTGGAAATTAGTTTTTTATAATTAAAGATTGTTTATCGCTTTTTTTTTTCTTTTAAAATTAGGACTTCTGAGAATGTTTAAAAACTAGTTTAAATTAAATATTATTTTTATATAAAAAAAATCTCAAAAAACTGTTTTTCAAAAGTCAGCCTAGCTTTTGCGCAACATTTTTTTATTGGATTTTCCCAACAAATTTGCATGTGTTTTTTAGATCCCATCGACCATGCAAACAATCAATTCTGTGACGTCACGTTTTATCAAACAAATACAATCTTAAAATTGCTTTCACATTTTGCTTAAAAAATACTTTATCGAACAAAGACAATCTTAAAATAATTCAAAATGTTTTCGGTCCATAGAGATGACTATAGAACGACAGGATTTAATATTTTCTTTTGTTGACAAAGTCTATGCATGCAATTAAGGACGCTGATATGACCGGTTTGTTTTATAATATTACTAAGATAGTGTATGAAAACATTTAATATAGTGCATACTCCACAATCACAAATTAATATATACTCTTTTATGAAAAGTATAAAGATATACACATTTAATTCTTTATATAAATATATTATGTACTTTTATAAATAAAAAATAAAACACTTTGTTAAGTACATAAAAGAAAATTCAAAATAATTTGACTTGCAGCTGGACGAGCATAACATTTTCCATGCACTTAAAATGTACATCATTAACTGACCAACTATCGAGGTTTATGGGTATTGCCTGATCAAATATGTCAATAAATTATATAATTTAATTTATTATTGTATTCATTTTATAAAATTTATCTCATTAAATAAATAATAAGATTGAAAATGAGACTTGTTTCATTTTCCTTTAAAATAAGATCCTGGTGTAGCGTGGCCCATAAGAAAACGCGTCCATGTGCATAAATGTGATTCACTAAACAAACAATTAGTCTTCTAAGTCGTAACTGAGCCTGATTAATTAATCGCTCTTCGTTGTTCAAAATGAAGGGTCGGGTTTCCATTTTCATAATTTTCTAATCGATTCAAATTTTCATGTGATCAACAATATAAAGATTTGACTAAACTCAATTTTTTTTTTTTTTACCGTTTCAATTTCAGTCCACTCGGGTTTAATTTTTATAATTTTCTAATCGTTTCAAATTTCACTCAACTCAATTCTTTTTTCAGTTCCAAATACAGTTCACTTTCTTTTCTTTTTTTTTTTATAAAAGAAAGTATATATTATATAAACTCATTTATAGAACACGTAAAAAATTCCTCATGCATGTGGTATATGCCTAATTAATATTAGAGGTTATAAGTGTGACTGAGTGTAAGTGTGTGTAACACTTATCGAATAGTTGTCATATACACAACTCCCCATAGATAAAAATCTGTTTGTTTTTTCTATACTTGTATTTTGGTTTGACATCATCATCACATGGTTGTCAATGCATGATCAAGTTTTGAATTTTTCATTTTTCTTGTTATATTCACGTATATTTACAACCGTCTGATTTTTAATATGATAATATAACAATGCTACAGTAAAAGTTAAACAAGATACAAATATATAGAAATAAACAGAAAATTCACCCTAATATAATAATTAGCTATTAATTTACTAAAGTCCAAACTATATAACTCATCAAATATGACTATAAAAGAAGGCCAAACCAAAACCAAAGGAAGACAAGGAAGTAAGAAACATGCCAAAGTACTTCTTCCCAGCTCCTACTCCTCCTCTTCCTCTTCCTTCTCCTCCTTGTCCACCCCAACAATTCTGATCTAATAATGGAAACGATGGATGAAGAACTTGAAGAACTCCTCCTCCTGGACAACCTTAATGCTTGCCGCCCCCTCGACGCCTGTCGTGGCGACAGCCCCAACGAGATCTGTTGCAAGCGCATCAACAACGAAATCCCCAAAGGATGTGCCACTGCCTGTTCTAAACTCAAGGAATGTGGACACCCGGAGCACTTGAAAAATTGTTCTAATATATGGTGTCCCAGGTGCTCCATCTGCCCCAGGTGCAAGTAGAAGAAGAACAAGAAGAAAGCAACCAGGGCTGCGGATGGGGTTGGGCATCATTTTTCAATAAGCACTGATACACTCAGTCTGTTTTATAGATAGCGCAATATTTATGTAGTTCTATCATAGTGTTTGGATTTAGTTTGCTATTGTTTTTTATTTTTTAATGTTAATTGTACTTTTTTTTTTTTTTGTGTTCTGTTTCATGGTTTTCATCAAAAGTGTGTGTTCAATTCCTTCTATGTTGATCAATTGTAATTTGAGAATTTCCATTTTTTTTATTTTGTATGAAATGATTTATGGGAATAGTTGAATAAATGAGATTGGTCAATGGAGTGTGTGATTTTTTTTTTTTTTTTTTTTTTGTGTCATAGGATTATATGCTTCATTTGCTACATATTTTTTTAAAATTCATTGCATGTAAAATGTTTTAAATAGAAAGTAAACTAATTATCAAAGAAAAAAATCCCTATAGAATCGAAATATAAAACATAAAATATAAAAATATGAAAATAATAAAAATAAAATAAGTAAATTTTTTTATTTCTAAATTGGATTATATAAAATAAATTCCAATAAAATAGAAACCAACAACAAATAAAACAGGATAAATTTTTAAAAATAAATAAAATAATTAAAAAAAACAGAAAATAAAACTATATAAAAATAAAAAATTGGAAATTAAAATTTAAAATGTGACCTGGCATTATTGTTTAAAATTAAAACATAAAACAAATAAAATAATGAAAATTCGGAACAACTAGAAAACATGGATAAATTTTTAATTAGAAATAGAACAAAATAATTGAAAATAAACAAAAATCTCCAAAAAAAAAACAGAAAACATTTTTTTTCAGATCTTGGGACCCACCTATTTGGGAATGAGATTGGTCAATGGAGTAGGTGATTTTTTAGTTTTTCTTTGAAGTATATATTTTATTTTCCATATCATTTTTATGAATTCACTGCATGTGACAATGTTATTTTGCGAGGTAAGCATGTTTTCCTTCTATTTAATTTTTTAAATATTGTTTATTTTTGGAGAGTCAATGTTGACCGACGGGGGAGTTGATTTGAGAGTTGCCTGTTTTTTTTTTATTATTACTATAAGATTCAAGTGGAGCAGTTGAATAAATGACATTGGTCAATGGATTGGGTGTACATCGTACATACAATATGTACATCGTACATATAGACCTAGGTTTTTTATTTTTGTTTTCTAAATTTAAATCTTAGATCTAGATATGTGATCTGATTTTTTTATTTTGGAAGGCGATTGATATGTGAGTTTTTTTTTTTGTTTCAATGAACTAAATTGAAAGACTAATGAAAGTGTTTAAATATAAAAAATATGGAAACACGATTTGATATATGAGACGAGATGACAGATAATGATAAAGCATGGGTTGTTGAGGATTTGATACTTTGGTTATGTTAGAATCAGATAATGGAATAATGAAATAATGAATCCTTTTATTGCACTTAAATTTTAAACCTTTTATATATACAAGTACATAGAAGTCACACATGTAATACATAACTTATGTAATGACATAACACATATAATCTAACAATCCCCCTCAAACTCACGGTGAATCATACAAAGTGAGTTTACGAATGAGAAACTGGAATCGAGGAACTGGATGTGTCTTCGTGAAGAAATCAGCAATCTACTCAGCAGAAGAAATATGCGGAAGCGATAATGTCTCTGCAAGAAAGTGCTGACGGATGAAATGACAATCGATCTCAATGTGTTTGATCCTCTTATGAAAGACCGGATTGTTGGCAATATGAATCGCAGACCGGTTATCACAATAAAGAGGAGTACAACCACTCATAGTAACTCCTATATCTACTAAGAGATGTCTAAGATGAACAATCTCTTTGGTGGTAATGGCCATAGCTCGGTACTCAGACTCGGTGCTGGAAAGAGAAACAACCTCATGTTTCTTACCGCGTCAAGAGATGATGGAATCTCTGAGAAATATGCAGAACCCAGTGGTGGAGCGTCTAGTGGTTGGACCCAGCCCAATCCTGTTAAGCTCTTACTGAGTCGAAGAGGATCAATAGATCGATCTGGTGATGTACCGAAAATATCTGAAAATACCATAAGGGCACCATAATGACTAATCGAGGAGCCGAGACAAACTCAGACTCGGTGCCGGAAAAAGAAACAACCTCATGTTTCTTACCGCGTCAAGAGATGATGGAATCTCTGAGAAATATGCAGAACCCAGTGGTGGAGCGTCTAGTGGTTGGATCTCCAGCCCGATCAGCATTAGTGTAAGCTCTGCGAACCAAAGTCGAAGAGGATGACAGATAGATCGATCTGGTGATAGTACCGCACAAATATCTGAAAATACGCATAAGGGCACCATAATGTACTGATCGAGGAGCCGAGACAAACTGACTAACAATATTTACGGCATGAGCAATGTCAGGTCTAGTGATGCAAAGATATACAAGCTGACCAACAATCTGTCTGTACCGAGTTGGGTTTGGAAGGTGTTCACCATCTGTAGGACGAAACTTCACATGAAGCTCAAGAAGAGTATCTGCACTGTGAGTATCTGAGAGGGCTGCGTGCTCAAGAATGTCAACCATATACTTCTGTTGAGAGAGTAGAATCCCACGATCACTCTGTGCAATCTCAAGACCAAGAAAGTAGCGAAGAGTGCTAATATCTTTCATCTGAAACTGTCGACTAAGGTGATTCTTGACCACAGTAATACCGGCGAAGTCATCGCCAGTGATAATCATGTCGTCAACATATAGAAGAAGGATAACCCTGCCCTGCAATGAGAATCGCACAAGCATAGAATAGTCCTGATAGCTCTCAACAAAATCAGCAGCCAGAATAACGCTGTGAAAATGTTCAAACCAGGCATGAGGAGCCTATTTGAGACCATATATAGCCCGCCGAAGATGACATACATGCTGAGGAGGAGTGCTGAGGCCTGAAGGTGGCTACATATAAACAACCTCAGATAAATCACCATGAAGAAAAATATTCTTCACATTCTTCTGAAAGAGAGGCCAGCGACAAATTGCATGCAGCAACGGCGAGAAGGGTGCAGACAGTAGTCATCTGAGCAACGGGAGCAAAGGTCTCCCCATAGTCAATGCCATACTCCTTTGAGAAACCTCTGACAATAAGGCGGGCCTTATATCGTTCAATGAAACCATCAGGGTGATGCTTGATCTTGAAAATCCATTTGCAGCTGATAGGGGTAACACCATCCAGAAGGGGAATAACATCTCAGGTCTATGTCTGCTCAAACGCTTGAAACACCTCATCCATAGCCTGTCGCCACTCAGGGTACTCGACTGCCTCTCGATACAATCGGGGCTCACGATGGGCATGTATAATGGTGAGATAGGCCTGGAATTATGGAGAATAGGTACTCACGGATGCAAAGCCAAATCGGTCAGGTAGTCCAGAGTCAAAACTAAAACAGTCAGGTGGATGACGCTTACGCCGAGGGAAGTGAGTCGAGGGACGAGGATCCACATCAGAGGGAGGTGTGGCAGCCGTGGAAGATGGAGTAGTAGTGGAGTCATCTGCAAGAGGAGCAAGAGGAGACACAATAGGAGGAGAAAAAGGAGGACTATGGAAGTTGCCTGCAAGAGTGCTAAGAGGAGACGAAGAACCAAGAGAGTCAGCAGTAGGAGTGCTAAGAGGAGACTCAGGGAGAGCAGAACTAGAAGTAGGCTCAAGCACAACAAATGGCCCGAGAAGAGATAGAGACTCAATAGGAGAGGCCTGAACAGGAGAAGGCATAGGAGGAGAGGATGCAGTGGGTGTAGAAGAGAAATAAGGAACATCCTCGATAAATGACACATGATGAGCGAGCCAAAAACGATCTCCAATAGAATCACAGCAACGATATCTCGTGTTCGAAGCTAATTTCCAAGAATACGCATTTGACTGATCGAGCGATCAACTTGGTGCATTGATGAGGATGGAGAAGCTCGAAACAAGTACAGCTAAAAGTACGAAGTCTGCTATAATCAGGTTTGAAGGAATAACGGTGCTCATGAGGAATCATACCAGAGAGGACAAAAAAGGGAGTGATATTGATAAGATGAACAGATAGAAGAGCAGCCTTAGCCTAGAATGTGCTAGGGACTGAAGAAGAAAGTAAGAGGGAACGAGCGGTCTCAAGAATATGGCGATATTTTCTTTCAGCAATATCATTCTGCTCATGAGTATAAGGCAGGATTATTGGAAGAGAGTTTCATGAGATTGAAGAAGAGAACGCATTGTGGAAGAAATATATTCTCGAGCACAATCAGGCTTAAAGATTTTGATATGAGTTTGAAACTGAGTCTGAATCATAGTGGTAAAGACCTCATATATCTTTGGGACCTCAGATCGATTACGCAATAAATAAATTCAGGTAAAGTGAGAATAGTCATCAATAAAACTGATATAATACGAAAAATCACTCTTTGACGTGATATGAGAAGGACCCAAGATATCAGAATGAACAAGTTTAAATGGACTAGAGGATTGATGACTACTGGAATGGAATGGAATAGCAACATATTTGGCCAATTTACAGCCCTCACAACCAGAAAGAGGAGAAAATGAAACTCGACCTAAATCACCAAACTAAATAAGGTCTTTAAGTCGAGACTCAAAAACATGACCTAACTTTTTATGCCACAAGTCAGTATCAGAGGTGACAGTTCCACAGAAAACTAAGGGATCGGGTACAAATAGGCTCGGCTGGACGTGGCAGGGCGCTCAGTCGGGCGTGGCAGGGCGCGGCTTGACACCTGGCAGGGCAGGGCAGGGCGCTCGGCTGGGCGTGGCAGGGCGCGACAGGGCACCTGGCAGGGGCAAGGCACGCGGCAGGGTTGGGCACGGCTGAGCAGGGCGACGCAAGCAGCAGCAGAGCGACGCGCACAGTGGCAGGGGCGGCGCGCGCAGCAACAGGGGCATGACGGCGATTGCGACGACGACGACGGATGACGGCGACGATGAAGGATTCTGGAAAAAAATTAGGGTTTTGAGGTGATGGGTCTGATACAATGTTAGAATCAAATAATGGAATAATGGAATCCTTGTATTGTACTTAGGGTTTAAACCCTTTATATATACAAGTACATATGAGTCACACGTGTAATACACAACGTATGTATGACATAACACATAATCTAACAGATTCATTAGCGAGATTTTTTATTTATTTGAAGGAGCGGCTTAGTAGTACAAATGGATGGTCATGCACTACACAATTTTTTCATTGATAAGAAGATTTTTTTTTGTCATTTTTTATTACTTTCTATTATAATACAAACAATGCATTTTTATTTTCTGTCATTTTCGATTAAAGTCACAACCAATAATTTTCATTTTCTATCATTTTCTATTAGAGGTACAAATAATAATTTTTATTTTTGTCACTTTCATTACATAGATAAACAACGTATAAACTGATCAAAGGAAACATGATTTCATTTTCCTTTTGTTTCCCTTCACGTTCGTGCACAAAAACATCCTAAGATTAGATGAAACAATCATTATAGTTGAACAAGAATAAGATATGCTATGCCAAATAAATGAAAGGATTGTATGGAAAAAAACCATCATAAAATTATTAGAAGTATCTTCTTTAATATTGGTACAACTATTTAGGTGTAACACAGTTATTTGCCTCGATAACTGCATCACATTGTAACATTTTTATTGTTTATTTAACCATAGATAAATTGAAAATACATGATTGATAAAAACTAAAAAAAGAATTATAAATTTTAATATAACAATTATACCCCCACATAAAATGTTAGTATTTAAGTGTAAGAGGTGCTTGAAATGATAGATAAAACATATTTTTAGTATATGTTTGTGTTAAAAGAGAGAATTTTTTTCAAATAACATAGAAGAGTAATTTATCATTTAACATAGATAAATTCTAATAAACAATTTCAGCCCCTCTTATAATAGTTATTAGGGTTTATGTTAACTTATCCATGTATAATTATCAAAGTTTATTCTTACAAAACAAAAAACTTTTTTTTTCTATTCCCCATTGGGTTATTATGAACCCCCAAATAGGTGTATTATTATTAGGATAACATTAAGAACAATGCCGCTTACAGTCACCACATGTTTTGATATTTTAAAGATATATACTTTATACAATAAAACAAGTAATCTAACAAAAAAAAAAGGAAATATATGTCAACAAATTGTACACACTTATTTGTAGGGGAGAAAAAAGAGTAAATTTAGAACATCTCCAAAAACCTCCCCAAAACCTCTCAATTGTGTGGAAAAAATGCTCCTTACGACATGTAGGGAGCTTTTTTTTCCTCTCCAAACATTCTTATCTTATCTTCATTACAAATGATCAATTTATCCCAAATTACAAAATATTCAAATAGCAAATTATTAAAAACATATTCTAAAATTTATCAAATATTGACTTGGATAAAAATTATTTAAATAAAAATTATTTATAATGAATAAAAACTAATTAAAAGCAAATTAAAATTTTCATAAACATGAGAAATAAATAAATGTATTTTTATAATGACTAAAAATTAATTTTTAACAATAAATAGAAAAAATTAGGGAAATACCCAACATTGCTCACAAAAATAAACAAAAAATGAAAGAAATGGAAGGGGGCAATATAGCCTTTTTTTAGATGTAGGGAATGAATTTAGCTCCTCACCCACATGGGGTGTGTGAGGGAAAAATGTAGTGAGGAAGAGATGTAGGGAGACTTTTGGAGGATTTACAGGTTTCAACTCCCTATGTAAAGAAAAATGTGTAGGGAGACGTTTGGAGATGCTCTTACACATTAACAACATGAGACAGCACAAGAAAATGCAAATATAGATCACGTGTAACAACACTTATATCATGTGTCTACTTGAAACCATAAAATGAAAATCGAACCACATCAATTTCCAATTACGTGCTGCTAAAAATGTCACAAATCTCACAGAACTTGGTAAGCTCAACTCGCTCTATGAAACATTCTAACATCAGGAGTTCAAGTCTCGTTCTAATGCCCAGCTCAATTGGCTCAGGTAACCCAGAAAAATAATGTCTACAGCAATCATCTAATATAATGATTGTCGACAGAGTGATTAGAGAGGCGGTTTACTTCATCAACTTGGTCAATGCCCTGTAAAACAAACCAACATTTCACTACTGTTATGTCATTATGCAATCCAAAATGGGGCTTTAAAATAAAAATAAAAAACAAAGCAAAATATAAATATGAACATTCTACTTGAAAAGGCTTGCTAGTAATATGTAAAAAAAAATTCAGTTTGCCTCACTCAAAAAAAATAAAAAGGACAATCAGTTGTCTCGAACTATGAATTGACAAAAGAGTGGTGCTCCAATAACCTATAAATTTTTATGGATAAATGATTCTACAAGAACCCGAAAAAAGTAACCCACAACATAGGCGACAAATCTTCCTTAACAAAAGCACATGCATTTAATGTAGCATATTTTTCTGTGTTAAAGTATATAGCACACATTATATTGTGCATTTGCACTGTTTTCTCTCTCTTAGGTGCCGCCATCATTTTCTTAGATCAGTTTCAAATTTCAACATGAGAATCTGGAATAATGTAAATGGGGTCTCTCCATTCCATCTCAGGTACAGTTTCCCTAAATTTCATCAAAAAAAAAATCAATGAATTGAACCACGGAGAAGACAATGAAGTTCACAAGGTCATGAAACTATAGGCCTAATTCTATATATCATCAGGTGCATCAGCTGCTTCTCAAGCAACATCAAAGCATGAAAAAGACATTACCACAATTTATTGGCTCCACATATATCCCAAAAAAACCTGAAATGGCATGTAGTACAAAATATGCAGATCAAAATCAAGAACATGATATCAATAAAAATGTTTTGGTGGAGTTGATGAATGAACAGCTTACAGGGCTGCACAGAATCCAAAGAAGCCACTGTCGTCATAAATATTGGTATAGGAGGAGAAAAACTGAATTTGCTGGAACTCATTTAAAACCCGAAGATCTGCAAGGCATCAAGAGTTACAAAATGGTGAGGAAAAGATAATGTTCATCATAACATCAATGGCAACTTATTCACAGAAATACAGCCTAAAGAGAGTGTGCGTGTGTGTGTGTGTGTGTGTGTGTGTGTGTGTGTGTGTGTGATGTTCAAATGATTCAACTAACGAACCAAGTATAAAAGTGGAATAGCCTAAGGATAAAGAGACATAGTAGACCTGGATAACATGCACAGTCATGGCATCCTTCTCATTATGTCAGCCACAATATACTTCAAATGCCAGAGCAATGCGTCTTCTACTTTCACATGAATATGCACAAAAACAATGACGGAAGTTATACAAGAGCATAATATGAACATTGCACTACTGCTCCCTAAGGGAGAGGTGAGGTTTCAGGTCCCTACAGTAGGTCTGGAGCGGCTAAAATGGGTTCTTCAGTTCAACTACCCCTTTGGGCTTGTGAATAAATTTTCTGACATTCCAAAACAAAATAATGCACAACACACAATATACTGTCCTTTTTTTAAGAATCATACAATGTACTTGTAAAACAGCATTTATCTTTTTCGTTCTAATGATAACACAAAGTTATGTACCAAAGGGGAAACAGACCTAACTCGCGCACAGCGAAACCCACAAACCGCATTGTCACTGTCCACTGCCTACCTCTTACAAATAAATAAAATGCTAACTAACAGGAAAGTGGATTTTAAATTGGCCATTGCTGATGTGACACTGAGCTTTATAAAAATATACCATTGCATAATTAAATGTGACAGGAAAAAATTTGTACTCTGTCAATAAAAAAGATTACTAAGACATAAAGTAGGAAAAATCTAGATATGCATGAAGGCAACACCTCATGTCGTATTGTGCTTTATATCATCCATTATGACCCCAGAAGTTCTGTTTAAGATAATTCCTAGAAATATATGTCAATGGATTCAATGATGGATACTGGATGGTTCACAAATTATTATGACATGAAAAGCTCAGATGTGTCCGATCTCAAATTAAAACGTAAAAGACAACTGGAATGAAATACGGAGTAAATATCATTGCCTGACAAAAGGCAACAGGGCATAGCAGTTCGCAGATTAATTCATCTAATGTGTCTAACACTTTTATATCAAATGAGGGCAGATTCCAATATTAGCTAATCAACAGAGATTTTTTTAATCTGAGTCCCGCTGGAGAACACATTGTCAGGGATCGGATTTGAACCCAGACCACTTTGGAGGTGGGCAGTGCCCTGGTGTTTTCGATAATTGAAGCTCAATTCGAAGACAATCAATAGAGATATTCGATTTCCTTTGTAGAAATTGAAGCACTGACATTGAGTTTCTGTAACCCTGAATACTTGGGAGAAAGAGTTGCTTGGTAATCAACTCTGGTTATGGCACTGTACTGATCAGTTGGACAAGATATGTCAATTACTAATGGAACAATTTGGCTGAAAGATCATGACACTCCATCAACCAAAAAAATTGGAATACATGTTTTGCATTTTTCATATTTTAACAATCTAAACAGTTTTTGCATAACAAACCATGATTGACAGGATCTCATTTCTACATGCCACTTCTGGCAGCTTACAATAAATTTTTCAAATGATTTAAACAATGTCCTATGCACCAATTCCACATAAAGTGAGTATCCGATGAGTGTGTGAGAAAATAGAGGCATCAAAATGATTTTTTACCAGTATTTATATCAAGGCACAGTATTGACAAGAATTAATCCATTTGGCCCTCTGGAAACAAAATGATCTTCTTAGAATCTTTATATTTCAAGAATGTGTGATGATCAGTCACTAGATTTATTAGGCATTAGGGATTTGACTGTACTAGGGTTGGTTCTGTGATTTTTTGAAGAAGAAGAAGAACATGCACATTGAATGAAGAGAGAGAATCATATACCTCATCCGTTGAACCAAACTGGTTCTTAACTGATCGTAATAACCGATGTGATGAGTACTTCTCACCCTGAAAGTAAACAGAAAATTAAACAATAGGTCTGAGAATAATCAATTTATCACACTGAGCAGCAACATTTAAGTAATCATGTAAAATCAGACATAACTAATCACCAGGGGAGTGGGTATGGTGAAATTATTGAATATACAGAACCGTTCTCGAGTCCATTAACAGATTTTTTTTTCATTGAATTTGATCCAATATTTACGCTAGAGGATCAATAAATATATGTATATATATGTAGATTTAGTCAATTTGCCTTGTGTACTTCCACAAAATTTGTATCACGTTACACATCCATTTTTCACTATCAATATCCACAGATAAGAATTTTGCAATAGACATTCAGTCAAACTCTATCAACTCCAATGTTAAATATACTTAACCGCATCCTTCAAGGTTTTAGATTTGTATAATTCAAATGATCAATTCCTCAGAAAAAAAAAATTTGAATAAAAATACAGAAAAAGGTTCAAGATTCTTTTCAGATTTAAAAAGCACATGTTTATTTTCCCAAAATTACTTTTTCATTCGCTTGTAGATCTTTCACACAAACAAAAGATTTAAATGTTCATTTAATTTCTATTAAAATAGTTGATTATCCACAATCCAAGTTTGGTTCCTCGATCAATATTTTGTGAGGTGCTCTTTTATTCCTTTAGGGACCTGGGAAAAAATGGAATCTTTACAATTCTACAATCACTCACACATAAGAAAAATGGCCAGTATCTATAGTCATTACATCATGCTAATTTCAATAAGGACTAAACATCAATTTCAAATCCCAGTTTCATTAACCGGAATAATTTCAAAAGCCATTTGATGGGTCTGCTCTTTTAACTTTACATACTTTGAGCAATGTAATTGATCATTTTGTGTTCTTCAGGTGATGTTTTTGGTTTTAATCACATTCTTCATGTGATTTTATAGTACAGCATCACAAACTCCATATAATTGCAATGATTTCTTCCTTCTACATGGAATATTGCCATCTTTTTTTTTGTATTCTGAGAATATAAAATGAACAATTCATGACCAGAAACAAATAGTTTTCCACAAGTGTGCATGAATTCTATTACATCTTCACAAAATTCAAAGAAAAACTTGTTTAGGATCCAACCAATAACATACTCAGAAATTTGTAAGCATCATCCAAAACAAACTAAGTTATTTTGGATAAATTAACTGAAGATTAAAATGATTTCACTAATAAAAACAAATAACAAAATACCAACTTCCGTATACAAAACAGCATCCACTATATGCTCCAATACACGAGGCCCTGCAATATCACCACTTTTTGTCACATGTCCTACCTGAGATGTATGAGGACAACAATTTGAGCTTCACAAAGAGGCAAGAAAATAATATCTTGCAGAGTAAAATATAAGAAAATTAAAATTATGACATCCTTATAGATACAGTTGTACACTTCCAAATGCAATACTATATAATAACTCAGTGCCATGGACACATGATAGTTTTGATAAATTCTATGTTTGAAGTTACAAGCATAGAATTAATATCACAAGTTGTCAAAATGCACAGCAGAAACCACTTAGAAACAGCTTATTCTTCATATTCCTTATTATGAGAGGAAAAGTTGATTAAAGAAAAGAAAAAGAACTTAGCTGTCAGTTATATTTCCTTATTTAGTAATGTAAATAATATTGTGGATGATCTCATCTTTAGATGATTGGAGCACTATGAAAAAGTACATCCAATTTAAATGGTTTTCATCTGCATTCATACTATTGGAAAAAAATATGCACGTTTCTTAATTCTGAGTACTTATATTCATAAAACATTATGCTGCTGCAGTGAAAACATTCTAAAGAAAACGCAACCTAGTCTGTGGACAAAAAAAAAAAAAAAAACATGTTGTCCGCATATAGTTTAAATTTTTAAATAACATATAGCATGCATAACTGTCCTATGCATATTCAGCAAGCAACTTTGACGAATTTTGAATTTTGGCTCTCCCACACACACACAGACCAACAAACACCCATACCTGGCACAAGACCACCACCAAGCACCCTAGAAATCTCCATTCCAAAGAGTCCAGAGCTAAAGATCAAAGACAACCATAGGCAGATCAAGTCACCAACAGCATAAATTTCTCAGCACGGAAAATCATTTTTATAAATACTAAAGCACTATGAAGAACCTTTGGACCTACAGTTATGAAGCAAAGCTCTAGTCATTGATATGCACAGTGAATCAGTTTGATGGCAGAAGTCAACCTCAACATACTTAGATTTCAGTACCTTTGAAAGGAGGACTTTAGGTAGATCAGACAAGATGTGCTCTGCAACTGACGACAATTGCTCAAGCCACCCAGATGCCGCAAGCATCATTCAAGGTGCAGAGTAATTCTCCTGAAATTTTAAAGAAATCAGCAAATTGAGTTAAAAAACATTTTAATCTCACTCCAGCAGGTTCTTGGGCCATTTGGAACAATGAGGTGCTCTTCAAGGGGGCCAGGCCATATCTTGAAAATGTTTGGGAAAGCACAATGGTTTTCTCAAAGTTTGGGTGATGCAATGTGCAGGAAGGTGGAGTTAGTACAGGAAAGACTGAAAATCATAGAGAGATCTGGTGCACTGTGGACACTGTCTGCTGGGGTAGTGGTGTATTTTTTGTGTTTCTTTTTGGGCTCTCTGCCATTCTACTTACCTTTCGAGCTAACTGCAGCAGATTGCTCATCTGCTGTTGCTCTGCCTATTTCCTTTTTTTTTTTTTTGTTCTATCTGGAATTGTACCCCTGTTAATTCTGCAAGAAGGAAGGTGGTAGAATTCCTACAATTTTCTCATACATACACACTCACACAAAATAAAAGAACACAACAACAACAAAAACAACTAAATGAAACAGACTTTTAACTTGCACATGTAGGATTAAAAATCATCTTACCACAACATCTCTCTCCAAAATTGAACTATTTAGCCTACTGATTGCAGATTTTGGTGCCATCAAAGGATTGGCCAAATCACCAGAAAACCAAGCGGCATGAATTGTCTCCAAGACAAGATTATGTGGGTTTTTAGAGCACTCTTCAATCTCTTCACTTTCTTGACTGCAACAGGAACATAATATCAACAGCTGGCGATTTCTTCAAATATGGTACCCTCACTGTCCTACATGATGCACTTTGCAAACGATCAAGAACTGTGTATGTCATCGAATCTGGCGTCAGCCCTTGCTCTTTGAGCTTAGCATACAACTTAAAAGCTTCTGTTGTTTTCCCACACTTCTCAAGACAGCCTAGCAAAATATTGTATGTTACGATGTTTGGCCAGCATCCATCTTCAAGCATCTCATCAAATAATTTGCATGCTATGTCCACTTTATTTGACTTACCAAAGCATTCTATGAGAGTACTATATGTGACAACATCGGGGCATAGCCCCTTCTTCTGCATCTCCTTAAATCGCATGTGAGCATCATCTAGGTCCCCATTCTTCCCACAACAGTTTATCAAGGAATTGTAAGTAACCACATCAGGCTTGCAGTCACTACTCTCCATTTCCTTGAATATCTTGGACGCATCATTGGCCAGACCCAACCTACCAAAGCTTGCAATGAGAATGTTATATGTAAAGGTATCTGGAGAGGGACCCTCACTTTTCATTTGTTCATAAAGATTGTAGATATCAGCTACCTGCTTTGACTTGCCAAGGGCTGTGAAAACCATGTTATACATGACAGTGTCAGCCATCAATCCTTTCTCACCAACCTTACTAAGAAAATCCAAAGCCTCTGATGTCTTCCTGGCATTGCATAGAGACTCTAGCATAGACACAAAAGCATCCCTGTTGCCACTGTCGTGATAGTTCCACATTTTACAAAATACACTATGAGCTTCGCTGACATGGCCTAAATTGATCAGTGTCTTTACCAAATAGGAATAGATTGACTTGTTCATGTACTTCTTTGATATCTCCACGACTTCATCTAATCTATCCAGCCGACCCACCACAACTAGAACATTCAAGATCACACTGTATGTAAACTCATTAGGCCTACAATCATTTTCAATCATTTTGGAGAACAGCAATATTGCCTTATCTACCATATGGTTCTTTGCTAGTACTTCAATCATTGTGTTGTATGTAATTAGATTAAGGGTATAACCCTTTGTTAACATCTCCTGGAACAAAGAAAGGCATTCATCTGATCTCCCAATCTTTCCTTTCATCCTGATTAGGATTGTATAAGTGAACACATCTGGTTCACAGTGTCGAAGCTTCATGTCTGCAAACACTTTTTCAGCTTGTACAACCTGTTAAATTGACATGCATCAGCAGCCAGAGAAAGAAAAATCAAATGAAAGTCATGATTTTGAAATTGAAACATCTTAAAGTTATGCAATCAAGACATAATACAAAACTGTTTCTAGTAGATACCATGGACAGCTTTATAGAGATTGAATTAAAGAACCAATTTTTCTAAAGAGACATCATTCTAAGAGAACTTTTTGTTTAATAACTTAATAAAGCCATTCTACAAGTTCTATTTTAATTGACTTCACATTATACAGAATGCCTATAAAAAAAATCAGGAGTATAGAACATTAGAACATGTTTGGTGTATCAAAGTGCTCGAGCTAAGAGGACAGCCACTTTGTATAACAAAAATACTAAAGGTTAAAATTGCAACCACTATTTTAGTATTTTTCCCTCCCAACACCCTGCCATATACAGTGGAAACAAAAACCCATTAATATGATCATACTTCAGTGTATTTTTCACCAGATACCCACTTCTATTTCAATTGATGATTGAAATTCAACTCAAACAACAACATCCTACTACTCACTCAAAGCAACAAGAGATGAAGCCAGAAATATTTTAAGCTTACATTTTCTTTCTCCTATAAGCTAACAGATAGTTAAGCTCAATGTTATCAATTATTCTGGACACTGACTTTTACACAAAACAAACCTTGTTCACATCATATAATACAAATGATCACACTTCTACTTCCCAGTCTGATCAATACCATCAGATTCATCTTACAAGATAAGCACAGAAAATATACACAAAAAACTCATAAATCAACATTCCAATCATAAAACACCCAAACCTCCAAATACAAGATCAAAATCCTTAACCGTAAAATAGAAATCAAGTCAAAATTTCAATAAAATAACATTACAAAAATCTACAAGCCTCAACCATCACTTTCTTTCAACTTCAAAAACACAAAATGCCATCCAAAAACACAATTGTTCTAAAGTGCAATTGAACTCCAAACCACAAACAAAATAATCGAACATTGTGTTATTGACAAAACCATATTCAAAAAGAAAAAAAAAAGCCCAAAAACCTTTGAAGAACTCTTAAAATAACCATTCAATCAACATATATCCTGAACCTCAATGTAGAAGCCGATTTTGATCTTATAAGCTCAATCCCTTTTACTCAAAAGAATTGAAAAGAAGCCAATTCCGTATCGGAAAAAACACCCATTATGCAGATAACAAACCTTCGCTTTCCATTAAAACACTAATCACCATCCAATAACACAATCTTTTCAAATTCAAAAAAACCTCCAGTTTACACAAATCCAACATTGCATGATTAATAAAACTATCTAAAACCAAAGGACGATGTTACATGCACTCCTTATTTGCAGCTTGGCATGCAGTCTCATATCTCCAACAAGGTATATGTTTCGTGAGAGAAAATATATAATTCTTCACTTTTTTTCGTAAGTGATCCATACAATCCATTATAATATACACTTCATTTCTATAAAGTCATATCCGCATATGTTTCATTATGTAATATTTACACCTTCAGGAAAAATCAAAGCATGTGACAGCCACACAGGACAACTTTCCTTAACATTATCCAAAATCTTTAATGGCTTGTCCATCTCTCCATCCTAAGTCGACAGTTCACTCCTTTCTCTTTTCTGTGGAGAGAACGAAAATGGCCCTGTAGTTCAGAAGTTCAGCAGAAATGGGGACGAGCGGCAAGGGCAAGGAGAAGGTGGTGGAGCATGCAGAAACACACAGGCTGTCAGGGGACGTAGTCCAAGGGCCTACAGACCAAGACGGTTGGACGGTGGTCCGACGAAGGGGAGGTGCTAGACGGCCGACGGAAGTACAACAAGCAGAGAGAAGATTTGGAAAGCGCCCACGGGGAGGTCTCCCGGTGGGGTCATCTCCGAGGAACATTGTTTGCTTCCGTTGTCTCGGAAGTAGGCACTTCGCGAAGGAATGTCGGGATCCGCCGAGATGCGGGCTTGTAAAGGCGTAGGTCACCGTCGAGTAGTGTGCTCGTCCTACGACAAACGGCCGAGCCCCTCCACCCCTGTATGTCGGGTGGAGGTGGATTGGCTGCCGGAAGTGATGGAAAGGGTAAAAAATCTCAGCAGAAGCGTTGTTGTATCTTCGGTGGGTCACGAAGTTCTGACTTGTGACGAGATGCTCCATCTTTTGCGAGGAAGATGGAAAGGAATCCCCTTCCGTCCTTTCTGGAGGATCGGAGAAGGAAAGCTGATTGTCAGAGTCCCTACCTGGGCTGCTCGGGAATTCCTTCTATCTGAAGGTTCTCTTAGGGTTCCTGGGGGTGAATTAAAGATCCATGATTGTGACCTCTCCTCGGGAGCAATGGGGGTTACAGGACAACAACTGGAAGTGCAAATAATGGGAATCCCTTTGATGTGGCGTGTGGAAGGGGCGATTCGCAAGATTGCGAACCATTTGGCTTCCTGATGAACTTCAGGAAGTTCTGGACAGCCCGGAAGAATTCCCACCGGTGCGGGCCCTTGTCTGGTCTAAGCCAGGGATTATCCCGCCTTCTGTTATTCAAGTTTCACTGAGCGGCTGGGAGGTAAGGGTCAAGGTTGAGGTGGTAGGAGGTGGAGGTCGTATAACCTACGCAGACATGGTGAAGCAGGGCAGAACAAAGCAGGGCCTTCTACCTGACGAAGTGGCCACGGCACTCAGCCTCCATCCCAGTGCAGCCAAGGAAAGGAGATCTGCAACCAAGGTGGTGCTCCCGGAGGAGGGTCTGCCGTCCATCGGCGAGTTCCAGGCGGAGGACCCTTCGTCTCCCGGAGAGATCCCTATTCTCCCGACGGCCTCTCCCGAGACTGTACGTCCTGCAACTTCGGCGCCAATCACGTGGCGTTTCGTCGTTCGGACGTTGTTGGGGCGAGACGTACGCTGTCAGTGCCGGATCAGGGGGTACAGACGATAAAGTCGGTGGTGGTTGGTGCTGATGGCAGGGTGAGGTCCATCCAGTCTTCGTCGTACGATACCCCTGCAAAAGATGGTCCCTCTCCTGCTGCGATAGGGACTGATCAGGAAGCGGTAGGTGATAGCGACAGGGAGAGGCCCTCACGGTCTTCGTCTCACGTCTCCTATCCTTCGAAAGAGGGTCTCTCTCCTGCTGAGATTGGTGAACAGGTGGCGATCAGCAGACGTCTTTCACCACAGCTGGCGGGACAGACCCTAGTGTACTCTAGAAGAAACCGTGGTAATCGGGTAAAGCCCATGCCTCTCACACCCGGCTCGACTTGGTCAAGACATAAGAGGCCCATGGGCCTGACGGTGGCTGACCCGACTCCGACTGGGGCTTCTAGTCCACAATCTTTTGGGCCTAACTCCTCTACTACCCATAAGAAAGCCCAGGTTATTCATTCTCCCCTCCCTATTCCACCCTCGCAAAAAATGGGGGTGACATCTCCGGTATCTTCCATTGTTTCCTAGGAGGAAGAATGGATGGAGGAGGAGGAGGAGCTCTCGTCAGAGGTCGGCGCTTCTTCAGCTCACGAAGATCTCGAGGAGTCGACAGCAGAATCCCCTCGGGAAGATCGACTGCTACCGACTGATCTATTGACGGAGGGTGCTTCTGCTTCCGTCGAGCGGGTGGTTGCTCCCATCCCGGCGATTCATAGTCGGTTAAATGGAGGACAGTTCAACCCTTCCGAGGAACGACATGAGGAAGATCTAATCTTTGATGAGGGACCGGATCTGCAAGGCTCCCCGGGCTGCGCTTTGGGGAACGGCGCCGGTATCCTCTTGAGGAGGGGGGGAGCTAGAGGCCAGTTCAAATCCTTTTTGAAGGCAGCATTTGACGTGGAGTCTCCGAGTCCCAGTTTGGGGACTCAGAGAACGCACGAATGCTAGACAACTGCCGATAGGTGAAGTTGAGGGTTCATCAGTCATGATCCATGTACAAGGCCCTTTGCTGGAACGTCCGGGGACTGAATGACCCGGTTAAAAAAGCGGCGGTCAAAGATATAATCTCGACTCAAGGCATCCAGTTGGTATGTCTGCAGGAAACAAAAATGGAGACCTTCAACCAGGGAGATCTTCGGAGGATTGGTGGGCACATTCTTTCAGATTTTGTTTTCAAACCCTCAGTTGGGGCATCCGGGGGTATTGTTTTGGCTTGGAATGATAGACGATGGATCCGAAAAGATAGAAGGGAGGGTCGTTACTCTATCTCAGTGAAGCTTGAAGATGTTATCACAAGATGGGAGTGGATGTGGACAGGAGTGTACGGGCCTCATGAAGATGTGGACAGAGAAGCCTTGTGGGCTGAACTCAGCGGTGTGTTTGCAAGCTGGAACCTACCTTGGTGTCTCATGGGAGACTTCAATTGCACCCGTTTCACCGAGGATCGGAACCACTCCGAAAATCTATCATCAGCCATGATCAGGTTCTCTGATTGGATTTTGACAGAGGGATTGTTGGACATTCCTCTGGCGAATCAGAAATTTACTTGGAGCAATTTGAGGGAGCGGCCCTCCTGTGAGAAATTAGACAGGGTCTTTGTGAACCAAAGTTGGGAAGAGGCTTTCCCCCTCTGCAACCTTATAGCTCTACCCAGGCTCTGCTCTGACCATTCCCCTTTGCTGCTGTCCGGAGGGAAGGAAGCATGCAGATCTTACTCCTTCAAATTTGAAAACCGGTGGCTACAATGTGAGGGATTCAAGGAGGTGGTGACCTCCTCTTGGCGAGATCCAGTTCCTCTCCTTTCAGGGGCCAAGAAAGTGGCCTTCAAACTGAGACACCTTAAATGGGTCCTAAAGGCTTGGAACAGAGAGCATAAGCTAGCAAGGAGAAGCAAAGCACTGCTGGAAATTGAAGTAGCATATCTGGACAGTATTGAAGAAGCTGCTACCCTCTCCACAGCCCAGCGTTCTCGTCGAAGTGTCTGCAAGGAACAGTGGGACAGAATTATCAGGATGGAAGAAACGGAATGGAGGCAATGTTCGAGAGAGCTTTGGCTCAAAGGCGGGGACAATAACACCAAGTTTTTCCACAAGGCAGCCAACCAAAGAAGAAGATATAACAAGATTAGCTGTATTCAGTCTGAAGGCACCCTCTTTGAGGAGCCGGGGAGATTGAGAGGGCCCTTGTGAACCACTTTTCCCAAGCTTTTAGCAAACATAGGGCTGGCACCCGGAATGGAGAGATGAAGACCTTGGCAGAGTGGCAGCCGAGCAGTGGGCAGGGTTGGAGGCACCTTTCTCTGAAACAGAAGTCAAACAGGCTATCTTTGGGGCTGATCCGGACAAGTCCCCTGGACCAGACGGTTTCGGGCTGAGATTCTTTCAAGAGTTCTGGACAGTGGTGCTAGAAGATGTTATGGAAATGTTTCGAGACTTCTACTCAGGTGAGCAGGGTGTGGGGGGTTTAAATGCTACCTTCCTAGCATTAATCCCCAAGAAGGCAGGGGCTACAGAGGTTGGGGACTTTCGCCCTATTAGTTTGGTGAACGGATCTTACAAGATGATTGCAAAGGTCCTTGCTGCCAGACTTAAGAAGGTGATCGGGTCCATGGTGGAGGAAAATCAAACCGCTTTCATTCCAGGTAGACTTCTCCAAGATGGTTTTATGGCGGTGCAAGAGTGTATAACGGCTACGTACAAAGATAAGAGAAAAGGAGTGATCATCAAGCTCGACTTCTCGAAAGCTTTTGACAATGTCAGATGGGAATTCTTGTTCACCTCTTGCAAAGCCACGGTTTTGAGCCTCCTTGGATTCGGATGATCAAGGATTGTATTTCCTCAGCCAAGGCATCCGTTTTAGTGAATGGTAAACCGTGCGGTTTCTTCCATCTCAAACGGGGCCTCCGCCAAGGGGATCCCTTGTCTCCTCTATTGTTCACAGTGGTCACGAATGCATTCAGCCGTATGATGAAAATGGCGGAAGCAGAAGGGTGGGTTAGTGGCCTATCTATTTCTAGGGGCGGCCCAACCCTTTCGCACATTCAGTATGCAGATGACACCATCATTCTATGCCCGGCTAGAGCATCGGTCATCAGAGGTATCAAATTTGTGTGCAAATGCTTCGAGCTCCTTTCGGGTCTCAAGATCAATTTTCACAAAAGCTCGATGCTCGGGATCCATTTGGAGGAGGCAGATCTCTCCGCTCTCGCTCGTTGCTTCGGATGCCAGACACAATCATTCCCATGCCGACATCTCGGCCTCCCTCTGCATCTGGGAAAACTCCCTAAGGCTGAATGGAATCCTTTAATCAGCAGGTTTGAGCGCAAATTAGAGGGATGGAAGGGCAGGTCTCTAAGCTATGGAGGGCGCTTAACTCTCTTGCAGGCAGCCCTTACCAATCTGCCTGTCTACTTCCTCTCCATTTTCAAATTCCCGTCAGGGTGCTGCAGCAAATAGAGGTAATCAGACGGCGATTCCTCTGGAAAGGAACAGACTCAGATTGTAAGAGACCACACTTAGTGAAATGGGATCTTGTCTGTAGCAGGAAAAGTCTATGAGGGGCAGGGTTCTGAACCTGTCTGACCTCAACAAAGCACTTCTCAGCAAATGGCGGTAGAGATGGCTTTCTCTAAGGCCCAACACCTGGTGCAATCTGGTGGAAGCCCGCTACAGATGCGGAGGAGATTTCAAGAACAGATTCCCTATCCCTTCTCCAAGAATCTCTCGCTTATGGACAGACATCTTAGCCCTCACAGAGCCTATTTCGTTGGCATTCGGCTGGCGGCTTGGAAATGGTGATACAATCCAGGTTCTGGCAAGAAATTTGGTTGGGAGATACAGCTCTGAAAGACCATTTCGAGTGCATATTTCAGCTTTCTCCAAATAAATGGGGCAGGGTGTTAGACTTCTGGTCTGCCAGGGATCCGGAGGCACATGGGACATTCAGCTTCGACGGAACCTGCGAGATGAAGAAACATCGGTGCAGGCAGATCTTCTTCAAGCCCTGCAGGAGTGGCACCCCGGGAGATGGAAGCTGATGAGGTGACCTGGCGGCCACATCCTCGTCAGGGGTTCTCTATCAAGGGGGCCTATGACTGGTGGCGTAGAGGCATCCACCCGGTAGAGGCCACTCAACGAAAGGCAACTCAGATTTGGAGGGTGAAGATCCCTCTTAAGGTCAGATTTTTTCCTGGTTGCTCTACCAAAACAGGCTCATCACCAAAGCATACAGAGCCAAATGGGTGGAGGTATAGACAGTACCTGCCCGATGTGCGGTGATCAAGAAGAAACGACGGAACATTTGATGGTTTCTTGCCCTATAGCTTCGAGAATATGGGGACAGTTCCGTGAGGCTACCAGTATTTCAAACTCATTCACATCCCTGCAAGGCATGTGGGAAGCGGGAAAGGCAATGGCAGCCCAGGGAGATCGTAGTCACAAAGCGAAGGCATCCCAAACTTTTGTCCCCGCTGTGGCTTGGGCCATCTGGCTTACCCGAAATCAGGCGGTCTTCAGGGGGGCGAGAGTCTATGCGGAGAACATTTGGGAAATGAGCATTCACTTCATCAAAATGTGGGGTACTACCTTGGCGGGAGCCGCGAGGGTAGATTGCGTGGGAGGGAAAATTTGTATTCAGGAGTAATTCATGTATTTTAGTGGGCAGGTAGGTAGAGCCCTCATCTACTACCGCCCAAAATATTTGTATTTTCCCCTTACGGGCAATGCTTTAAATACATTCTAGGCATCTGCCTATCCTTCTCTCAAAAAAAAAACATTATCCAAAATCAATTAAGGTAAAGAAAAAAACAAGAAGGAAGAAGAGGTTTTACCATATCAGCCTTGGCAAGAGCATCCAACAACATGTTATACCCGAACACATCCAACTTGTACCCTCTCCTCCTCATCTCCTCATAAACCCTAAACCCCTTCACCACCTCCTTCAACCTCAAATAAGCCTGCAACACACATTTATAAGTGTAACAGTTATACTTCAACCCCCACTTCTTCACCATCCCCAAAAACCTCTCCATCTCCCAGACATCAACCCCCTCCCTTCCGACGATGCCAACCAATATATTCACTGTAGATATGCTCCCCTTCACCCCCTCCCTCTCCATCTCGTCCAAAACCACTTTGACCCGGTCAACAACGCCGCCTCCTCCGCCGTTGGATCCGGCGATCACGGTGAGGATCCGATTGTAGGTGAAGCAGTCGTGGCGGAAGCCGGGAAGGGTGGAGCAGTACCTGAAGAAGTCGACGGCCGTGGAGGGGCGGGACTTTAGGGTTTTGAGGACATCGCTCGCCTCAGCGGGGGTTAGGGTTAGAGTTAGGGTTTGAAGGTAGTCGGAGAGGTCGAGGAGGGGGTCCGAGGAGGAGGACGAGCGGAGGATGTTGGAGACGCGGCAGACGAGGTCCCGGCGGGGGAGGGCGTGGCCGCCACGACCGGGGTCGCGGGGGAGGTCCGGCGGGGGGTGGAGGACCTCGACGGAGATCTCGCGGCCGTCGGTTGTGGCGCCGACGATCCGGCCTCCGTATGTGGTGGCGTATGATCTTGTGGGACTGCCGAAGGAGAAGGCGGCGGCGGCGGAGGAGGAGGAGGTGATGAGACGGTGGAGGCGCATTGTTTCTGGAGAGTAAAAAACGGAGCGTCTGAAGGCGTGTGAAGTTGAGTGGGAGAAAACAAGTGGGCCGCAACCTTCACCGGACCAACTCCGCCCACATATTTTGGTGGCAAATGTCATTTTTACCCACCAAAACTCAGACCACATGTATTTTTATTTTTATTTTAAATAGTAAACATTATTTAGTAGAGTATATATGTATATCACACCATTTCGAGTTGAATAAAATCATCTTTAGTAAGTGTAATAAAATGTTTAATAAAGTATATATATCATCTAATAATCTAAATGATTCACTAGATTTCTAAAAAATTATATAAAATTGTATTTTGATTGATAAAAATAACTGAGTCTAATAGTGCTCATTTTATTTACCTATCTTTACAAAAATTACACAAAGGAAAATGTTAGACTCGATCATTTTTACAGTCAAAAAGACCACACATTTTTTTAAAAATAATAAACATCATTTATTGAGATATATGCAACAATAAAAAGTGTATATCGCTCTAGTTTGAGTTGAATGAATTATTTTTAGTAAGTGCAAAAAAAAAATTTAACGAAATATATACATCGTCTAACGATGTAAATGATTCACTAGATTTCTAACAAATTATAATAACTATATTTTGGACTATAAAAAAATGAGTGTAACAGTGCCCATAAAAAGCTTGGTTTACCCGATCTTTATACTTTGACTTTGTAAAGTTTATTTAACTTACTTAAATTTTATTAAGTTTTAAAAAACATGTTATAATTGTTTATTTTAGATTAAAATTTTTGGTTTACAATTTTAACAAGGAAAAATTCAAATAATATAACTTGTAAGTTGTGTGATCCATATAACCCGCTACTTTTTCTGAAGTTCATATAACCCCCTAAAAACACTTATGCAAATTTAAATTGCCCCCTCAGTTTACATATGAGGAATATTCTGCTAATATTCCATTTGATTAACCCTAGTTAAAAATACAGTATACCAAAAATCTCTTACAATATGTTAAAATATAAAAAATTCTTCATGATGATGATTTTACCTCTTGAATAGATTATAAAAACTTATTTGATGGGTTAAAATCATCATTTAATTTATAGATGATTTTTCACATTTTTAACACATTATAGGGTTTTTTAGTATATTGTACTTTCAGTTATGGTCAACCAACATAATATTCATCATCTGTCAGCAAAAACTTTAACTTAAAGGTTATTTGAATTTACATAAGTATTTTTAAGGGTTATATGAATTTCAGAAAACATCAAGGGGTTATATGGATTTCAGGCAATTTACTATATGTGTCTGCCTATAGTCTTCTTTTAAAAAAATAAATAAATAAATAAATTCTATATGATTGCTTTTCGAGAAATGGATGATGGTGAAGATAGAGAAACGAGTTTCTCATATAGGCAAATTTATCAACTACTAATTAACTTGTTTTGTGTGTTATTTGTTTAGATGTATTTTGTTCATTGTTTTGCGTGGGTTGATATTGAACCCTATAAGACATTGATAAACAAGATTTACTTTGCATATATATAAATACACAAGTTTGAAGAGTTTCTCAATCTAAGAAATCTTTTTCAAAGTTTTATATAATGAAATTAATAGATCGGGCCTCTTTTGCAATCCTATTTGCAGGCCCCACTTACATAGTATTATGAAAAGTGAATTATATACTTAGAAAATAAGTGTATAATTATTTTTTATGTTTATTTTATTTGCATACATAGCCCTCTTAAATCCCGTATTTGTAGAATTACTTCTCTTAGTTCCACCATTACATAAATACCCTTGCAATTTAAATAAGTCATCCAAATTTAAGCCTGAGATTAGTGTCCATGGGATTGATTAGAATATTTTCATTAGTCACCGTTAATCATAATAAATAGTCCAAAATACCCTCAACACTCTCCATTTGGACTGTCGAAGAGAAAGAGAGAGAGTGAGAGAGAGATTGATTGTGATTTGGGTGAGTTCTATTTGGGTTTGTAGTGTTAGGGATCGCAGCAGAAGAAGAGAAAGAAAGAAAGAGAGAGAGAGAAGTAATTTAGGGTTGCATAGGATGGATGGTTTAAGTGAGGGGTAAATTGGTTATTTCACAGGTATGGTTAAGAATCTAACCATTGTTCGATTTGCATTCCTAGCGACGACTGACGAAGGTGAAAAGTTGCATGACTTATCAAAGTTTCTGAGGTTTTCTACGTATTGTTGGAAATAAGAGGGGTAATTCCACAAATATGGGTTTTAAAAGGGCATATATGTAAAAAAAACTTTTTTAAAAAAATAAAAAATTTAATTTTTCATACATTGCATTAGTGTACTCTGCATTATGACAGTATAGACTCTACTACAACATGTGTGTCACAAGCGCATACATAATATGTATGGATGTACCAACATTAATGGAGACATCAAGAGAAGAGACTTGGTATATTTTTTGCATTTCTATAGGTTTGTCAAATGGGCGTGTCTATTCTCACCAAGCAATCGACTAAACCCACCATATATCTGTACCCACCAATTGAAACGTAGTTAGTTTCTAAACCAACCATGTTATAAATGCATCAACACACTTATGTGACAACACTATAACAAGGGTCAACAAGGTTCAAATTTGTGATAGACTCCATTGGACAATGCGTAGTTGACTAGTACTTCAAGAGATCGACCTAGGGTCAACAAGGTTCAGAGGTTTTAAACCCAATTTGACCAAGTTTAGTCGACCTGGGAGGTATGAATCACATTTGAGGACCTCGCTCGCCTCGGCGGGGGTTAGGGTTAGAGCTAGGGTTTGGAGGTAGTCGGAGAGGTCGAGGAGGGGGTCCGAGGAGGAGGACGACCGGAGGATGTTGGAGACGCGGCAGACGAGGTCCCGGCGGGGGAGGGCATGGCCGCCACGGCCGGGGTCGTGGGGCAGGTCCGGCGGGGGGTGGAGGACCTCGACGGAGATCTCGCGGCTCTCGGATGTGGCGCCGACGATCCGGCCTCCGTATGTGGTGGCGTATGATCGTGTGGGACAGCTGAAGGAGAAGGCGGCGGTGGCGGAGGAGGAGGAGGTGATGAGACGGTGGAGGCGCATTGCTTCGGGAGAGGTAAAAACGGAGCGTCTGAAGGCGTGTGAAGTTTGTGGATACCCCAATTTTGACCGTCCAGAAAGACGAAAACACTTCGAGTAACACCTGGGAATAACCCACATTTAGGCATCTAATAGAAAACCAAAAGTTCAGAAAATCGGAAACCCTAACCCTGAACCAAACCTTGGCCCCAAACCCTAAACCAAAAACTCTGACCCTAAACCAAACCCTGACCTAAACCTCGACCTAAATCCTGGTCCAAACCCTAACCCTAACCCCAAACCCTAAACCAAAAACCCTGACCCTAAATCAAACCTTGACCTAAATCCTGGTCCAAACCCTAACCCTAAACCCAAACTCTAACCCCAAACCCTAAACCAGAAACCCTAACCCTAAACCAAACCCTGACCTAAATCCTGGTCCAAATCCTAACCCTAAACCAAACTCTGATCCAAACCCAAACCCTAAACCCAAACCCTAACCCCAAAACCCTAGAAATCCCCTAAGTCCCTGGGAAGAGGCGGCTAGCCCTAACTAGCCGCCCCATACCAGGCGGCTAGTTGGCACTAACCGCCCCCCTGGCCGACCCTGAAGCGCTTCCCTGGATGGGACATAAAGCAGCATTAAATGCTGATCATTGCGGCGGGTTTTGACCTTTAGCCGCCCTATCTTGACCGGATCAATCCAAGTAACCGACCCAAGCCACCGCTTGTCAGAGATGAGACGTTTGGCAGGTCATGATAGGGGCGGCTACTAGGAAGTAGCCACCCCATACTAGACGGCTAGTTAGGACTAGCCGCCCTTCACCTGGTCCTGACAAGAAGAACCAGGGAATTAATGAGGGGTCTAATAAAACACACTATTAACCAAGTCATTCTATTACCCCCTAGATATTCCCCTGCCTCTTTTTTACTATAAATAGAGGAGGTTCAAAACATTTCTAACAACAATTCACATCCACCAAACATCTAGAATTCCAATTGATAATTCACTCATAGTTCACACCCTCTTCCACTACTAAAAATCCCTAGAGAGAGAGAGAAAGAGAGTTCCCTTTTGTGAGAGAAAAATCCATTCCTTACACAAACACACCCTCTCACTCCACCCTCCAGAAACCCGAGTTAAACCTAGCTTAACCTCTGTCCAAAACCAAACTCATTTCCTATCCGAAGTTCTGCCCAAACCAACCCAGGCCCCGGACGGCTAAACCCTAGTAGCCACCCCATACCCGACGGTTGAATCCCACTAGCCGCCCCATACCCACACCCCACTTGCACCCCTTTGTCCCAAGACTCCTTAAGTCAAGCCCCGGAAGCAGAATATGATTACCTATTTTTGACCTCTCTGTACGGTATATCTGTGTCTCAGAGCGGAGACCCCACAAACTCCCCACGTAGGCGACCAAATCCAACCCAACCTTTTTTAGCTTTTCGAAAAAGCAGGTGACGTGATCACACAAACCCTTGAATCCTCTTGAGCTGCTATAGGGCGCCTCAACTCCGGAACGACAACCACCCTTCCGAGAAGACGATCCGACCGAGCCCGTCCAGGGCACGCATCTGACTCCGAATCCTCCGAAGAACCACCACACACGCACGCCGCCTCAGCCGGATTTTTTCCCGCACCGACAAAGTTGAGTGGGAGAAAACAAGTGGGCCGCAACCTTGACCGGACCAACTCCGCCCGACTCGAGAGGCCCACATATTTTGGTGGCAACTGTCAATTTTACCCACCAAGAACTCAGACCACGTGTATTTTTATTTATTTTTTAAATAGTATAACATCATTTAATGGAGCTATATATGTATATCACACCATTTCGAGTTGAATAAAATCATTTTTAATAAGTATAATAAAATGTTTAATGAAGTATATATATCATCTAATAATCTAAATAATTCACTAGACTTTCTAACGAGGTATATAAAATTGTATTTTGATTGGTAAAAATAACTGAGTATAACAGTGCCCATTTTATATACCTATGTTTACAAAAATTACACAAAGGAAAATGTTAGACTCGGTCATTTTTACAGTCCAAAAAGACTACACATTTTTTTAAAAATAATAAACATCATTTATTGAGATATATGCAACGATAAAGAAGTGTATATCGCTCCAGTTTGAGTTGAATGAACTTCATTTTGAGTAAGTGTAAGAAAAAATTTAATAAAATATATACATCGTCTAACGATGTAAATGATTCACTGGATTACTAACAAAGTATATATGACTATATTTTGGACAGTAAGAAAATGAGTGTAACAGTGCCCATAAAAAGCTTGGTTTACCCCGTTTTTATACTTTGACTTTTTAAAGTTTATTTTAACTTACGTAAATTTTATTAAGTTTTAAAATACAAATTATAATTGTTTATTGTTAAATTAAAAATTTTGGTTTATAATTTTAACAAGGGAAAATTTCAAATAACCACTTGTAAGTTGTGTGATCCATATAACCCCGCTATTTTTCCTGAAGTTCATATAACCCCCTTAAAATACCTACGCAAATTTAAATTGCCTCCTCAGTTTACATATGAGGAATATTCTGCTAATATTCTGTTTGGTTAACTCTAGTTGAAAAACACAGTATACCAAAAATCTCCTACAATATGTTAAAAATATAAAAAAACCCTCCATAATGATGATTTTATCTCCTCTGAATAGATTATAAAAACTTATTCGATGGGTTAAAATCATCATTTAATTTATAGATGATTTTTCACAATTTTAACACATTATAAGGGGTTTTTTTAGTATATTCTGCTTTCAGTTATGGTCAATCCAAGCATAATATTCATCATCTGTCAACAAAAACTTTAACTTAAAGGGTTATTTGAATTTACATAAGTATTTTTAAGGGGTTATATGAATTTCAGAAAACATCAAGGGGTTATATGGATTTCGTGCAGTTTACTATATGTGTCTCTGCCTATAGTCTTCTTTAAAAATAATAATAAATAAATAAATAAATTCTAACTATGTAACTCTATATGATTGCTTTGTGAGAAATGGATGATGGTGAAGATAGAGAAACGAGTTTCTGATATAGTCAAATTTATCAACTACTAATTAACTTGTTTTTTGTGTTATTTGTTTAGATGTATTTTGTTCATTGTTTTGCGTGGGTTGCTATTGAACTCTATAAGACATTGATAAACAAGATTTACTTTGCATATATATAAATACACAAGTTTGAGGGACCGGATCCGGTCAGTGCTCGACTTTGATCAGTTCGGTCAGTACCGATCTGCACTACGTGTAAATCGAACTGCACCACTTATAAATCGAACTGCACAACCAATTGTTGGGTATATTTTTTTACTCTCTTATTGGATTCAATCAACTATTGGAGAAAATATGAATTCCTAAGTATCATCAGTATCCAATAAGAGAGTAAAAAATATACCCAACATTTTGTTGTGCAGTTCGATTTATAAGTGATGCAGTTCGATTTGAACGTGGTGTAGTTCGGTACTGACCGAACTGACCGAGCTCAGCACTGACCGGATCCGGTCTTCAAGTTTGAAGAGTTTCTCAATCTGATAAATCTTTTTCTATAAAGTTTTATATAATGGAAATTAATAGGCCTCTTTTGCAATCCTATTTGCACCCACTTACATGTTATTATGAAAAGTAAATTATGTACTTAAATAAATATGTGTATAATTATTATTTTTTTTGCATATATAGCCCTCTTAAATCTCGTATTTGTAGAATTACTTCTCTTAGTTCCACCATTACATAAATACCCTTGCAATTTTAATAAGTCATCTAAATTTAACCCTGAGATTAGTGTCCATGAGGATTGATTAGAATATTTTCATTAGCCACCGTTTAATTACAATAAATAATCCAAAATACCCTCCACACTCTCCATTTGGAAAGTTGAAGAGAAAGAGATAGAGTGAGAGAGATTGATTGTGATTTGGGTGAGTTCTATTTGGGTTTGTAGTGTTAAGGATTGCAGCAGAAGAAGAGAAGGAAGGAAAGAAAGAGAGGGAGAGAAGTAATGCATGGTTGTGTAGGATGGATGGTTTAAGTGAGGGGTAAATTGGTTATTTCATAGGTATGGTTAAGAATCTAACCATTGTTTGATCTGCGTTCCTAACAACGACTAACGAAGGTGAAACGTTGCATGACTTATTAAAGTTTCTGAGGTATTATGTATTGTTGGAAATAAGAGGGGTAATTCCGCAAATATGGGTTTTAAAAGGGCATATGTGTAAAAAAACTTTTTTTAAAAAAAAAATAAAAAAATTTAATTTTTCATACATTGCATTAGTGTACACTGCATTATGATAGTATAGACTCCACTACAACATGTGTGCAGCAAGCGCGTACATAATAATGTGTGGATGTACCAACATTAATGGAAGACATCAAGAGAAGAGACTTGGTATATTTTTGCATTTCTATAGGTTTGTCAAATGGGCGTGTCTATTCCCACCAAGCAATCGACTAAGCCCACCATGTATCTGTACCCACCAATTGAAACGTAGTTAGTTTCTAAACCCACCATGTTATAAATGCATCAAAACACTTATGTGACAACACTATAACAAGGGTTATATTCCGTTGGACAATGTGTAGTTGACCAATACTTCAAGGGATTGACCTAGGGTTAACAAGGTTCAAAGGGTTTTAGACCCAATTTGACCAAGTTTAGTCGACCTAGGAGGTATGAATCACATTTTTTGGGTCGAATGGGATCAGGAAGGATTAGATAATTCTGGACTCCATTCAACCACGTTTGGTCACCCATAGTGGTGACTCTGTGTGATCAACCTAGGAGGTTAAAATAAAATATATGGGGTCGAACGGGGGTCAGAAAGGGTCAAATAGTACTGGACTCCATTCGACTAGGTTTGATTGCCCGTCACTAACACAGGTGACTTTGTATGGTCGACCTAGGAGGTTAAAATCACATATTTCAAGTTGAATGGGGTTAGGAAGGGTCAGAGAATTCTGGACTATATTCGACCAATAACAGTCGATCATAATTTTCACTTGGCGACTGTGTTTAGTCGAGTTGGGGGGAGATGACATGGTGGGGTTAGCCATTCAAGAAACAAAACCATGATAAATTTTTTTTTTGGTCGCTAGTGGGTTTTGGGAAATCCTAGGTGGGGATAGACGCGCCCTTATCAAATCCATGGCATCACTAGAACCATGACTAGCTAAACATTGAATGATCGAGGTACATTGTCACTCTTGCAAATCAAACATATATATGTTTGGAAATTAGTCTATTCAAAATATATGCCGATCAAATAGAGTACATGTTTTCTCAAAATATGAAGTATTCCATCATAAATTTTATATATTGTGTTAAATGCTATGACATTTGCAGAAGTGTTTGAGTGCATCTATGTTCTTAATATTTTGAATTATTCTAGAGGGACTAATATTTCTTCTTCTTTTGAAAAATAGTAGAGATTTGCTATATGGAATTCATAAATTAAAAAACGTAGTACTAAATCTGAATTGGAAATGAAAGGAAATAGAGAGAAGTCTAAAATGTGGAGACTCATTTCATGTGTGGATACACACAAAGACAAAAAAAACTAATGCATTCAATCATTCCTATAATTCTCTCTTTTTCTTCAATATATATGCAAGATTAGACTAATATGTATTAGATTAAAAAAAATATTAAAAATGTTGTAAACTAAATAAAATACATACACACAAGTATATATAAACAAAGCATACAAGGCGTATAGAGAAGACAAGTGTAGAGAGATTTCTTGTTCACTATTTTTTGTTATGGAATACATGAGAGATCCCTCTATTTATAGGGTGCATGGAGGAATTTCAAAGGTGAGAAGTTACAAATCCATAGAGGTGACGGGGTACATAGTGGGGTGATTAATAGTGGGGGTTATGGAGTTGAAGAGTGGGGGAGGTTATGATTAGGAGTGGTGGGTATCCACTATATTCACAACACTCTCCCTTGGATGACCACCACGCTAAGATAATTGCCTCATTAAAACCTTACTTGAAAAACCCAGTGGAAAAAAACAAAGCGAAGGAAAAAGAGTACAATGTAACTTAATCGTATAATGGTGTATGCGTTTAATACTGCCTCGTTAAAACCTTGCCAGGAAAACCCAATGGGACAAAACCTAGGCGAATGAAAAAGAGTATAGCACGCAAATGTCATCTAAAAATATATTCCCCCTCATAATGATATGGCCAAAAAGATTTGTTACAAATATGTTGTGTCCGATGTCGTACACCACCTTTTTGAATGTTGATGTGGGCATGCTTTAATGAACAAATCGGTGAGAATGTCCTTCCACTGAATTTGTCAAACAACGATTTCACATTCACAAGCTTCACAATGATTAGAAGATGTGGCTACCAACAACTTGTAAAATAAAACTCCAAGAGATTGTTGTAGCACCACATGTAGATACATAACCTGTTTGTGAGGATCTGAAAAAATATCTTAAATATTCACATCAATATTCTTTCAACAAGAGACCACTTGTGGAATTCTTTTAGTAGAATAAACCAACATATGTTGTTCCATGAATATATTGAAAAATGTGTTTAACATCATGTCAGTGCCTTCAAATTGATGCAAATTTATATCTGGCCCATAAATTAAACTAAAAATACAACGTCAGATTTAGTACACTGTATCAAATATAATAAATCATCAACTGCAAAAAGATATGGTACTTCAGGACCAGAAGATTTTGGGTCAAGTGACCTGATAATCATAGGAGTACTTAATGGATGACATTTGTCCATATTAAAGCATTTCAGAACTTTTTCAATATATGTTGTTTGATGGAAAAATCTCTCTTGAGTTTCGCTCGATCTGCAGGCCGAGACAATATTTAGTTTTCCCAAGGTCTTTCACTTCGAATGCATTCATAAGATATTCTGTAGTTTTGTTGAGCTCTTCAGGAGTATCAATTGAATTTATGTTATCAACATAAATTGTCAAAATAGCAAATCCCTTACTAGATATACTTATAAGGACACACGGGTAAATGAAATTGTTTTCATATCCTGCTTTCATCAAGTATTCACTAAGACAGTTACACCTACTACGTTAAGCTGTACAATGAACGTCTTAGCTTTATTGAGTACATACTCTTTGATTTTTGTTTTAGGCAATTTATATCCTTCAGAGATTCATATAAATTCCCATATAGATAAGTTGTTACTTCGTCCATTAGTCTCATATCAAGTTTTTCAGAAATTTCGAGACTTTCTCGTCAATGGAACATTTTCGAATCCATGAGTGATGAGTATGTTTATTCACAGTCAAATCACAGGATTCTGCAAGAAACCTTGTGTCATAAGACGTGTCTTATATCTAGAAATTTTATTTTCTCATTTCAGTTTCTTACAAACACCCATTTGTAACCTTTAGGGTTAACATCTTTTGGGATATGTATTATAAGTTCAAATACACCACACTTTTCAAGAAAACTCAATTCTACTTGAATAGCATCTTTCCACTTTGGCCAATTATTTCTTTGTCGACATTCATTTATGTTGTGTGGTTCATTGTAATCATCTCCCTTTGAAATTTCAGTAGCTACTTTGTATGATAAATATGTTATCGATGATTATTTATTTGCGATTCCACATTTCTCTTATATGCATATAAAATATAGAGATCTCAATATTATTAGGTATTTTTTCCTCTTCAAGAGTTTGTATAGTCACTTCTGGAACTTGTTTCTCTTCAGGGACATTATACTCTTCTGGAGTTTTAGAGAAAGTGAATCTATTGTTCATAATCTCTTCTAGAGCATTATATATAACTTCTTCTGGAGCATTATTAGAGCATGATTTTTCATTTAATCTTCACTTTTAGGGAGCTGAATCTTTTGAACCTATTGATCTATCACGCTTCTGGCGTGCATTAGGAATTTGATTTTCACGTTGAGTGGTACGTGAGTCTAGATGAGACAGAGTGGATGAATTCCACGATAATTCTCGTCGTTCTTTAGGAACAGATCGTACTTTAGGTACATTCTTCCCTCCCCCTAACGACGGGAATATTGTCTCATTAAAATGACAATCCGCAAATCATGCGGTAAAAACTATCATCGAGCAAAAGAATCTTCTGGTTCTTTAGTATATGCCCAAATGAATAGTTCAACGCATTATCGTGTACCATAGATACCGAGATGGTCATGCCAAATCATAAAGATCATAGAACTTCTGGTTCATATGATTAATTATGGATATTTATATTATAACCCTTAGGCATAAAGCTTTTCTAATGTATGTTTCTAGCATGAGACATTATTAATGTATAGATATTTCATAATTTTATAATGGCATATATTGAGATATGTATCTTTATTAGACTTCTTCTGGATCTACATGATATAATGTATCGTTGATACAAAATTTTATATCTTTTGATAATATGATATCTGCTCTTCTGGAGCCTTCGATCAAGTTTGTAATACCAAAAATAATATTATCATTTGCATTAATTAATATTAAATTAAAAAATATAAGATAAATATGAAAGTGCATTTCATGCAATAAAGAAAAATAAAGACGTAAATATAAAATTGAAGTACATTGACAAATATCTAATCATATATGAAATACATGACCAATAAAGAGTTTACGCCTACTTGAGGTACACAATTGTAAATACCCCAATTTTGATCGTCCAGAAAGACAGAAATACTTCAAGTAACACCTGGAAAAATCCCACATTTGGACATCTAATAAAGAACCAAAAGTTCAGGAAACCGGAAACACTAAACATAACCCTAAACCCTAGCCTGACCGGGAACCCTAACCCTAACCTAAACCAGAAACCCTGATCCTAAAACCAGACCCTGCCCCAAACCAGGAACCCCCACCTAGAGAAACTCTAAACCCCAAAACCCTAGAGAACCCCAAGTCCCTGACAAGGGGCGGCTATCCCTAACTAGCCGCCCCATACCAGGCGGCTAGTTAGCACTAGCCGCCCCCCTGGCTGACCTTGAACCGCTTCCCTGGATGGGACATAAAGCAGCATTAAATGATGATCATTGCGGCAGGTTGTGACCTTTATCTGCCCTATCTTGGCCGGATCAACCCAAGTAACTGACCCAAGCCACCACTTGTCAGAGATGAGACGTTTGGTAGGTCATGATAGGGGCGGCTACCAGGAAGTAGCCGCCCCATCCTGGGCGGCTAGTTAGGACTAGCCGCCCTTCACCTGGTCCTGACAGAAGAACCAGAGAATTAATGAGGGGTCTAATCAGACACACTATTAACCAAGCCACTCTTTTACCCCCTGGGTATTCCCCTGCCTCTTTTTTACTATAAATAGAGGAGGTCCCAAGCCTTTAAATATCATCCACAATTTACATCCACCAAATCCCAATCCATTTGATATCAATTCCCTTCCCCCACTAGAAATCCCAAGAGAGAGAAAAAGAGAGCCCCTTTTGTGAGAGAAAAATCCACTCCCTACACAAAAAAACACCCTCTCATTCCACCCTCTAGAAACCCGGGCTATGCCTAGCTTAGCCTCTGTCCAAGACCAAACCCATTTCCTACCAAAGTTCTGCCCAGACCAGCCCAGGTTCCGGGCGGCTAAACCCTACTAGCCGCCCCATACCCAACGGCTGGATCCCACTAGTCGCCCCATATCCACACCCCATTAGCACCCCTTTGTCCCAAGACTCCTTTAGTCAAGCCCCGAAAGCATAATAGAATTACCTGTTTTTCACCTCTGTGTACGGTATATCCGTATCTCAGAGCGGAGACCCCACAAACTCCCCACGTAGGCGATCAAATCCAACCCAACCTTTTCCTGCTTTTGTATAAAGCAGGTGGCGATCACACAAACCCCTGGAATCCTCTCGAGCCGCTGTCGGGCGCCTCAACCAGGAACGACACCACCCTTCTGAGAAGATGATCCGACCGAGCCCGCCAGGGCACGCATCCAATATGAATCTCCGAAGAACCCCCACACACGCACCCCCCCCCCACCGCGGATTCTCTCCGACACCGACGGAATCCGACGCCGATAAATCTGGCGATCACGGTGGAACCCCCATCGTGAAAAATAACAAAAGGTAATCCTCTTCTGCCCCCCTTTTACAAGATTGACTAGAATGCTATCAACCCTCTAGGAAGGTTAGAGTTTCCCACCCCTCGAATCAGATCCTCCTCTACTTCGCATCACAACATCATTTACTGCTTTGTAAGCCGCACACCGCTGCGCAATCCTTTACTGCTTTGTAAGCCGAACACCGCTGCGCAATCCTATACTGCTTTGTAAGCCGCACACCGCTGGGCAATCCTTTACTACTTTGTAAGCCGCACACCGCTGCGCAATCCTTTACTGCTTTGTAAGCCGCACATCGCTGTGCAACCCTTTACCACTTTATTTACTGCTTTATATTTGCATTCATTCCCTTAAATCATTCCACACGCATCATGGAATCCCACCTAGAGGAGGAGATATTAGATCAGAGAACCCACCAAGAGGGTCAGACCACACAATTCCTGACCCATCTAGAGGAAAAGATGGTCAGTCTAGGGTACCAATCCATAGAGGACATGTTTCATGACCTCGTCGACTACCGACATGCCAAGACCATGAGACAGGAAGCCCCTGTCGAAACCCCCAAGGCCATTCCCAAAACCCCGTCCACACCCAGCCGCTCGGTCAATCCGAGCATTTTTTCGTTCACCCCCCTTTCCTCCGCGAATCCAATGTTCCCAACCATTTTCACCCCAAGCCCTTACCATGCCACCCTAAACCCGGGACCGCTAGGCAGCCCTCCCAGGGGAGAAACACTGGATGAAACCATCCGGAGAATCCTCTCCGAGACTGGTCCCTCAGCCCCCAAGCACATGTCTCTACATAACCTGAGACAAATCCCGTCAGTCCACCTGCCGGAGGGATTCAAAATCCCCAAATTCCGCCGGTATAATGGTCGAGGAGATCCAGACATCCATTTAACTGTCTTTTATCTAGACGCCCGCCCATTTCTAGATAATCAACCTCTGCTTGTCTTCCTCTTCCAAAAATCATTGGAAGGAGAAGCACTACAATGGTTCTCCACCCTCCCTATAGATCACTTGTCGAACTTCTCGATTGTAAGCGAGAAGTTCTTAGGCCGCTACAGTTACCAGAGGATCAGAACCTCCTCTATTTCGGATTTAACCGTAGAGAGAATGAGGCCTAGGGAGGAATTTGAAAAATACGTGTCGCGGTGGCGCACACTTGTCCACTGAACCGGCCTGCAACTCACAGAATGTTAAGAAATTGACATGATGTTACAGAGCCTGAGTCCAAAACTTCGTACAAGCCTTTCGTACGGGGACTATACTACATATCAGCTTCTAATTGACCGTCACAACAGGATTTTCCGTTGTGCAGCCCTAGTAGTCCAAACCCAGTCCCCACCTATCAGCCATAGGGTTGGACAACCGCCTCGTAAGGCACAAACCCCCACGGTAGAGGGGATTACCCAAGTATCGGCACTCTACCCAAACAGAGCACGGGTTCCTGATCGAGGAACGGCTCCGAGACAGTACACGTCCGGTTCATCCGAGTATGCACCGCCTCGGCCAATCAACCAAAATTTCGCTACTCGATCAATACCCGTCCCCATGCCAATACAACAAAACCCCGCAGCCCATGATTCCCCAATTCAGGCCCCCTTAATCCAAAACCAGGACCAAATCAGGAGCCCTTTTATTCTACCCTCCCAAGAACGCAAGGCATAGCCCCTAGAGAACCCGCGCGCAGCCCCCGTGATAAGGCTGCACCTTCCTCCTTCTACGGCCCGAGATGGTCAAACAGAAGGGATAGCTATCCTCCCCTTCCAGAAACCCTAGGAAGCATCTTTAGAGCCTTATTAAAGGTCAATAGCATTTCCTTACCCATGGCTAGACCTTCGCCTATTGGTGCCGACCCCACCCGTTTTTGTCAGTATCACCGACATCACGGCCACACCATCGAACAATGCTCCTCGTTTCGAGACATCATCTACAAACTTGATGAAGAGAGGCGCTTAGACTGGGCCACCATCAGGGGACTCAAAAACAACCTAGTTACAAAATAACTAGAAGTCAAGCCAGCCCCAGAAACCCCCAGCCCTGTAGGAGCCAGAACTCAAGACCCAAGGCCAGCCGCAAGAGTCCCAAGAGCCCCAGAAACCTAGTTACATGTGTGTTTTGTCCTCTCTTATATACTACTCCTATGATGCCTGGCTCAGACCCAAGAGTCCCAAGAGGCCCATGGATTGGGTGAGGTTGAGGATGTTTAGTCTCACATCGCCTAATGGGAGGAGATAGTTTGTGCTTATATGTGAGCACAACTCTTACACAACAAGACGCGTTTTAAACCTGTGAGCCCATTTAAGGGCAAAGCGGACAATTTCTTAACACAATTAAGAGGAGAGATTTATGTTTTACATGGGTTTTGCAACCATCTTTTCATCTTCTTAATAACAACCCGACACCATTTATTAATTTATATAAACCCACCCAACAAAATTAATTTTCATTATATATTACGAATGCCATTGAATAACAAAACAAATTTCATAAATATTGCAAAACTCAATTATGAAGATTAAAGGATTGTTTCTTATAAAGAAAGAAAAGAAAAACATTGTATCCTATAAAAAAATAAAACTACAAATCTAAACAAAATTACAAATCTATGCCTATATTGACGATTGAAACGTGAACATAAATCGGTTAGGCACTAAAATTGAGAAAGCTGATTAATTTGTTCTTGCATTTGTTTCATCTTCTCATCCCTTTGTTGATCTTGTTCGTGCATTTGTTGCATTTTTTCTTGCATCTCTTGCGTATGGGTGCATCTATGTCCTTGTTCTCTCTCCCCTGCAAATTATTGTGTTGGTGTAAGTGGAGACAAACAGCATATACTAGTAAAAAAATTCAAAGGCATTTCTTTCAAGTGAATAAAAGATCACATGGAAAAATCATATAAAACTAAATCTAAAGAGATGCACAATAAATAAATTATTACATTATGCTAATAAAACAATCCATATAAAAAATGCTGAAAATATGATCAAATGCATCAATTGTTTGGAACCCTAACTTTTTAGAAAAAAAATACAAAAATTATAGAAGAAAAATAATAAGAATATCCTTACAGAATGGAAGATCCGCATAACTGTAAGGACTGATGAAGAGGAGAGGAGCCCAATGATTCATGCGAGTTTTAGAACCAACGAAGAGGAGAGGAGCCTGGTGGAGAAGACAATATATCATGGGGATTGCACACAACACAATGAGTTGAGAGAAGCCATGTAAATGACACACCACCCTCGTTAGCGAGGTGGTGAATGTATCCGCTTTTCAGCGGCGTATCTGGGTTTCGAACCCCGTCCGACCCTTTGAAAAGGGTGTCCTCGGCCCACTGGGCTACTACCAAAAAAAAAAAAAAGCCATGTAAATGATAATAGAAGAAAATATATGGGAGGGTGTTTTGAAGAGATTGGCTAAGAGAGGAGAGAAGAAAATATTTTTGTGATGCTTTATAGAAACACAACATTAAAAACTTTTAATGGCGCCAATTTTTCTAAAATTTCTTAAATAGTGCCAACTATTCCGCCAATTTTTCTTACCTTTTTTGCTATGGTTTTAAAATGTATATTGAGGTGGTTTCTAACAACCGCGTAACATAAACATATAAGGGCAGCATTTATTTGGTGCCAGCATTTCCACCTAATATTAGCTACATTTTCTAAACATAGCAATACTATATATGGTGGTGGTTTATTAAAAAACGCGACAATAACATTATCATTCACTTATACCCACAATAAAAGTGACATTTTGTTGGTAACCACCGAGATAAAATATATATTGTGGTGTTTTAGAAGAACCACAACAAATAAAAACGCCTCTATATCCCCCTTTTCTAGTAGTGTTTCTTAAATATAAACAGATCATCCCCCTCTCATTTATTTATTATATAATTTTTTTTTTTTTGTAAATGTTGTGTTTCGGATCCATGAAATTTTGGCTGCAAATTTTATCAGCTACTATTAAATTGCTTTTATTTTGTCATGTGTTTTCACTTTTTTTGGGTATGCATGTATATGCATGTATACGGTATACCATTGAAAGGTATACTATTTATTTTTATTTTCATTTTTATATCATAAAAATAACCTATTTATTTTAATATCATTGTAAAGTTTAAAAAATAAGCATATTTATCATTCAGGATAAGATCTATCAGATTTTGGTAAAGTTTTGTATATGAAAATCATTCAAGTGAAAGAAAAAGACCAAAATACCCCTTATTTTATTTTTTAATAATTATTTTTTCAAAAAAGTAGAGAATTGTACTCTCTGTTTTTAATCTGATTTTGAATAGTATTTGCTTTTTTTTAAAGTTAGTTACATTTGTCAGATTTGTTTTTTTTTAAAATGTATCTGAACATTATAAGCATCTTATTTTTGTAATTTTTTTCCTTTTATGCAGTTTATGTTTTCATTAAAGTTTTAAAATTTAGTTACATTTGCAAATGTCACTGAATTTTATATGCATTATGCTCTGTTTTTTAATGTGATTTTGAACAGTATTTGTTTGTTGTTTTGAATTGTTAAAGTTCAGTTACATTCGAGATCTATTAGAACTTATATATGTACTATACTTCATGTTTTATTTTTGTTTTTAAACCATGTTTGTTTTTTCTTGAAATCCAGTTACATTCTAAATGTATTTGATATTTATATGCATTATATTTTCATTTTCTTGAATTTTTTTTCTTTTAAAAGTCAAATACATTTTAAAATGTATATGAATTTTAAATAAAAAAGTGGAGGTGAAGGTCAGAGGAGTTGGAGGTTGGATGAGAGTGCAAAAGGTAGCTGAATTACCTCTCATATGATAGAAGGTGGCGGGAGGAATCGAATGGTGAAGACGCCACCAGAGATGAGTAGAGTGGCCGAAATAAGGCGATGGTTTAGGAGGGTAAAAAAGAAATTTCTAAAACAAGGTGGGGAAGAGGTTACACGAGAACAAATAAGTGGGAAAGAGTTTCTCGAGTGCAAAATATGAATTTTTAAATGATGGGTAATATTGTTTTTTGTTATTTTACTCTTTTGTAAAAGTCAATTAGGCAACCATTGAAAAAGCGGAACCTAATGAGGACTGTCAGTGGGGCTTAAAATCTGGGGCTTAGATAGCAAGACTGTATGCTCATCCATTCAGTTAAAATACTTTAAAAGGCGATGACACTAATTTAGGTGATCAAACAAGAAAATTAAATCGAGATTTTAAAGATTATTCTCTGTTCATATATTATACATAAAAAAATATAATAGTCATCTAAATTTTTAAGATGAAGATTAATCATGCAAGAATATGTACAGTATATAATACAACATATACAATTTTATAATATATCTTCATATTCAAATATTTATCCAAAACGGATACATTATTATACATTATTGATATTCTAATATCAAATCATTTTTAATAGGTAAATGAATATAAATGAATATTTTTAATCTTTTATAAATATAGCATATACATCATTTGTTCCACTTTCTACCAAGTTTTCCCCTTACTTCTCTATATTTGCAAATGAATATTTATAAATGAGCTTTGCTACACAGGCCCATCATATAGGCCCCTCCCACAGGCCCCATGAGTTGTCAAGATGTCATTGGCTATCTTGTTGACTTTTGTAAAAGGGCAAAAAAACTAAATACCAAAGTACCTCTCATTAAAATCCACTTCCTTATTTCTCTCTTTTTCTGTTTTTTTCCTACTCGTCTTTATGTCCTTCTCCACGATTTAAACAATTTCAAATTTTTTTAGGGTTTTCAAAAACAAAAACAGAAATCTGAATCAAAATCAAAATTAAAATGAAACCAACAAAAAATCACCTTTTTGTCTAAACGACAAAGATAACCTAAGATTTTTTGTAGAATCAGTTTTAAAAAAAATGTTCATCACGAGGATTCAACAGCAGCTATAAAATGGGTACGTAATCATTTTTTGGTATTTAAAAAACCTCTTTGTTATATTTCAAGATCTTATAATTACATGAATATGATGTTTTTTTTTTCTAGTGTATTTTTTTTTTTGAATAGATACAAAAAGTAACTTTTTTTTAGAGAAAACTGAAATGTATGTCCAATTTTTGTTTTTGTTTGTTATGGAAATGTATCTGAGAAAAAAATTACTGTAAAAATTTTTCAGATTTTGGTTAATATTTGATATCGACAAATGTAACTAACAATGACAATGTAATTTTTTTTCCCTCTTACTACTGATGGTGACCATAGTCCATATCGCACCCGATATATTATTTTTGTAGGGTCAAGACAGGTATATTAACATGTTTCTTTATTTCAATTACATGTTCTTCAATTTTGGTTAATAGTTCATATGGGTAATGTAAACGTCTAATGAATGTAATTAATTTTAAGGAGTTGGTGCTGTGTAATGGTGATCATAAAAATGTAACTAACTATAACAACGTATTGCTCAATGTAAATATTTTTTTTCAGTTTGTTTACTATTACTACTATGTTGAGGTGACTGTATTTCTAATGTAAAAGACTGACATTAACTATGCAGCAAATGTAACTAACTATTACAAAGAACTATCTGTGTTGAGTTGTGTAACGATATTGTCACTTTCAGAATGTAACTTGATTGGTAATGTAACTGAGTCCACTGTATTTCCTACATTGAAATGCAAAAAATTATAAAATAAAAATAAAATACTATAATAATGACAAGAAATCAGATAAACCTAAAAATTTAAAAACAAATTATAAGACTAATAGTTCCACTAAAGATCATATTAAAAGTCATTCATATTTTGGAGTGCAGTTTTGTTTCACAATTACATTGTTCTGAAAGTTAGTTACATTGTCAATGTAACTAGTTTCGCTTATATTCAAAAACATTTAATAAGGTAGTTACATTTGCAATAAAATGTGACAAAAAAGACCAAAAAAGAGATATATATGTAACTAACATTCCACAAGTTAAACAACTCATGTACCACGTTTAGAACCACATTTCACGTAAAAAAAATCTAGAAGATTTGTGTTAGATCATCTAAAATGAAAAACATGCCAATAAAAATAATTTACTATCACAGACCATATTCAACAAATATAAATTTTAAAATCAAGTAATTACACACGATTGCGTAAACATATATCATTTCCGATCTAGTGCTAGGTGTTTTTAAAAACAATAATGGTGTTTTAAAAGGAAATGAACTATTGATTATGGATGTATAAATAATTCAATTGGAATGAATTCAAAAACAAAACAAGAAACGTAAATTATAAATGGAAATGATTTATTGTTACCGTCATTATTTCTATATAAGTGGAATGGAGTAATTATTATTGTCTCATTAATCATGGGTATAGGTGGAAGGGAGTAATTATTATTGTCTCATTAATCATGAGAACAATTACCGAATAAAGAAAAAACTATAAAAAGGATAAAACAGATATTATGTATATGGGGCTTACTTGGGGCCTATAAAGATGGGGCCTGCCAATCATTTTCCTTTATAAATATAGCATATACATCATTTGTTCCACTTTCTACCAAGTTTCCCTCTCACTTCTCTATATATACCTCACACGCTTAGTTGTGCCCACTCAAAAAGTAATTTCCATGGCAAACTCCACGTCTCTCTATTGGGTGCGGCTATAGCCACCCCACAACCTCTCCTACCCACAACTTTTATTTATAAATAAAAATATTTCGTTACATTTTTTCTCACCCCTAACCCACCCCAAACTTTGAAGTGTTCACTATTCCGTTCGACATGTTTCATGTCTTACGTGTTTAATTTGATTCAACATGATTCATGGCTTTCTAGAATAAAAAAACATTAGTGTTATATATCCCGTTCGACATGCTTCATGTTTTTCGTGTGCAATTTGGTTCGGCATGGTCCATGGCTTTTCTGTAATAAATGTTTTGTTGTTTGGGTAAAATGTGAATAAAGTATGGATAATAATTCATAAAAAGTGAAAAAATAATAATATAATAGTTAATTTGACATGTGATTTATACGAGGTGAAAACAGTTGATTTGACAGTGGACCCATATATTCTTTGGGTGAAATAACATATAATAACTTTAATTTCAGGGGTAAGTTAAAATCCATATACTACTTTATACTAATTTATTATGACATATTTTATCCCTACCTATTTTATGTTTCCAAACACCCTTCATCCCTTATTCCCTTTTATACCAGGTTACCCGGGGGCTTATTCCTGTTCCAAACATACAGGGGCTTGAAGTGTTCTGTATCTCGTTCGACATGCTCTATGTCTTCCATGTTTGATTTGTTTCGACATGGTCCATGACTTTCTGGAATAAAAAATATTTAAAGTGTCATGTATCCCGTTCGACATGCTCCATGTCTTCAGTGTTTGATTTGGTTCGACATGCTCCATGGCTTTCTAGAATAGTGGATGGGGTGGGGTGAAAATGATTTGGATTGAATATTTATATAAGGCTGGGCTTATGAAGTGGAGATATATGGCTGGGTAGGGAAGAAAAAGGGGTGGGTAGGAGAGGTTATGGGGTGGCTATAGCCACATTCCTCCCTGTTTTCTCCTCCTCCTCCCCCTTCTTCTTCTTCCTCTTCCCCTTTGTTTTCAATGTAAAATTTGTGAAGAGATGCCCCCACATTAAGATCCCCACCTGTCGCGGCCTCATCGCCAACGAACGCTGCTGCGCCGCCATCTCCGACGCTTACCGGACCTCCGGCCGTGGCTGCATTTGCATGCAGCTAGGGATGGTGGAGTCCAAGGACCTCCTCCCTCGTAGTCTCAGCCTCTGTGATAAATGCCTGCATGAGAAATCCAAGACCCATTGTTGTCATCATTCATCTTTCATTTATAAAGCCACATGCATCAGGGAGGGGGAGCTTCTCCCTCATGGTGTCGAGATCGAGGTGGTTCCTCCCCGATTCGCAAGTTGTTGCCACAAATCTGAAAATCAAAAATTCCCTTGAAGATCAAGATCTTTGTGTGGCTTCTTTATCACAACATGGTGGTGACGTTGGTCTATAGGGTCAAATGGAATCGGTTGGCCTCAACTACATGCATCCTCTCTTCAGAGGAATTAGAGACGGCGCAACACTTATTATATCAGTGTCAGATTGCTCATTGCTTGTGGTCGGCGATCGGGGACGCTACTGGGCTGTCCCTGACCTTCCAATTACTGGAGGAGCTCTGGTCTGCTAGCAAGGACCTTCATCATCCCAGCGCGGGTAGGGCGGCGGCCCACATCTCTCAATCAATCGTCTCAGCAGGTACTTGGGCGATTTGGCTCTCATGAAACGCAACACTATTTAGAGATGCAATAATTTATTGGGAGAATATGTGGGATATTTTTTGCGGATGCGTGCATGATTGGGGTTGGTTCATGGCGGGTGCAAGGGAGGTGCACTTCGATAACGGGCGCTTGAGGATCGTGATTTAACGGGGTGAATCTCTCGGTGTCAAGCCCAATTATAAATATCTCTAACCGGTCTTTCACCGCTGAGAATTACCTCTTCTCTCCCTCTCCTTATGTTCTTAGCTAGTTTTCAGGCTTGTTTTAAATTTTCTCTATTTTCATTTCACCTCTTTTAGTGTTGTACTTTAAAATTTTGAATAAAATCGTGGTAACATCTACCTATTTTTCAAAAAACTAATAATTCATTTATAAAGCTACATTTATAATGGAAAAAGTAGCTCTACATAGCAAGATTTTTTATTTTCAGGGAAGCTCATTTTTTTGGTACCGTTTGGATGTACGATTCACGACGCTTGATTTTGTATAAACTGTTGTACCATAGTGTATGATGGCCTCTATTGTAATGTACGAGGCTTTAAAAAATTGATGAGAAAAATAACTAGTGTATCTCATTATATACTTTAATTTATTAGTATATGTATTTCAATGGACAAATGTATACTTTAAAAAAAAATGAAAACTAATGATGGCACCATTTTTGTTTATATAAAATCACTGTAACTCTTTCATCTTTATAAATTGATGTCTTCAACACCATTGTGCGTTTGGTTGCGCGATTGCAAAATTGATTCTGCAGGAATCTGCGATTGCAAACCTGATTCTGCAGGAAGCTCACTTTCTCAGCTTTTTGAAATCGCAGCTTTTGGGCACTATTTGCCTGCAATCGCTGGATTTAAAACTGCGATTACAAAACTGTTTGGTTGCGCGATTGCAAACGCAGCTTTCTGTAATCGCAATCGCAGCGCAATCGCGCAACCAAACGCACCAGACTGTGAAGAGATTTATGTTGTGAACAAAAATATTTTTTATGCAAATTTTAAAACGACGGGAGAATGCAGCAATCGTACGTTGAAAATTGTTTGGATCCGCATTTAGCATTTAAATTTTAGAATTCAAACGATGCCTTATCAAAAGCCTATTTTTTGAACTATAAACTGTGACGCGCTTTCTAATTAATCAAAACTCAGGTGATGAATGTGTTCTTGGAAAATCAATCCCCATTGTTGTAATCATTGATCATTTTGTCAACACGGATCTAAGCTTCGTCAAACCGCGTCGGCATCACCAGAGAACTAATGAGAGGAGGGACTTTTAGATTTTGACATGCAAATGTAATATGTGGATTTCCCCAAATGAATATGAGTGATATACATACTCCAAAGTCACATCTGCTTTTGTTCTCACTATGGAGGAAACTTCGATGTCTTGTGGGACAAGTTTTATGGGACTGGTTCAATAATTTTGATGTCAAAGTGCCAGCAAAAAACAGTTGTCTAAAAAGTTAAACTAATGATATGGGAATAAAGGGAGAGAGAAGGGGATAACAATTATCAAGGATATTTCAATGTTCCACATAAAATTAAATTAAATTAAATTTAAATTTAGCACAGGTTGGACTCACAGAAGTTTACATGCAAGTCCACCATGGAAGAGTTAGAAGTTTACCATGCAAGTCCACCTGGTTAGAAATCTAATAAAATATAACTCGTTAATTTTTTTACACTTATTAAAATTGGATTTATTTAACTTGAAATGAAGCGATGTATAATTTTCATTAAATGATGTTTACTATTTGTAAAAAAAATAAAAACACGTGTAGTGGTGAATTTTTTATTATAAAAATGACTAAGGTTAACACTTTCCTTTAAAATACTAAGTTTACTCCTAAGCTAAATGTGTGTGGTCAAAGAGGTCCTCAAGGTGAAGTGATCAAAGTGGTAGTGCATAATGGTTGTGAGATTCTGCACTGTTGTTTCTGCATTCTCTCCTTTCTTTCCTTCTTCACTCATTTTATAAAAAGGTTGGCTATTTGAAGAAGGAAACAATGGAAAGTTCTTGCTCTATTTGCTCTTCAGCTTTAATCTAAAATTATCATGATTATACAATAGCCAATTCCTATGAGCGAAAAAATATTCACAAAGGCAAATGAAGCTTGGTTAGATGATTAACAAATATGATTAGATGATTAACAAATATGGCCACAATACATTCAATCTGTTATGCATCCCCATATGCAACCCACTACGTTAGCGCCCCCATATGCAACCCACTACGTTAGCGCAACATTAATATCACAATATATGAATATACTACGCTATCGCAATATATGAAGAAAAAAATTCAAAGAAAAAAATAAGCTAACGCATTTCAATGTATACTCACTTTTTATAACAGTATGCACTTCACTGAACAAGTGTATCTTTTTTGAAAAGGAAAACTAATGAGAACTGTGAAAGAGGTTGCACATAGGGCTGGACGTATCATTTTCCTTTGAGTATTGTTACACACAACCTTTATTCTAGCCCCACTTCCAATTCTATATGTGTCAATAGAAATTTATCAGAACATATACATACTTTAACATGATATATGCATCTATAAATTTTTTTCACATTTTCTATAAATGCAATTCATTAGAGTATATGCTTTATTTTTTATAAGAGCATGTACCTCATTAAATAAGTTATATTATTTTTAAAAAATTCAAAACACTTGTAAGCTAGATTTAGGACTACAAAATGACCTGGATGTAACATTATCAATTTCTTTAACAAACACCATGCCTAATTTTTCAAGCCCACAATTTCACCCGGTTAACTCAGCATTTGAATGATTATAAACCATGCATTTCACCTAATACAAACCATGCATTTGAATAATTATACTATATATTATATCCCACCAAAAAGAAGATAAAATTTTCTCCGACCAAAAAAAAGTATATAATAACAAAAAAAAAGGCAATGATAAAATTAATTAAACAGGGAATGGAATAAGCAGTCAGACAACAATAAATCATTGTATTGAATAAGCTTGGCACTGTCACCAACGCCATGGATCACACATTTATCGATCCACAAAAATATATTAACTATCCTCAGTGTCCTCCAGGTATTTTATTTTCCATCCATCACAATAATTAAAATAAAAAAATGAGCAAAAAAATCACATATTCTCAAAGGAGAGAGAGGTTGGAGAATTTGCTGCTTTCATGACTCATCTCTCACTTCACGTGGAACTTACTGCTCACAGAATCATAGCTCGGGACGTTGCGAACTGCAATAGAGCAATGATTGAATTAGTTTGAGAATCAGGAGAAATTGTATCAAAGAAAAGAAAGGGTTCTGATTATACCATCTCCACAAGATGTCATGGTAAGTCGGGAAGAGATGATCTTCTGGGCAAGGGAAGTGATATCCTTCAAGGTGACCGCATCAATAGATTTCAAGTAAAGTTCAATAGGTTTCCTGTGATGACAATCAATCAACCATCTGACCTCAACTATCCATTTCAAAAGCATAATGTCACAACATATATGTGGAAGAGGACAAGATGTAATGGACTTCCAAACTAAGTTGTCAAAATGCAATGAAAACAAGAAGGGTATTCCATATCTCCTCAGAGAGGTATGCCAGATCTCCTCAGATATTTAGCATTTTGACCAATCTGATGGCAACAATATCCTTGAGACCTCTACTTAGAGTTACACAATTGTGGCCATCTGCTCAGATGCAATAGTAATGTCATCCCCTCCACTAACATATGTGAGAACTTTACTCAATCGTTCCTCCTCATTCCCAGTGCTCAAACACCAAATGCTTTAACTGATTCACATTTCGTAACATGTTTTTAATTCAAATTCAAATGACACCTAAAACAATAAATAACCCAAGGTGACTTTGTCACCCAACCTCCGGCGATCACTTTATTCCAACCATCACCTTGGTGACCACTTTATTTCGCCCATCCCCTGACAGCTAGTATATTGGTCTCCCCCCCCCCCCCCCCCCCCCCCCCACTCCCAATCGGTCAGCACAATATTCCACAACTGTCTTCCATGCACACATTTGATCCTCGTAAACAATATAATAAAATAGTGTTTAGAGACCAATCACCAATGACCAACACCTCCTGAAGCCTAAGATAATAATGGCATATTAGTTCATGTGTACAGGCATAGGCCATTCTCATCCAGAAGAAAAACATGATAGCCTACTATTTTTCAACCATAGGCCATTCTCATCCAGAAGAAAAACATGATAGCCTACTATTTTTCAACCATCGAAGGCAATGAAAGTGTTTCGATCCACACAACAAGACTTGGATGACACATTGGAGCAAAGATGTCAATGGATATACAGAAAGAACATGTAGATTGACCTATTATTACGGTTCATAGAGTTGGTTGGTTTTATCGAAAATAGGGATTCAATAATGATGACCATGATAAATTATAACCAAATTATGTATTCCTCATTCGACTACCACTCATTGAAGACTCCACATTATAGAAATCTGGGTAGTTATTTTTCTTAAAGTTTTTCAACTGGCAATCCCCAACATACTCACTGAATACTTCAAGTTAAAATTCTGTAAATAGATTTTTTAAATTTTAGCTGGACATGTTCTATTTCACATATCTTGTGATGAGCATGACTACCAGAATTCTTCATTTACTGACCCAAAAGAAGAAAGACAACATATAAAATTGAACAGTGAACACACAAAGGAAAACTGAAAAAGTGCATACCTCTCTCCATAAGTCAAAATTTGTCGACCTATATCATCTGACGCAACCGTCTGCAAGAGACATAAAAAGATAGTGCACAAATTAACAATGGGATGGACAAGAGTGTATATCCTCGTGAAGGCAGAGCAAAAACTCACCCTTGTTTCCAGGCTCATTAGAACTGCAGACTTTGTGGTCTCTTTGGCACGATCCAGCTGCTTCTGATCAACTGCCAAATAGGAAGAAAAAAAAACACAATTTATAATCTATCATTAAAACAAAAAACTTAAAAACTCTGCAACGAACCTTCTCCAGGTGTCGCAATTGCAAGAATTTCCCTTGATGCTATATCAACAACTTGAGACGCAAAATCTGACTCCTGGTTTAAAAAAATAAATAATAAAAATTAGCAAAATGTTGAACAAGGTTTGCATACAAACATTAATAGAATTGTGAATATCAAGAAAAAATAAAAACCCTATGTACAAAAAACAAAGTACAAAATGTCAATTTATTGACTCCCAATTACAGAAATGCATGTATGAGAAAGTATATCTACTTCAATGTGTGACAAGTTGTCTACAAGATCAACACTTAAAACTGAAGGAACCAAAATGATAAACATAATCATAACAGAGGCACCGAGCCTTATACCAGGGAGATGGAGTTAGCTATGAAGCTGCTCCAAATAAAATGAGATCAAGTATAATATTAGTTATTGACTGAGGTCCAAAGAAGTATAAACTACCTGCCATACATATGACTTATAACACCAGATATCAATGCAAAACCAGCAACTAACAAACAATGAAAGAAGATAAACAACCAGTAAAGACTAACTATGATACCAAGAAATGGCCAGTGGATGCAAGTGCCTGTAATGAAACCTCCTTCTTAACCAGGTTATCTGGAGTATTACATTATTAAAATCATGAAAAATCCCCGCAATGCACAAGCATGGACACGTTTTAGAAAGGCTTTTACACCATCTACAATTTGGGCAGTTGTCTTTATACCCAAAAATCCATCTAAGCAACATGTGCATGCTTTTTCAAAAAATCTGTCCACCTCGAACCTTCCTATTTATGTGACAATGGTGTGCTTTCCACAATGAATATATCCTAGGAGAAGGCCTAGGAGAAGGCAATGATGTTCACAAGGTCATAAAATTGTAGGCCTAAATTTCATATCTTATGAGGCGCATCAGCTTCTTCTCAAGCAACATCAAGGCATGAAAAGATACTATTAAAATTGTACTGGCTCCACACATATCCAGAAAAATTGAAATGACATGTCATATAAAAAAAATAGTAGTCCAATAATAAAAGAAAATAGTATCAATCAAACACGTTTTGATGGAGTTCAGCGGAGGACTTACAGTGGCTGCATAGATTCCAAAGAAGCCAGTGTTGTCATAAATATTGGCAAAGGAGGAGAAAGACTGAATTTGCGGATACTCGTTTAAGACACGAAGATCTGCCAGACCATCACAAAATGGTGACAAAAAAGCATTTCATGAATGCTCATTCTTACATGGATGGCAACGAATTCAGAAATATAGCCACAAAATAAAACAGAAAAAATATATATATAAAGAAAAAAAAGACTAATACCCATATTCTGTAATGTTGATGGTTATGGAGTAAATGGTTTTTTTTTTTTGGAGCAAATATAGGCATTTCTATTTCATAAAAGAGAGTGCAAAATAGAGCATGTCTGAAAAGATTGAGGAGATGAGAAAGAAGGGAGAAAAAACAAAAAAGTCTAGCAAGGGCCTTGTAGAAAAGATTTTGACCAAGACCCTACGAAACCATTATTCGATCACTTGCATAGGTTATGGAGTAAATGGTAAGGAGTATCATCACACAGATGGAAGATAAAGGAAACAACTTACATAGGCGAGAATACATCCCTTTCCCAGGACCTCCAGCAGAAAAAGAACCACCACCTCCCATAAGCATCTGTAGAAAACGTTCAAATGATTTGATTTATGAACTAAGAAAAATATATCAATATGGAATACCCTAAGCACAAAGAAACATAGCAGACCAGGATAACATTCAAAGTCATGGCATCCTTCTCGCTATGCCAGCCACCAGGAACTTCAAATGCCAGAGCAACGTGTGTCTTCTACTTTGACATAAACATACACAATATGTGAAAAAAACAAAGACCAGGTTACACAAAGTAAACAAAATAAAGCTCTAGTCATTGATACGCACAGGTGAATCTGTTTGACGGCGGAAGTCACCCCCAATGTACTTTGATTTTGGTGCCTGTGGAAGAGGGACTTTAGGTAGATCAGACAAGAGGGGCTCCGCAACTGACAACAATTCCTCATGTTCCACCCCGGATGCTGCAAGCACCATCCGAGGAGCAGTGTAGTTCTCCTGAAAGTTTAAAGATATCAGCAAAAAAACACGATAAACAAAACAATAACTAAACAGAACAGAAGAAAAGAAACTTTTCCACATGAAGAACCAAAATCATCTTACCACAACATATTCCTCCAAAATTGAACTATTTAATCTACTAATTGCAGATTCTGATGCCATCAAAGGATTGGCCAAAGCACCAGAATAACCAGCAGCATGAATTGCCTCTAATACCAGATTATGTGGGTTATTAGCGGATTCTTCAATCTCTTCCTTCACTCTCATTAGCTGCAACAAGAACGTATCATCAACAGGTGGTGATCCCCCCCCCCCCCACCCAAAAAAAAAAAGCCTAAGGAAAGAAGCATGAAACTTCATTAGGTTATAATACCTGTTCGTTAACTTCCCAATCCAAGAATGCAGGATTTCTCACACAATCAACAAGCACCTCAACCATTTCAGGCACGTGTGTTTTAATTGCGGCATACGTATAACCCATCTGTTCCCGATGGGCTGAAGCACCAATCCTTCCTCCAATAGCTTCTACTTCACGAACAATGCGGAGATGGCTACGGTTCAGAGTACTTTTGAAAGCCATTTTCTCCAACAGATGTGAGGCCCCCAATGAGATGGGTGTTTCATATGTAGAGCCTGCATTTATATATAATCCCAATGAAGCAACAGGTCCCTGTCCAAGGCATCCAAAGAAATCTGATTTCGATTGAAAATCCAAACATGAAATGAATTCAATTTTTTATTCAGGAAGTGCATATATACCGGAGCTGTTTCTGAGGCAATCTTGACTCCATTTGGGAGAGTAGTGATCTTTGTCTGTCCTATTTCAACGTGATCTGGCAATGCAGGAGGAATTATAACACCAGGAAGTGGAAATTCTGGGGAAGGAAGCGTTTTGGACTTCTCCCCAAAGAGCCAGCCGAAAAAACCTCCTGGTGAAGATGTTTTCGCAATGCTTGTACTAGCATATCTTGCAGCATTGGCCCCAAAAACGGCTCCATCACAAGAATGGCCCTGTCAAGAACATAACATGTTTCACTATATACTTTCTTTTCTAAAAAAAAGAAGTGTTTCCTCTTCTAAAAAATGCATACAACAAGCAGAGTGAAAGAGTTGCAACAAAAAAAGTGACAAGAGCATATCATCTAAAAACACAGAACGGTGCAAGGACACAGACACAGGACATGGACACGTCAAGTTGCAGACAGTGTGACATGGCAAATCGTGAGAAACTTAGAGACAAACAAGTGAAGGATACACAAATAAATAAATGTTATGTTATGATTATTTGAAAATATTGGTATAACTATAGAAGTGTGCCATATATCATATCCATTAGGATTTTAATACCATTTGACTCTCTGTGAACATAATCCTTGGAATAGTTGTAATGAAAAGGTCACAATGTTCTCATATGCGTCATGTGTCCACAATGTGCCATACTATGTCTAATACATGTCCGGAAATTCAGAGAACTAAGTTTAAATTT